>CM034703.1:11169885-11183051 GCA_020142125.1 Phrynosoma platyrhinos | reverse complement strand
TTTCGTGTGGATTTTGTTTGGATTGGGCCCCGTGTGATAACGTCCATAAACCAGCTTGCAGGCACTCCATGTTAAGGTAGATGTCCATTGTCACCACATTTTGCTGCAGTGGGTAATGAGGGGATGTAGGTGGAATTTGGGGCCAGAATACTCTGGGGGCAGCTTGGAGTATTCTGGCAAATGTAGATGCGCTCTTGGTCATGGAAACCCACTAGGTTACATTGGGCAAGTAACCCTCTCTCTGTCTCAGAGGAAGGCAATGGCAAATTCTCTCTCAACAAATCTTGCCAACAAAATCCCATGATAGGCTTACTTTAGGGCTGCCTCAGTAGGGATCAGCCTGAAGGCATATAACAATAACCACTTGTAACAGAGAAAATCTTGCAGTAATACATATAATAAATACAATGGCCATAACTCAAGATCCTATGTCATGCCTGCATAATGTATAAATCTAAACTCATGAAGTTAAGAAGTAATTGCACTACATCAGTGGTTCTCAACCTTTTCTTTACAAGGGACCCCCTCTAAATATCCTTTGTTGCCATGGCCCCCAGGGCTTAACTCAAACAACAACAAGAACAACAAGAACAATAAGCAGTAACAACAACAGCACATGAACACTGAACCATTAAAAATTAGGCTATCCATTAAACTTTCCTTCAGATGAGCTGGAGAGGGAGGAAAGACTTTTCTTTTCATCCTTCTGACCAGTTTGTAGCTGCAACAAATTGAACAGCAAAGCATAGGCCCATCCAGCCATCTAGTTTTTGCCTTGATTCCTGTCATGTGGCTGCTCCACTGCAAAGAGAAGGTGGGCTAAGCAAACTTCAAGCCTCTATGGACCCCCTGTGAGGACACTGAGGCCTTCAGGGAGCCTGCGGACCACAAGCTGAGAACCACTGCCCTACACCACTCGTCTGTTGAATACTGACATTGTAAACCAATTGCATATTTGCAAATGTGCTGCGTGTTTGTGCATTATCCATGAGCCAAGTGTTCCACTGCAGGCCCTCAGTAGTAGTTATAACATTTTCAAATTTACAAATATGAAATTGCATTTTCAACAGTTATATATGGGGAACTCCATTTATGCACCTGTAAAGTGTTTGGTGAAGTCATGCTGGCCACATGACCACCAGAGCAGTCCTTGGACAATGCTGGCTCTTTGGCTTAGTAACAGAGATGAGCATCACCTCCTACAGTCAGTTATGATTAGACATTCATGTCAAGGGACTACCTTTACATTTTTTTAAACTGAGCACATATATTGAGCAACAGTCAAAAATGTACAATGATAAGGGAATTTTGTTTTTATTTTCCATCATATTGACTTTGATTTATGATGACCCTATGAATGTGATACCTCCAAGATCCCCAGTCATCAACCATGGTTTCCTTGATTGCATCAATCCACTGGTCTTCTTTTCCTTCTACTTTCCAGTTTTCCCAGTATTATTGCCTTTTCCAGTGAGCATGTATGAAAGCCTTGGTTTAGTCATCTTAGATTCTAGTAAGAGGTGAGGCTTAATTTGCCCTAAAACCCATCAGTTTTTCTTTTTAGCAGTCTATGTTATTGGTAGAGCTCTCCTCCAGTACTTACATGTGTGTAAAACAACAACAGGATGCCATCTATTTATTTTTAAACTAGTAGATGTATCCAATTCTATCCTAACTCATGTTCTTTCCTTTCCCAGCTACCCAGGTATTATTTAACTCTCTTGTGGTGGTGAACCTGTAACCTCCCAGATGTTGTTTGGCTTGAATTCCCAGCAGTCCCTGTCACCCTGGCCAATTGTAAGAGATAACAACATCAACATCAACATCAACATCAACATCAACATCAACATCAACATCAACAATAACAATAACAATAACAACAACAACAACAACAACAACAACAACAACAACAACAACAACAACAATAACAATAACAATAACAATTTATATCCCGCCCCTCTGCAGAGCAATTGGGGCGGCTTACAACTTTAACATTTCCATACAGATAAAACATAAAACATAAAAATCCCGAATCCCACCCATCCTTTAAGAAGGGTTCTTCTTATTATTCTAGGCCCGATGGTGCTGGGCCTGGTGTCTCTCTCCCAGATGACATCAGATGGAACTGAGCAGTTCATCAATGCCTTAGGAAACTATAGGTTTTCCAACCCTCACCCAAGCTTTCCAAGAACGCTGTGTGCTTATTCACAGGCTGTTATGGTGCCTCCCTAACCCCCTTTTCCACTGCTTGAAATCTTGTGTGGCAGGTAGCTGCTATCAAGAGATTTGCTGCTCAATATTTTAAGACAGAATCAGCTTCTTCAGCAAGAAAAAGTGATAAACTCTGTGAAATGAATTCTGACTTTTGGTGAGGTACCTCTTGACATAAATCTTAGGAATGTTCTCTGACATTGAGATAAAGCTCCCTCCTTTGTCTCCTTCTTCAAGGCAGGATATTTCTGGACTATTACTGGCTGAGAAGAAAAGAAATAGTGAGAACAGTTAGTTATCTGGAATGCCAGACTCATGATTAAGTACTGTTAGAGTTTAGTCTTAGACGAAGTCCTCAAATCAGAATTGATATGGACCTATAATCACGGTATAGTTTCAGATCTATCTACTTGGGATTGTCCTGTTTTAAAGTGGGCAAATACAGTGGAATCACTAGGGTTGGTGGAGATAATATGGGGAGAGAGTGGAAGGGGAGGGAGTGGCAGAAGGAAAAGCAGCAGCAGGCAGAGAGGTACTGGGTAAGAATGGAGGGCAGGTGTCTCCTGGTGTGGTCTGAACTCTTTGCACCTCCTAGTGATGCCCATGGGAGTATACCTCTAGCCTGCAGATGCTGACCAGGTAATAGCTAAACCAATCTCAAAGTGATACCAGTGTATGTTGAAGCAGTAGCATCATTCAGACAGTCTGAAGTCAAACAAAGCAAATAGTCCTTAGTCGAGAGTGGAGTTGACAGAGAGGTTAGCCCAGAGTCAATCTAAAGGTCAGAGATACACAAAGCTGAGGACATCAAGCATGAAATACCAGGAGGTATTGGATCTGTTGTCCACAGTACTAAAATGGCCCTAGCTGAGCTAATGTATAAAAGAAACAAAAGCTGGGGAGTGTCTGGACAGAAGAAAACAGAAGAGTTGGATGAATGATGCATTAATAAAAACCACAAAACATTTTGGCCTGTCTATGCTCTCAAAGGTCTTCTTCAGAGGTTGTTCAAAATTAATTTCTGAAATTTCTGGAACTCAGACTTGCATATCTGTTTGCACCATATTACTTTGTGCAAGAAATACCTTGATAAAGTGTCTGCAAAGATCCATTGGAAGCTATGAAAAAATATGACTGATCATCCTGAAAGAATTGGTGAGAACTTAATACAGATTGCCAGAAATAATGCAGCTTGAGTCCACTTTAACTGTCCTGGCTCAATGCTAAGGAATCATGGGAACTGTAGTTTATTGTGGCACTAGAGCTCTCTGACAGAGAAGGCTCAATGTCTTAGAAAAAACTACAGTTCCCATGATTCCCTAGCACTGAGCCAGGGCAGTTAAAGTGGACTCAAGCTGCATTATTTCTAGCAGTCTGTAAAGGCCCTTAAGCCTGAAAAACTTATTGAAAATGGTGAAGTAAAAATCACACAGGACTCTAAGATTTACAATTGGAACATTGTACGACAGACACAACTATGGTTGTGGGGGAGAAGTTTTGGATGATAGCCATGGCAATCCCAGGGGACAGAATAAAGACAAAAGAGAAGGAAAATATTATAAAATATTGAGATCTACTCATTGAAATTCAGTGCCTCTGGGAAAAAAACAACAACTAGTTCTAGCAAAGCAAAAGCAGCTTCATTTATATATCGCTTCATACCGCGCTATGGAGTGTCTGAGTGGTTTACAACTGTAAGCTCATTGCCCCCCAACAGCTGGGTACTCATTTTAGCAACCTCAGAAGGATGCAAGCCTGAGTCTAGCCTGAGCCCTGGCTAGTATTGAACTCGCAACCTTGTGGTTTATGAGTGAGTGGCTGCAGTACAAAAGAGAACAATTACAAAAAGCGATACTATTGGGAACAAGCAACATTATCCAACCTCAACAATCCCTAGATTCTTGGATGGAATCTGAATCACAGATGGTTCAAAACTTGAGTTGGTAACATCTAGTAGATTGTGAAACCTTGACACTATCTGCATGGGCCAAATAAATCAGCCTCCCTGTGAGCATGGAGACTGGATGATGCATGGCCCAAGCCCTAGTTTTGGTACAAACAGACTGGACAACACCCAGCACTTTCAGCACCAGTGCTGAAACACCCATAATATGCATTTAAATAATTTACTTTTTACTCTGTGTCTTCCAGGAAGATCCAGAGTCCTCCACTGAGATTCTGGCCAGCTGTTTGAAATGCATCCTGCGGAGTTGCCTGGCACTGCTGCCAGTCACTGGCTCTGATGTCAGAACAACCTGCAGCCTGGAGTATCCTGGCCTCGGAGTGGACTCAGCATCCCCCATTACCTATTCCTTCATTTCCTTGTGGGGTGACTGTTTGCATTGGTGTCCTGCTGAGCTGCCTGGCCCATCTGCTTCCACTGCAGGGTGCTTGCTTTTGAGGTCAGAACAAGATGGCTGGGCACCTCATTCTGATCTCAGAGTGAATGACTGGTGACAGTGGCTGATATGTTAGGTGGCTCAGTGCAGACAGCCACTGTGGTGTGGAAATGGAGGACGGCAGACCTTCCGAGAAGAGCCAGAGCAAGAGGTATGTTTTTTAAAATTCATCTTAAGGGTGCTATACCATGATTCTGGTGCTGAATGTATCAAATGTCACCTGGAATGTTCACACCAAAACCAAGGTTTGGGCCTTGCATCATCCAAACAAGGCGATACCAGAACCGGGGAAAACAGGTCTTTTGGGCTTTGTACACAAGGAGTCATGACTGTGACACTATTGCCACAATTGTAACACTCCACCACCCACATACTTTACTAGGCATCAGATGCATGGGGAAAAGGAAGCCCATTCTGATGATAATCAGAGTATGGATGAATGACATTTTCATATAGTTTGAGGGAGGGGATCAAGCCAGGAGATACTGTGGTGAGGCTTTTAAAAGGCAAAAGGGGGAAGTCTGTGGGTGTGTCTACACTGTAGAAATAATGTACTTTGAGACCACTTTAGGTGCTATTGCTCCATTCTATGGAATCCTGCTACTTGTAGTTTTACAAGCTCTTTAGCCTGCTCTGCCAAAGAGTGCTGGTGCCTCACAAAATCACAAACCCCAGGAGTCTGTAGGATGCAGCCATGGGAGTTAAAGTGGTGTCAAACTGCATTATATCTACAATGCATATACACTATAAGAGACCTGCCACACTAGAGAAATAAAGCAGTTTGATATCACTGTAACTGTCATGGTTCCAAATCCTGGAATTTGTAGTTTGGTGAGGTATTTAATCAGTACAGCAAATTAGAGTATTCTGCATTAATTCTTTGGCCCTTCTGAAGATAGTCATCAAAATACCTTCCTTATTCACCCCCCAAATAATAATCCTGGGGCCATGACCTTTCCTGCTGACCTTTGTCTTGAATTTCTTTGGCTGTGGAGAACCCAAATGCATCCACTGCAAAGATTGTTGCTTGGCTTCTGGATTATAGTGATGTGACTATGTTTTAACAGTTATGAGTTGTTCCCAAAAAAATATTACTAGATCTCTCCAAATGCTGCTGAATCAACTTGGATCCACTTGCTTTTGTTTCTGGTCATTATTCAAACATTTTGGCACCCACTTGGCTGACACTGCATAGTCAATTGCTCATGAATATAGATGTGTTCTATATTCATGCGTTCTACATATGCGTTCTCTCAGAAATTGTTTTAGCTGAGATTCAGCAATCTGCCAAAATCAGGTCATGAAAACCATTTCAGGAGGTGACACTGTTGAAGGCCTCTCAGAAATTGCTGCATCTTAGTCTCAGAATCTCCACAGAGAAATTTGGCACACTACTTCTTCACAGTTGAGTATGATGGACACTTGTCACTCAAATGTTTGCCTCATACACCTCATGGATTTCCTTTGCCATTTTCTTTTGTAGGAACAGGAATTTCATGACAACCTCGACTTCAGCACTTGAAAATTCCACACTTTTCATTGACATGGTTCTATCACTAATCTGAAAAAATCCAGAAATTAGAGCTACAGCCTTGCAAATTGGCAATTTACAATACAAGAGAACATTATTTCACACTATAGTAACAAAATTACACTCAGATTTTGGGATGTGGGTCAGTCTGAGAACTTTTCAGCACCCTCTTGTATTAAATAAATAACACATTTTATGCTTCTGTATTAACTTCTTTCAGACTCAACAACTCAGATCAGGCTAGCATTGAGAGACCTTCTTCAATGGGCCCAGAAGATTAGGTTAAAAGCATGCTTGAAGAATCTGCAATGTGAAATGTTCTGCTTTTGAAAACTAAACACATATTTTAGCTTAAGAAAGATCTCAGTAAACTGGAACAAGTTCAGGGCAGGATAATGCAAGGGATCATGAAGCCTAAGGAACTGATTTATTAGGAAGGCTGAGAAGAGCTAAAATATGTATCTTGCCATTCAAGAGGCAATTAAGGAGGAAAAAGAAAAGACCAGTCAACAAGTATTTTTGAAGGGTGCTAACAATGCGGAGGATGAGGTATTATTTAATGTGATAGATAGGACCATTGCAGAGCAGCATGATTAAGTTAAGAGAAAGGGAAATTTATGCTGAGTACCAGGGAAAACCTTTTGACAGTAAGATGCATCTAAAGTGTCATAGGAAAATGGTAAAAACGAGTTGCAGAGAAATGGGAAAATAGACTGATGTTCTCAGACAAGCAACTTGTCTCTAGACATGCTTACTTGAAAGAAAGTTCACTTAAAATCAACAAGATATGCTTGGGGTTTAAGTTATTGGGTTAAGATTTAGGCCTAGCTATCTCAAAACAGGAGATGAGGTGGTCAAACTGTATCTGAAGATGTATCCACACTGCATAACTAAAGTAGTTTGATACCAGTTTAAGTGCCATGACTCTATCCTATAGACTCCTGGGATTTGTAGTTTGGTGAGGTACTCAGCCTGGTCTGTCAGAGAGCTCTGGTACCTCACCAAACTACAAATTCCAGGATTCTGTAGGACAGAGTCATGACAGTTAAAGTGGTGTTAAACTGCTTTAATTCTGCAGTGTGGATACACAATGAGATGTAGCGTGTCAGACTGAAGGTGGAGCTATGCTGGTGGAGTCATGAATCTACTCCAGCAGTACTTGGCAAGAGCTGATGTTTCACATGGAAGCACATTGGACACAGTTTCACCTTGATGTACATTGTGCATGGGTGTGAAATGCACATTTAATTGTGCAACATCACTATTAACCAATGAGGTAGCATTGCAGAACTGCCCCATAACTTTATGATACAAGACTGCCAAAGCAGAATTACAGCAGGACAGTAGCATCTGTGGTCATACCTTATTATACAATGCCCTGTCTATCCTGTAGCTTCTTCATTTTCTATCCATTACCTGGAACGCTTCTTTTCATTGATGGGCAAAACCTATCAATAACTCCCAATCGTGCTGCTTTTCCACTATTGATTCATGTGTGATAAGTTCCTTCTGAAACAGTTCCAATATGCAAGTGGTTACATGGTGTGAGTAGGTGTGTTTACGCTCCTCTTCCCCTTTCCCCTTGCTATTCCTAAACATTTTTCTTTTTTTTACCCCTTCAATTTCTTTTTTTTCATTTTTTTATTTAATGAATTGCTGTAACTGCCAACTGATTTTTTTAAAACTAAAAATGCAGACTGAAAGGCATGCTGGGAAGGGCATAGGACAGGATTTTGAAGACCGGTATGCAAAAGAGAGAGCCTGGGACAATAGCAGCACCATGACACTTTGGAAAATCTGCACAAAAATAACTGTCCCCAATCCAGTATGTTTTCGTTTCCTATACTAACATGACTGTGACGTCTTAGCAACTTGGTTTGACAAAGTCCTTAGTGAGTGAAAAGTTATGCTCCATTTACTCAGCAAAATATCTCAGCCTCTCCCTGTGTGTATGAATGTATGCATGTAAAGATCCATTTGTTGTTGTTGTTGTTGTTGTTGTGTGCCTTCAAGTAATTTCTGACTTATGATGACCCTAAGAAGACTCTATCACTGGGTTTTGACTTGTCCAAGGACCCCCAATGGCCAAGCTGGGAACTGAATCCTGGTCTCCAGAGTTGTAGTCCAAGACTCAAACCACAACCACAAAAAAATTACTCCTCATTTTGTGATTGCGAAATGTAGAAGATGGTGGGATTAGGTGACAGTTGGGTGTTTCCCTCCTACCCCAGGTGTCCTCAGCAGTATGCACTGCAGTCTGAGCATTGGGAAAGGGAAGAACACACTTGCCCCACTCCATTCCCAGTCCTGTCACTCTCCCCATATAGCAAGTGAAAAGTCTGAAAAGGAAAATGTCCCCCATGTGTTGGCCAGTATCTGGTGCCACATCAGAGGAGTTGTGAATCCAGTACAGGTTTTAAGTTATAGCAGCTGTCTAATGTGATGATGCTGTTTTGGGGAAAGAGTTCAGCATTCTGGATATCTTCTTTAAAGTTTAGATCAAACTATAGGGAGAATTTACTGCCCACTGACATGTGTTCACAGTTGTGGCTGGGATTTGTTGTGCCTTCAAGTTGTTTCTGACTTATGGCGACCCTATCATAGGCTTTTCTTGGTGAGTTTCTTCAGAAGAGGTTTGCCATTGCCATCTTCTGAGCCTAAGAAAATGTGACTTGCCAAAGGACACCCAGTGGGTTTACATGCCCGAGTTTGAAGTCAAACCCTGGTCACCATAGTCTTAGTCCAATGCTCAAACCACTATGCCACACTGGCTCCTAGACTAAACATATTATTTGTAAGAAAATGGGGGATTTGATCTGTCAGTGGTATCCATTCTGTTGATGGAAGCTATGATAGCTGTGGGTTTCCATGTAAATGGGATAATGAATCTTCCTAGTATTTCATCTGCTACTATTCAAGGCACTAAAGTTATTCTGGAGATAATCAATAAAATTCACACTAAAACCCAGAGTGGATTTATTACCCCACTCACATGGAAACCACCTATCCACCAAGGATTTCCTGGGGGCACATACTAATAATTTCTTCACCATTATTTGTACCCAAAATATTGAGGTGGAGGAAAGTGAACTGACTGTTCCATGACCCAGCTTTGCCAGCTTTTTCCATCTCTAGCCTTTCCAGTTTGCTTTCTGCTCCCCCCCCACAAGTTTATTTCCAATTTTGTGTTTCTTCACAGGCAGAGGTGTATAGATATGGAGTTATTTGTTCATTAGTATATTTTTCTCTCACCCCCAAAGGCTATATACTTGGCAGATGGATGTATTATTTTCAATTAGATTTCTTTTGGGGGAGGTAGAGAGTGAGGAAAGTAATTATTATTTTTGGCTTTCAGGGAATGATATTTGTTATTGTTGTTCTTTTAATTATTCTTCCTGGTGCTTTTTCAGCTTCCACTTACAGCATATGTGTATGCTCTGTTCCACTGTTCTTTTAAAAATGGATATAAGAATTTACAGCTTAAATTGATTTACCAAACATTTGTCTTATAACTGTATATTATTTTGTGTATATGTAATACTGATGTTCATGGACTGCGGGATCAAATTTGGACTCAGAGATGGTGCTTCACAAGATGGCATCCTTCAGCTAGTTTGAACTCAAACTGATGGACTCAGTGGACGTTTTCACACGGGGCAAAAAAGGGAGTCATTCCTACCTCCATCCGGCCCCACTCCGGCTCCGTGCAGGAAAAGTTCACACGACGTCGCAGCAAGCCCCTCCTCATCCTTCGCCATCCCTGCGCCATCCCTGCCTCACTCCGGGGTCTTGCTCGTCGTGTTCATACGACGTCGCAGCAAGCCCCGCCCCATCTTGCGCAATCCCTGCGCCATCCCTGCCGCTAGCCGGCTTTAGCCCCATCTTTTTAATTCCTTTTTTAAAAAGGAATTACAGGCGCTTCTGCCGGAGGCAATCAGGAGTCATTCCGGCGGCTGCTGTTTTTGCCGCCGGAATGACTCCTGATGGCTTCCAGGGGGCTTCCAGGAGGCTTTAGAGCCGCCTGTGTGAAAACGTCCAATGTCTTGTTCATGTAGAAAGAGAAAAAGAAAGAACAGGAAGCATGACCAACTAGGTCCTCCCAGCATATTGCAGAAGTATAAATCTCTATATTTGGCTATCAAAGGGGAAATCCTAAGAAAGGTGGAAGTTGGTAAAAGCAAAAAATCATTCCTGGATGCATTTTGGAAAACAAGCTTGCTCAGTTGTTTGTTTTCCTATGCAACTGACTTCCTGAACTGGTTGTCATTTCACATTTGTATATTAGTTTTGGATGAAATGGCTGCTTGAGCATGTTTGCTTGCTTTTAATTTTTTTGATGTAGGAATCTATTTCTATCCCTATGCAGTGGGGCCTCCATATTTGCTGGGGTTAGGGACACAGGACCCCTGTGAAAGTGGAAAAAGTACAAAAACAACAAAACACACACACACATCAGTTTTTTTTTTAACCTGAGAGAACACCCCTCTAGGAATCTGTAGGTCCTCCAGTGCAACCATATAGTCAACATCAGCCAGAAGTTGACCATAGAATTGTGCTGGAAGACCTACAAATGCCTAGTGAAGTGTTTTCTCTAGAAATTTCTAGGTCCTCCAGCATGACTTTATGATAAACGTCCAGCTGAGCCATGCTGGAGGACTTAGAGATTTCTAGAGAGAACATATCAATTCAATCTGTGAATAATAAAGTCTGCAAAAGTCAAAGCTGCAAGTGTGGAGGGCTGACTGTACTGTTCTCTGAACTCATCTTGACCAGACTATGAAGCTTATCGCACAGTTAATTAAATTACCTTACCTCATCTGGCTTAAATCACAAGGATTTTGCCGCTAAAATTGCCACCTGGGTCCATCCCTGCTCCCAGGGGCACTCAGTGTGGCTTTTTTCAAAGCTGGGAGTTTTCTGGCTCAAAGAAAATGGCTGCTGAAGCCCTGGGAGTGGAGATGGATCTGGGATGGACTCTGGCAGTAATTTCAGTGGCTAAATCCTTGCGATAGACTCTGGATGCAGCCCAATTTAAAATGTAAACCAGATCAGGTAAGCCGATTTAATTAACTGTGCAATAAACTCCTTCCTGTGGCTGAATTAACCTTTTTTAATCACCGTTTCGTACAGTGAGCACTTTGGCAAGTCATCCCTTGACATTGCAATCATCCGTTGATGAGAATCCCTATGGGACTCTTATTAGGATGTTGTCACATGATTCCTGTTCTTGCTGTGATTGCATTAATGAAAGGAAATGCATATATCCTGTTATGGGAGCAATTCCTACCACATGTCCCGTTGATAGTGTTACTAGGCCATTGCTAGTCCTGTGCACTCTCTTCTATCCTCATCCTTAACCCTTCCTCCTTGATCTATGTTCAACCCAGCACACCTTTCATTTTTGTGTGTGGTTTCCCCTTCATTGTTAATGCAATTCCAGAAGTTATGATAATGTGATTTAACAAATAAAATAAAATAAAATAGTAAACAATATTTTCACTGAAAGTAAACAAAAAACTATCTGGCTATTTCTGTAATAGCAAAGGGGAAGGGGAAAGGAGAAGACATTGACATGACAGGACTGTACAGTCCTTACCATACCTGAAGACCAGCACTATAATAGCACCATTGGAAGCTTATCAATAGGTTTGAAGATGTAGGTTAACTATGCTTGGAGGACAAGGCAGCAACAAGAGAGACACAGAGTCATGTGATAGGTATCACTAAAGGTGCTATTATCTAACCTTTATGGGAGTTTAAAAGTTGCATGTGGTAAAGTCCTTAGAGTCAGTCCAATAAAATAAGCCACTGAACCATTCAGGATTTTATCCATCTTCCTCACATTTTACTCAAACTGCATTTACAGGGAGATAGCAGAAATAAAGCAATAGCAGTAAAGGACACCGATGAAGATCAGTTCATTTTGTATTCTAGCCAAAGGAGTGAAATCACTGGGCTTCTAACAACATACACTTCGAGAAAAGCTTTCACTCCTTGAGTTCTTTTTTTAAAAATGATTTTTCTACGGACCAAATCAAAGCTCTTTCTCAGCAGCTGCAAGAACTCTTTGGGTTTTTTCAAGACCAGACAGCTATGAAGACTGAAGTTGAAAGGGACATCCAAGATTTAGCCAAACTTTATTTAGAGAGGAAGAGAACACATTCCAATACAGTCCCATTATCTGTTGTGTGGGTGCCAAAACTAAAGTCACAGAGAAAGCAAAGGCCTTAATCTATGATCAAGTATGGGAAAGTCTTAGGATTGGAGCCAAATAAACATGCAAAAAGATGTCAGTTTCTGACCCACTGCATGGTGGGTGGCATCAGGGCACTCCCTTGGCACAGCATACAGACGCGCCACACCAAATGAGCACAGAAAAGCTGCCACTGCCACAGCGGCAGGGGTGGCTTTTTGCCACTCCAAAAAAAGGAACGGCATTTACCAGCTCTTTTTGGAGTGGCAAAGTGCTAGATTGGAGCCACGGTGTGTGGTTGCTGCAGCCCTGATCCAGTGCTCACAGGGGCAGCACAGAGCCGCCCCTTAGGGCCGTCTGTAGAGCCCGTATGTTAGCCCAGTATTACAGGCTGTTTCCCTTATCTGAAATGCTTTGTACCTGATGTGTTTCGGATTTCAGAGTTTTTTGGATTTTGAAATATTTGCATATACATAATGAGATATCTTGGAGATGGAACCCAAGTCTAAACATGAAATTTATTTATGTTTTGCATATACTTTATACACTTAGCCTGAAGGTAATTTTATACATAATATTTTAAATAATTTCTTGCATGAAACCAAGTTTGGGTACATGGAACTACCAGAAAGCAAAGGTATCACTGTCTCAGCCACCTATGTGGACAATTTTGGATTTTGGAATTCCAGACAAGGGAGGCTTAGCCTGATGAACAAGGAAGCTTTTCCAACACATCAAATGGTCAGTCCATGTATCTAGTATCTCCTTATTTTGTCCAGGCTGTGCAACAGCTGACAGATGCTCTTCAAGCATACTTCCGCCCCCCCCCCCC
>CM034703.1:11154211-11169672 GCA_020142125.1 Phrynosoma platyrhinos | reverse complement strand
ACCTCCTTACATAACAGCTGCCAGATGCTGCTCAAGCATAGTTCTCTCCCCCCCTCTCTTAACCATGTGGATGTGCTGGGAGAGCTCCCTTATGCATTGCTCACCTGGTAGCCTTTACATTTCCCATTAGAGTCAACTAGCTGTTAATAATATTTGAGATTTCCTGGAGAACAGGAAAGGTCCTAGCAGACTGGAGGAGGGCAAATGTTGTCCCGATCTTCAAAAAAGGAAAAAGAGGGGACCCAAATAATTACCACCCAGTCAACCTGACATCAATACTAGAGAAGATTCTAGATCAGATCATTAAACAGCCAGTCTGTAAGTGCTTAGAAAGGATCACTAGAATTCAGTATGGGTTTCTCAAAGAAAAGTCATGGCAGAGTAATCCTCTCTCTCTCTCTCTGATAGTCACAAACTTGGTAGATGAAAGGAATGCTGTAGATGTAGCATGTTTTGATTTCAGGAAGGCCTTTGACAAGATCCTCCATGATATTCTTGCAAAAAAGCTAGTAAAATGTAGGATAGACAATGCTTTAGCTGGATTTGTAATTGGTTGACTAACTGAACTCAATGGGGGCTCAACAATGGCTCCTCCTCATCCTGGAGAGAAGTGTCTCTAGTGGGGTGCCAAAATGATATGTCTTGGGTCAAGCGCTATTTAACATCTTTATCAATGACTTGGGCATGTTTATCAAATTTAAATATGACACTAAATTAGGAGGGGTAGCTAATGCCCTGGAGGACAGGATCAGAATTCAAAATGACCATAACAGATTAGAAAGCTGAGCCAAAACTAACAAAATGCATTTCAACCAGGAGAAATATAGGATACATTGCATGTAGGAGAACTTATCAGATTGTATCATGAGATCTCTTGTTGAAGAAGGAGCAAGCTTGTTCTCTGCTGCTCCACAGACTAGGACATGGAGCAATGGATGCACCTCAAAAGAACTTCCTGATGGTAAGATGTGTTCAACAGTAGAATATTCTGCCTTGGAGAATGATGGTGTTTCTTTATTTGGAGGTTTTTAAACAGAGTCTGGATGGTTGGCCAAAAGAAAGTTGGGTTCAGTTGGGAAGTGTTGTACTATAGTTGGGAAGTGTTGTATAGCTGGAAGCATCTTTCCAGGAGTCTTCCAGAGGCCCTGGAAGTTGGGTTTTTTTGTGCATTTGGCTGTTATCACATGGCCAGATACTTCTCAGAAATGCTTTCCTATCCTCCAGCCATTAAATGGGCTATGAGATGGGCACAAGAAGACAGTGGGAATGGGATATGTATCATAATTCCACCATTTGGTTGGGGTATGCAGACAAGTGGGATCTAGCATACACACATGCAGAGTTGAAGCACGTAGGCAGGAACTCCCAGAAAATGGTCTTCTGTGAAGAATCCTGCTCCAGACAGCACAGGAAAAATCCTCCCACATGCAGGTGCTGCTTTCAGCTTGGAGAAAAGAATAGCTGGACAGCGAGACATCACTAAGTGAGGGCTTTAATCTTTTTTGCAAATATTTACAAAGATACATAGAGTACCATACGCATGTCTTGAATACTCACAGCTATAGAGGCCAAGAAAGTGCTTTGCCATCCACCAACCACAACTAACCAACAACTGAGATTCTACCTCTCTCCCATATATACCATAGGTGGTTTTCTTGGTAACATGTGACAGCCATGCACTAATGAAACATGACTGGTTTCATCCCCACTTCCCTCCAGGATGAGGAGGAGCCATTGTTGAGCCCCCATTGAGTTCAGTCAATGCATACCTGGCTTGACCCATCCACTGTGCATGTTGCATAAGACCTCCCATGATGCATAGCTTACCAAATGCTGACTCATGCACCTGCCACTTGAACTGTAGTAATCCTGTCACTGTTGCTCCAGTTCCTCTAAGTGGCCACATTCATGTCATTTTCCAGACCAGGGTGCCACATGGTCTTGACAGGTAGAACTGTATGATTGATTTTTTTAATGCAGGATCCCAGTTCAATTGTGAAAACCCTTGCACTAATTAATTTGTCTACATTTGCAGCATGAGTCAAAAGGTCAGTGCAGGATGTGTGACCATTGAACTATAGGAAGAATCAATAACTGTGATGTTATATATATGATGTTTGGTTACCTGGTTTATGGATGAAATAATGATCAGTAATATTTTCAAACATTCTTCTCCAGTCAGATTCTGTCAATAAATAAAAAAAGTGCCCCCTTTTGTTGTCATTCTATTTAAAATTTGAAAAAGTACTCAGGGAAATGTAGTTCAATCTCTGAAGCAGAGTGGGTGACTACCTGAAGGGATTGTACATATTCATTGGTTTTTGGATTGCTGCACTTCATCTCACCCCAATGGTCTGTATTTTTAATTTTTTCTTTTTTCTTTGTAGTGGGCCCTTTGTATCTGCTGTGGTTTGGTTCCAGGACCCATCATAGATACCAAGATCCCATTATATACAATGCCATTGTAAAATGGCAAATCAAATGGCAAAATCAAGGTTTGCTTTTGGGATGTGTGTGTGTGAATATTTTCAGACTATGGTTGGTTGAATCTATGGATGAAGAATCTGTGGATATGGAGGATCAATTGTACTTTCTAAAAAAATAAAATAAAAATCTTCCAGTTGAGTTTTGGCTATAGCAATAGCAATAGCAGCTTCATTTATATACCGCTTCATATCACGCTATGGGGTGTCTAAGTGGTTTACAACTGTGAAATGGACTCTCCTGTGCCAAAAACAGCCTGGTGGGAAGGTGCATTGCATTTCCTTTTGAAGGAAATAAAGTCTTGGGAAATTTATATAATCCGTCCAAAATATAATCTGCCCAAAACAGGACAGACATTTCAAGGTGCTCAGTGGATGAATGGTTTAATTTAAGAAGCCCAATATATTTTGGGCTGGATATGCTCATAAAAGTCTTCTTCATGGGCTGTTTGAAACTTTACAATATTTTGGCTCCAGGAATTTCTGAAGCTAAATTTCCAATAGCCCTGAAAAAGGTCTTGGACAGCATTTACAGGTTGAAACATGTTTAGCTTTTTATTAATGAACCATTCATCTGTTGAATATCTTGATGTGTGTCCTCTTTTCTCTTCAAAATTCCTTTGGAAAGTTAATTTTTTTAAAAAGAAAATTGGTGGAGTGGATGCCATTGGAGATGGAGTGCCATTAGAGTCCTCAAAATTAGCCTTGGGAGCCAGATGTGGGCCACACTTTAGCCACCCTTGGCCCAATGGAGTTCTGGACTGGCACAGCACATAATAGACACACTTTTGACCAATCCAAAGGGTGAAGATTCCCTGATAAACACATTCTGTACTTGGATGCAAGACATTCGAAAAGCAGCACCTTCAGCCTGAATAGCAACGGAGGTCACCTTGTCAGCTCTGTACGTAACATATTTTCCTCTCTTGATCCCATAATAATAACAACAGCCATCCATCGTTCCCTCTGGCACCTTTCTAATGGATTAAAATTCTCAATGTGAATCCAGCTCAATAAATATATTTAAATATGCTGTCCTCTAAAAATCAGAAACAACTGTATAACAAATCAACCATAACCAGCATGTCTCCCTTAGTCCTCCTACTTGGCTTGGCTGGAGTCCACAACTTGCTTGCTCCTTAAGAGAATAAAACCTTTGAAAGGGACTTCTGGAATGGCCTGCTCCTGGCTTTTGGCTGTCCTGGGCACATTCATATTTCACCTACCCACCCACTCTCTCTGGTCACCCCACCTGGCTATGTCTTAAACATATTCTGAGGATGCATCTGCACTGCAGAAATAATGCAGTTTGACATTGCTTTAACTGCCATGGCTCAATGATATGGACTCCTAGGATTTGTAGTTTGTTGTGGCACCAGAGTTTTCTGACAGAGAAGCCTAACTATATTACAAAACTGTAAACCCCATGATTCCATAGGATTGAGTCATGGCAGTTAATATGGTATCACAGCGCATTATTTCTGCATTGCAGATGCAGCCTCAGTGTGGCATAAGAAACACATATTAAAGGAGCAAGAAGAGTGAGTTGAGATATTTTGTTTTCTCGTTTTCACTTGCAATGACCAAGATCCTACACAGGAGGTGCTTAGTGTAAATTCTGCATGCGGTCGTACAGTCCAATCAATCTTCTGTTGTTTCAGTTTTCCAGCAGTTTTCAAAAGGTTCCTCCTCTTCCCCCTCACACTTTCCCCTTTTGTCTTCAGCTTACTTCATTTGCTGTTAATGGAGTTCAAAGTACAAAATAATTTTGCCCTTCTCAGTAGACTCAGGCCTTATTGGAATGGGTCAAAAGGCCTAATTCCCCCCTGTTCTGATGTTGTCATGTCTGAATGATGCACAGCCTAAATCCCAGTTCTGGTGCAGATAGTCCTCACCACATCTGGCACATTCCCCACGAGAGCCAGAGCATTGTTGTCGTTTGCTGCCTTCGAGTCATTTCTGACTTATGGCGACCCTATGGATGAGAAATCTCCAAGAATCTCTTTCTTCCACTGCCTTGCCCAGATCCTGCAAGCCTTTGCCCTTAATCCCTGATTAAGTCTATCCATCTGGTTTGTGGCTTTCCTCTTTCTTCTACCCCCTACCTTTCCTAGCATTATTGCTTTTTCTAGTGACCTATGCCTTCTCATTATGTGGCCAAAGTATGATAGTGTCAACTTGATCATATTTGTTTCCAAGGAGAGTCCTGGTCTGACCTGTTCAAGAACCCATTTGTTTGTCTTCTTGGCTGTCCATGGTATCCTAAGTATGCTTCTCCAGCACCACATTTCAAATGAGTTGATTTTCTTTCTGTCTGCTTCCTCCACTGTCCCGCTCTCACTTCCGTTCATGGTAATTGGGAATACAATGGCCTGGATGATTCTGACTTTAGTGCTTGGTTGTATGTCTTTGCTCTTCAGTAATAATAATAATAATAATAATAATAATAATAATAATAATAATAATAATAATAATAATTTATTTATACCCCACCTTTAGCCGAGGCTATCAAGGCGGCTTACATTAAAAGTACAATCCCACAAATTGTAACATACATGAACCCCCCCCTTAAAATTACAATTAAATCACAACAGCATAAAATCTAATATTTAAAACAGGGGTCGGCAAGTTTTTCTTACCTGGGGCTGGTCCGGGGGTCCAGAGGTCTTCTGCGGGCCGAGGGTGGGTGGGGGAAAATGGCGCTGCGAGTGCTCATGCGCACGCATGTGCAGTACTTCCGCTGTACTGTGCATGCGCGAGCGAGTCGCAGCCACCATTTTGTTTTCCAAAATGGTGGTCGTGACTCATTTGCGCATGCGCAGTACTTGGCGCATGCCCAAACGAGTCGCAGCCGCCATTTTGTTTTCCAGCCCCTGGGCTGTAGGTTGCTGACCCCTGATTTAAAACAACAATAAAACAATAACATAGTACATTAATAAAACAATAAAGCAATAGAGCAATAAAGCAATAAAGCACCCCCAGATTACAACAGGGGCAAGTTAATCCCTCAGAAAAACTGTCTTGGGGAAAAGGGGCATCAAATGGGGGAGGATCAGGTCTCAAACTAGCTTTCTTCCGGATAAGCCTGCCGGAAGAGATCCATCTTGCTGGCTTTTTTAAAGCCATCTAAGCTGGATTTCTGATGGATCTCTTCCGGCAAGGCATTCCAGAGTCTGGGAGCAGTGGTGGAAAATGTCCTCTGGGAGGTTGCCGTCAATCTGGTTCTTGTTGATTGAAGAAGCTTCCTCCCAGAGGACCTGAGGGAACAGGGCGGATGATATGGAAGAAGGTGATCCTTTAGGTAAGTTGGGCCCAAGCTATGTAGGGCTTTAAAGGTCACCAACACCTTATACTGTGCTCGGAACCAATGGGCAGCCAGTGGAGGTATTTTAAAATCGGTGTAATATGATCACTCCTAGATCTTCCAGTGATCAGCCTGGCTGCCATGTTTTGTACTAATTGCAGTTTCCGAGTTAGGTATAAGGGTAGCCCCATGTAGAGTGCATTACAGAAGTCGAGTCGTGAGGTTACCAGTGCATGTATCTTTTCCAGTTCTTTCATAGCTGCCCTCCCCATTTCTAGTCTTCTTCTTATTTCTTGACTGCAGTCTCCATTCTGGTCAATGTTTGATCCTAGATATGGGAATTCTTTATCTATTTCAATTTCCTCGTTGTCTACATTGAATTTGTGTATTTCTTCTGTGGTCATTATTTTTGTTTTCTTTATGTTCAGCATCAGACCTGCCTTTGCAGTTTCATCTTTGATCTTCCTTATTAACTGTTCCAATTCCTGAATGTCTTCTGCTAATATTATGGTGTCATTCACATATCTTAATAATAATAATAATAATAATAATAATAATAATAATAATAAAGTTTATTTATATCCCGCCCCTTTGAGATCAATCAGGGAGGCTAACAAGAATAAAATATACATACTACTGTAAAATCTAATTCCCCCCCTTAAAAAATTATTAAATCAATTATAAATTAAAACATACAATAAAATACAACAATAATTAAGTTGTTAATGTTGCTTAATCCTATCTTAACTCTTCCTTTTTCTGATTCTCATTCTGCTTTTCTTATGAAGTTTTCAGCATATAATTTAAACAAGTAGGGTGATAGGATGCAGACTTGCCCGACCCCTTTGCCTATTGGGAACCACTCTGTTTTCCCAAATTCTGTTCTGACGGTGGTCTCTTGTCCTTGGTACAGATTCCTCACCATGTCCTTGAGTGCATTCCATAGCTTTTCATCATCTATACAATCAAATGCATTGCTGTAGTCTATGAAACACATGCTGATTCCTAACCAGGGCACAACACACTTATAATGGATTTTAAAAATGTATGTGTTGCTCTGGATCTTCTGGGAACAGCCAGAGCCCTCTGTCCCTTTGCCATGGTGGCTGTCTGTATGGGCATCCTGCTGGGCCACATGGCAATAAACCACCAGTCTGGGTTGCCCATTCTGAAAGCAGAATGAGGTGCTCAGCATATGACTATTGCTGGGCACCTTGTTCTGATTTAAGAAGCAAGCGACCTGTGGCCCAGAAGGATGCCTGTGCAGACTGCTGCTACCATGCAGGGACAGAAACCAAGGTAAAGGGGGGGAGGAATTGAAGGACCAGAATATTCTGGGCTGCCCTTACAGTACCCTGGCCAGTGCAGACAATACTTTAGGCAAAAACAAACTGCTGCAGCCTCTCCTAGGTTGTGTATTTTCCTCATTAATAACCTGTCATTTTGAACACACACTGATATTGGTTGGCCACATGTAGGAAATGGTTGTTTTTCATTTGGGAAGGTGACTTTCCAGACATTTCCACTTTCCTTTGAGGAGGATGACGTGTCCCCTGGTTGGTCCTGGGGTTAGCAAAATGGCTTCAGGATGATTTGAGCTTGCCCACTACTGCTGCAAGTCTTCTGACTCCCCTTTTACCTTCACAATGCCTGTGGTCTTTGTTTGCAATCTAATCATCAGGTTTTCTCATTATTTTCTGGATTATTTGCTACAGCATTTTGCAAGATCTATTAATTAAGGAAAGAAAAAAAAATCCCCACTTAACGGCACCTTTCCTTTATCAGACAGCCACAGATGGTCTGCCTCACCCACCCTCATCAGCTTTCCTTGATATGCTACACTGCATTATTACCAGCTGACATTTCACAAAAGGCCATTTTTCACACTTGAGATTCTGCACACCTCCTGTGATCACCCAGGACTCCATGATGTTCAGATTAGAATCTGTGGTGTTGTACAATATCCAGTCCTGTCCTCTGTCTATCATTGTTTCCTAGAAGGCTTAACCTTCTTCCAGAAGAAAATGAGAGGGGAGGGGGATGTGGCAGAAGGTTTGGTGTGAAAGCCTCAGAGCAGAATAGAGTTCCAGGGGATCAGAAGTTCAGCTGAGCTCAGCTATGTTTATGAAATGAAACTGGGGAGCTGAACTTGGATCTGGCAAAACTCCTAAGGGGAGTAGTGTCCCTTCAAGGCAAAACAGGGGATCATTTGCTGTTGCTTCCAGACAGCGTTAACAAGTAGTCAGATTATCAGGTTGTAAACAGATGTTGGCTTCAATCCGACATCCCCTCAGCCTAGCATAAATATCTGCATGTGGAGATTTGTTGCAACAGCACTATGCAACCCATGCAGAATAGCAATATTGTACAACACATCTCAATGACCAGGTGCCTTGTGAAATGCACAATATGCAGTGCACAATGGGTACCCACAATGTTCAACATTACTGCATGTGCAACTCCTCACTTGCCTGTCAGCAGAATGTATCTCTGTCAGCAGAATATGTTGCTGCGCTATGGCAAACAATTTGTCCCCCACATGACTACAACATGTACATCTAGCTGAATGCAAGCTCTTCTGTTTAAAAAGTGATGGAAAGTGCCATTGCTGCTCTTAAAACATACAGCGGTCAAGATCCTGTGTACTGTAAATCTCTTCCAAATGCAATTCTAGCAGGACACTATAATAAGTTGCCTTTTGAAAACAGGCTATCTATCTGTGGCCAGTTTCAGGTGGAAACGATTGTTCACCACATGTTAACCTGTCCCTTGTATAAATAACCCAAGAGAAAGATTTCAGAAAGCCTTGCTGACTCATGGAAGTGGGACCTCTCCTAGAGAAGTGGTTCAGTTTCTTTTGAGCGATAGCAATGGCTATGTAACAGAAATGAAGTGGCCTCTTTTTGCTTTGATTGGAAAAAAGAAAGACCACAAGAAGATAGATAAAATTGTTTTGGAGATACAAAGTATTCATTTGGATTTCCTGTAGGTAATTTCGAAATGTTGAAAAAGAAAAGAGGAAGACCACATTGCAAGTGGATGGAGTCAATCAAGGAAGCAACAGTTGCCCTGAATCCGTAAGACCTGAGAAGAAGCACTGATAACAAGATGATTTGGAGGTCTCTCATTAATGGGGTCACTATAAATGGCAATTAACATCAAGGTGTCACTATCAGAACTTTCACCAAGGCATTTGAACTCAATTTTACACTCCCTGAACTTAAACAGTACAACATTATAGCCACTATTCTTAATGCCTTCATTTAGATGCCCCTTCTAGGTGCTCACATTTCCTAAGGGACTGTCATGGACAGGACCTCCTTTCTGGTGAAACTATTGTTTGGTTTGTCCAGAACTCATATGCTTTCTAGTTTGCTGTTCAGGCTGCTCCTGATGAAACTAGTGCAACTCTAATTATACCATTTTAATGAATGACTTCATTTTATGGCTGGCTTTTATTACCGATAAGCTACCATGAGAATATTTTACTGTACAGAGGCATTAGAACAAAGCAATAAATAATAAACACTGCCTGATAATGGCAGATCCTCCCTTGAATTTCATGTCTGATTTCTTCAGGACCTGTTTGTAAAGTTGGTTCTCTGTCAGCAGAATGGAGTATGGAATCACCTTGGGAGAGATCAAGGGAAATCTGATATACCCACTTGGTGTTCGGGTGGACAGTACTTTTAAGAAGGCATCTCTCTAATCAGATATTAAGTTTTCAAATGGGTCTTGCTGCATCTTTTCCAATGATTTCCCATCACTGACTTCTATTTCCCCTGAAAGATAACATATCCACACAGAAGAAACTTGGTCTCCAACTGAGACCTGGTGGAAAAGTCTGGAAGCCAAGTAGAAGAAAAAAATTGAACAGTGAAAGGTGTGTGTTGTCATCATAACTACGATGGAGGTCCATCACTGTAGTTACGACTGCCAATAACTCCCCCGTACCTGCCTTTCCAGCCTAGCAATACCCCGATTGAAGCATTTCTGAGACTCTGGAGATTAGGATACTGGGAAATAATATTTGCAGCATGTTCCCAGTGCCTTGAGAACAGGGAGCTGAAGGACCCCTTTGCGTCTTACTATAATAATAATAATAATAATAATAATAATAATAATAATAATAATAATAAATTTTATTTACATACCGCCCTGTGGCAAGCCAATCTGGGCGGTGTACAACAATAAAATAAATACAACTTAAAACAATATAATTCCCTCCTCCCCCCCTTAAAAAGTTATTAAATCATGTCATAGTT
This sequence comes from Phrynosoma platyrhinos, assembly GCA_020142125.1. Classification (NCBI taxonomy): domain Eukaryota; kingdom Metazoa; phylum Chordata; class Lepidosauria; order Squamata; family Phrynosomatidae; genus Phrynosoma; species Phrynosoma platyrhinos. The sequence continues at coordinate 11,159,620 of CM034703.1, read as the reverse complement.
AAAACAATTTACAGTTAAAACAATAAATTTTTGAAGAAAATAAAAAATACAATTTTTTTTCCTGATTTTTTTTCAGAATTTTTCTAGAACTGCTTCTCCCATGCCACTGGGAAAGCATTGTCTGGGAAAGCACTGAGAACATCATTTCCCAGTGTTCCAATATCCAATGCTAAGGTATAGATGACCACAAGGTACTCTTAATCTAATTAACAAGAACAATGGTGTTACCAGATCAAGGATTCTTACCAGCAACAGACAACAAACAAATCAGTCAGGGGATGCATTGGCAAAGCCTCTTTGAAAAAACAAGCCAAGAAAACCCTATGATAGGTTCACCTTGGAGTTTCCATAAGTAAAAAAATGACTTGATGGAGGCACATAGCAACAAATAGGTATATATACCCACAATTACTAATGACAAAATCAACCAAACATTATATGCCACAACAATATTTCAAATTTTACTATTTCCAGCTTTATGAATATAATAGGCAGTACAAAGAACTAAAAGTTCAAAGACAGTGTCCATAAATAACTTCTAATAAAGTATGCTGGCTTGTTTCAAATCAGCTTCCAATGGATATTCATGAATAAGGAACCTCTATGGTAGAAATTCACAGCTGGTGGATATTGTTGTTGAATATAATGTATCATTACATTTTAGTTGCCTGTGTCATTAGTAACTCTCTCTCTCTCTGTGTATGTATATACATATATAACCTCTGATAATCTTTTTTGTTATCACTTAAGACACTATTATTGGTAAGGATATGTGATCTGTCTAGACCAGGGGTCACTAGTAACTCTCTCTCTCTCTCTCTGTGTATACACACATACACACAACCTCTGATAGGTAATCTTTTTTGGTATCACTAAGACACTGTTGTTGGTAAGGATCCATGATCTGTCCAGGAGTTCCCAACCTGTGCTCCAAGGAGTCTTTAGGGCGCCTCATGCACTTCCCAGGTGATCTGTGGCCACTCCAGAAAAATGAAAGAAATAAAAATTGAATAAAATTAAAGAATAAGAATATATTCTTATATATATTCCTAAACACCATTAACTTGTAAGACATAGAGTAGGAGTCTCTTAGGGGCTCCACCATAGAAATAAGGGCTCTTCAAATCCACAAGGTTTGGAACCCATGGTTCAGACCAATCTCCAATGCTTCATAAATGCTTTTACTGAGGGGTTACCAAAGTATCAAGGTAGATTTTTGGGATTCACAGCCATAAATGTGAATTCCCCAATAGCTACAAAATTGTAAGTCTTATAATATTGTAAGATTAAAATATAACTGTTGAACTGGATGCCAACCATTTAGTTTGAAGCACGGGGGGGGGGGCAACTGTGGGAGGCCAGAGGAGGTCCCCTAAGGGACATTTGGGGGGCATTTTGGAATATGTTAAAAAAAACCCCACAACATTTTTGACCCTTGAGGGCTCCAAACCCTTTGCCTACCCTTGTTTTAAAGTGTCAATAGCCATTACCTATGTAGTCCTCCCCCACCTTGTTAGTTTCCTTCTTAATTTTTCATGTTAATTTTGGGTTTTTGTAATGGCTGTTCTTAAAATTGCTCCTGTTTTCATGGTTTATTAATTTGTATTTGCAAGATTGTTTGAACTATGGCTGATTTTTTTTCTATTAATCACTTTGTGTTTTTCCTTAGGGGAACAGACAGAGCATAATGGGTTTATTTTCTCAGATAAATAATACCTATTAATAAGTTGATAAGATAAAGTGGTTTCACCATTTCATATACAAATATCTTAGGGAGGGGGACTGAGGAGTAGAATAAAAATGTGCCCTCCGACACTTGCTAGGCTTCTGCTTCAGCACTAAAGCTTACTGCCTCACAAGCTTGGTGAAGTGAAGTTGTTGTCGTTGTTGTTAAACAGTATTCATCCTCTGCCTTTCCTCTCAAAATGGGAGTCAGGGTGGCCTACAAATTAAGGTGTTTCCAGTATAGTTAAAAACAGACAAACAGCCAACATTAAACTATTGACAATATTAAAATAATTTAAAACAGACACTTAAAAAGGATAAGAAGCAGTTCAAAACAGTACAATTTATAACAAGACAGCACTCTCATTGTTGTTGTTATTATTGTTATTGTTGTTGTTGTTGTTGTTGTTATGTGCCTTCAAGTTGTTTCTGACTTACGGGGACCCTAAGATGAACCTATCATGGGGGTTATTTTGGTAAGATTTGTTCAGAGAAGGTTTGCCTTTGCTTTCCTCTGAGGCTGAGAGAGTGTGACTAACCCAAGGACACCCAGTGGGTTTCCATGGTTGAGCAGGCATTCAAATAGTAACAGCAATAGCAAGTATATTTCCATACTGCTTATCAGTGCACTTAAGGACTCCCTAAGCAATTTATAAAGTGTAAGCCAATTGTCCCCAACAAGCTGGGTACTCATTTTAGCAACCAACGAAAGAATGGAGGGCTGGGTGGACTCTAGAGCCCTGCCTGGGATCCAACTCGCAATCTTGTGGCTGTGAGTTGCTGCAGTACTGGCATTTAACCACTGTGCCACCAGGGTTCAAACCCTGGTCTCCGGAGTCGTAGTCCAAAGCTCAAACCGCTACACCACTTTGGCTCTCCAGAGAGCATAAAAACGGTCATTTCTTATATTCCATTCCAAACTTTGGTCTTCCAGGTATTTTGGAATTCAGCTTCCAGAAGTCCTAGCCAGTTGGGTCAACAATCAGGAATTCTGGGACCTGAAGTCCAAAACATCTGGAGGATCAAAGTTTGGTAAAGACAATGGACTTTTACAGGCTGCCAGAAATAGTGCAGCTTGAGGCCACTTTAACTGTCCTGACTCAGTGCTAGGGAATCATGGGAATTGTATTTTTTTCTGGGACATTGAGCCTTCTCTGTCAGAGAGCTCTGGTGTCACAATAAACTACAGTTCCCATGATTCCTTAGCATTGAGCCAGGACAGTTAAAGTGGCCTCAACCTGCACCATTTCTGGCAGTCTGTAAAGTCCCATTGTTAGAATAAAAAGTATTTGATCACCAACAGAAGTTAAACCAAGGAATGGGCTATTCTACCCTACCTAGGAAGGGAATCCCAAAGTCTAGGGGCAGCCACTGAGAAGGCCCTGTTTCTCATCAATTGTAACTTTGATGATGATGGTACTGAAAGAAGGGTCTTCCCTGAAAATCTCTAGGGCCAGGCAGGCTCATAAGTGGAGAGAGAGCCTTGCCGCATAGCCTGGAACCAAGCCATGTAGGATTTTTTTAGTTCATAAGAAGTCCTTTGAACTGTGTCCAGAAAGAGACCACCAGCACAAGTTGCCATTTAAAATTCCCACCATGCCCCTCGATACAGCATTGTTCTACAGAATTCTGGGAAATTTAAATGGAGGATCTAAACTTCCTTGCACTGATTGCTGTACTGCGGTGCATCAGACTGATAGACCCTGGAACTACTGATATACTCTGGAACATTATACTTTGGGATTACATTATCTAGAACTTCTTTAGCCAGTATGGCCAGTCTCCCACTGGGGCCCACCAATATAGCAGGATTTCTCCCCAGTTTTCTGACTGCAGCATAAAAACTGAACCATCTCTGTTTGGAAACATCTGTCTCATGTCATGAGAAATGGGAGAACACCCTGCAAACCTATGGCTGTGGGAAACTGTTGTTGTGTGAGCAGGAAGCCTCTAGAGTGCTGTTCTGTTTGGTCTGCTTTAGATTTGTTGCTCTCAGGTTCCTGTCATTTCTTTTTAGAGTAGTTCAGAACTTTTTTCACTGGGTCCCGGCTGCTGCCAAGCTGAATAAAACACACTTTGTTATTCGAGACCCAAGTGATACTGGATCCACATTATGACATATGCTGGGAACTATTTATTAGTTACAAAGTCCTTGGATGTGTCTGAAGCCAAATTTCTGGTTTGGCTGTCTGTCTCCATCAACTAAATACCCTAAAGGCAAAAGAGCTTGCCTGATATTGAAAGTTAAGCAGGGTCAGCCCTGGTTAGTACTTGGCAGGGAGACCACCTACACATACCAGGTGCTGTAGGCTAGATTTTGGAGGAAGCAAATGGCAAAAACCTGAGTATTCCTTGCCTAAGAAAACCCAATGATATTCATGGGTTTGTCATAAGTCTACAGGTGACCTGAAAACACATACACACAGAGTACAGTTTAAATTAACCCAGCATTTTCCAAAATGAAATGTCTTTCTCCTTGGCTGGCTGTCCATATTATCTTGAAATGCAAAGATTGCTGCTGGAAGTAAACACAGGTATTGCTTCTAGGACACAGAGTCAACAGAGATCAAACAGGGTAAAAAGGAATGTTTGCACCAAAACAAAATGATTCTATTGTTTTAACTACTGTAAAGGCACCAGCAGATCCTGTCTGATCTTGGAAGATAAGCAGAGTCAACTCTGGTTAGTACTTTGATGGGAGATCATCAACAAGTACCAAGTGCCATAGGCAATATTTTGGAGGAAGAAATGGGAAAAACCACCTCCAAGCATTTCTTGGCTAAGAAAACCCTATAAAATTGATGGGGTTGCCACAGGTTGACAGATGACTTGAAGGCATATACATACAAATATTACTAAAGTCATATAGCACTTTGACTGTTATTCCTGAATAATAACAAAGAAGGTTTGGTGGATATGAGCAAAAATCAATTTCTGAAATGTTGCATGTGACATGCAAAAGTAAACACAAGTATTGCTTCCAAGACACAGAATCAACAGAGATCAAAAAGAGAGGAATGTTTGCATCAAAACAAAATGATGCTAATATTTTAAATACCATAAAGCAGGGGTAGGCAACCTTTCCCCTTTAAAGGTCGAGGGACTTCAGCTCCCAGAATCCCAGGAGCTATTGGCCAACATGGGACAATTGGCCAACATGGCTGAGGCTTCTGGGAGCTGAAGTCCCTCAGCCCTTAAAGGGGAAAGGTTGTCTACCCCTGCCATAAAGGCACCAGCAGATCATGTCTGATCTTCGAATCTAAGCAGGGTCAGCCCTGGTTAGTACTTGGGAGACCACCAATGAATGCCAGTTGCTGTAGGCTATATTTCAGAGGAAGGAACTGGCCAAACCACCTCTGAGTATTCCTTGCTTATGAAAACCCTATGAAATTCATGGGGTTGCCATAAGTCATCAGGTGACTTGAAGGTGTATGCACACACACAAACACTCCACCAACTTTTATTGTGTTCATAAGATGAATGAAGAACAGCAATGACTTGAACTGCCTATGAAGGTGTTAAGTTCAAAATTCTAGTCCAAGCTCTTCAGGAAGGGCTGCAGTTCAGTGGCAAAATCCATAGGCTGGAATTGTTTAGTTGTTTAATATTTGGCACTTCAGTTAGAGTAGTAAATCCCATTGATTCATTGGATCTACTCTAGATGGATCCGGACCATAATTTATA
>CM034703.1:11114827-11124871 GCA_020142125.1 Phrynosoma platyrhinos | reverse complement strand
TGGATTAACCAGCAGATTTGCCCCCGTGTGATAACGTCCATAGATGTTCTTAATGGAGAAATGTTATAGTTGGCCATTTGCTGACACCAGACTTACTATAAAGCCACTGCAGCCTACTCTCCCAGCCATTCTGTGCTTGATAGAGAGTGGAATGAGATCAGACAAGAGTCTGGCTATGTCCCTGTAGCTAGCTGCAAAATGATTACTGTGGTCTGCTAAGGTCCTCCAGAGATCACAGTGGATGGATAGTGTAATCAATTCAGTTTCATATCACAGATGCTTGCTTCTCTGAATCCTACCTCTTGCTCTCCAACCAGGTGTGGAATGGCCATGGTGGGAGTCTGTAGTGGCTCTACAATAAGTTGGCACAGAGGGAAGAAGGGAACTGACAAAAAAAAAATAATAATAGATGTATGCAGGTATAATTTAACCTTTAACTATGTGTGCTACTAACAGGAGGCCACTAGTTAATTAATCTCATGAATGTGAGGTTGTTTGTGAATGTTGGTAAATTCTTATAAAAATGAACAAATTTTTGTTCACCCATCCTTGTTCCCAACTCTGTAAACCTCTAACATGTCTTTCCCTCAACCTTTATTTGAAATCAACAAACACTAAAGTCTTTTCCCATAACACATACAATGCATATTATGCTTTCTTTCAGCCTTGCCATTGCTTCCCTTTAATGGTTTCCCCCCAACCTTTTCCATTTCAGGCTCTCTACACAGAGATACACCTTTGGCTATTTTTAGAAATGGCTTCATTTTCGCTGTTTTGCTAGTTACAACAGTAACCTTTTCCTCTCTCGGGCACCAAGGCCCTAATTTGTATGAATTATGTCCATTCCCTCAAGCAAAAAGATATGCATCGTGCAATAAATTCTAACTACCTTGAAGGGGGGAAAGCATTGGAAAGTCAAAGGGAATCTCTTCACCTCAAGTTGACCTTTTCTGACCAGAACACAAGGGAATACAATAATGATGCTCTAAGAATAGCACTTTAGATTCCAGGTTGCTCAGAATGGATGATCTATAAAGTCATTCCTGGAGCCAATCTATAGAATCAAGATGTTAGATTAGAATTGCTCTTGAATTCCAACTTCTCTCCCAGCCTGTTGTCAGGACGTGGTCATGAGTAGCACTCAAAACTGAATCAGAAACTTTGATGGGAAGCAAAAAACACACATGATTTAGCATGGAAAGTGTGGCCTCTTAGGATCTGTGTAGTCCCACCTGTTGCCCCCCAATTCTGTTTTTATCACCCACAACTTCCTCCAGACCCCCCCTGGACTCACCTTCTTCTGCTCCGCTCAGGGATGAATTGTCAATCTTGGAAGTCTCCAACAGAACAAATTTACCCTTTAAATATGTGTAGGACACCCCCCCTCCCGTACTCCTTCACATTTATTTTATATATGTATATACAGATGGAGTATTTTTTATCCAGAATTCCAAAATCCAAAATTGTCTACATGGGTGGCTGAGATAATGACACCTTTGCTTTCTGATGGTTCAGTGTACACAAACTTTGTTTCATGCACAAAACCATTAAAAATATTATGTATAACATTATGTATAAATCTTTCATGTAAAATTACCTTCAGACTGTGTTTATAAGGTGTGTATGAAACATAAATGAATTTAATGATTAGACTTAGGTCCCATCTCCAAGGTATCTCATTATGTATATGCAAATATTCCAAAATTTGAAAATATTCAAAACGTCTGGTACCAAGTATTTTGGATAAGGGAGATTCAACTTGTGTGTGTGTGTCTGTCTGTGTACATGCTTCTCTCTCTCTCTGCATACATTCATAAATACACCTGCATACATTCATATATAATTTCAGCTATTCACTGACCACCACATACTGTAGAGCAACTGTAGCCCACCCAAGCCATTCTGTGCCTGGTGGAGAGGGGAGGTGAGTAAAGTGGAGAATTATTTGGCAGTCTAGACAATCTCAGAGGAGTCCAAGAAGGTGCCACCCTGTTACCTGCTTCCCGCTTGGATTCCAAATTGGTTTTCACTAATGGAAAGGCTTGTTTTATTTCTGATCTAAGGACGTTATCACACGTGGGCCAGAAAGTGAAAATAAAGTGGAAATGAGGCATCCCGAAAATAAACGGAAAATAAACCTTAATTCCACAAAGGTCATTACCTTAATTGCGAATTTACAGTAAGCGCATTTAACGTTCACACACAAGTGAAAAAAGCCCGTAAATGTAGTAGAAATGAGCCTCTTGCACATGCGCAGATAGAGGAATGCTTGCTGGAACAATGGGAAAAGCAGGGAGAGCGCATTTGGCGATCACATTACGGTAAATGCGTAATTACTGTAATTACGTATTTGCATTTCCTCCAAACAACCGAATTTCAAAAAATCGCGGTTAACACCAGTTTCTGTCCAGTTTCTGTGTGACGTCGTGTGAAAACACGGGGCACTAATCCAGTTTCGGTCTGGATTTTGTGTGGATTAACCAGCAGATTTGCCCCTGTGTGATAACGTCCTAAGTGAGATCAGAGGCCATTCCCCCTTCCGTTTTTGTCCAGGAACAAGTGGGTATGTTGACTGAAAGAAGGAGCTCTCATTCCAGAAATGTAGGGATAGGGTGGGGGGAATGAGGCCATTGCCTTGCCCTATGAGGAATGGCTTAGGGAACTGGATATGTTTAGCCTGGAGAAAAGAAGGTTAAGAGGTGACATGCCCCACTTGCTGGCTGTGAGATTCTGGGAGTTTTAGTTTAGTGTGTGTGTGTGTGTGTGTATAGATAGATAGATAGATAGATAGATAGATAGAAGTTTTTTTTCCCAAGGTGAGCAAATAATACAGACATTCCTATGTGGGTAACTCCTTTGGAACTACAGGAAACCCGATTACTTTGCACAATCAACTCACATGGACACCAGTAATGGACTCTCTATATTATGACAATAATGCTGTATTTCAGCAGCATCAATTGTTTTCTCTTTAGACATTTCTGCTTCCCACAGTGACATCCATGATCACATCTCCATTACACTCAGCCTCTCTCCTTTCTTTCTGTCCTATTAGTGACTTCATTTTGCTTCAATGTAGCTAACGGGTTTTAATGAACATAATTTAGGCTTCTGGATGACAATGACCTGAAGTATATAGATCTATCATGGTCTCTTGTTTGCTTGTCTTGCATTCCCTGCCAAGGTAAAGCAGATGGCTGGAAGTATTAAAATGCACAGGGGGTGGAGTGGACATATTAAGAAGGGATACATTGCAGAAACCGGCACATGCACATTGTCAAGGTCAGTGCACACGTTAGATCAGATTTTATGGAACAACAACACTCAGATTAGAAAAAATACACTGCATTTATCATTCGCTCATTCATTTGTACTAAACCATCAGCTAAAAAAGCATTGGGGAAGGGAGAGGATAGGGAAAAATCTTGCATCAAGTACTTCTCATTCAAATTTTGGCAGTAAGGTGACAGCACAGCAAGGTGAAAGGCTAACAACTACACGGCGACTCTCTCTGTGTGTATGTGTCTTCATGTTGCCAGTCGAATTATGGTGACCCCATGAATGCTTAGAGTTTTCTTAGGCAAGGAATACTCAAAGTTAGTTTTGCCAGTTTCTTGCTCTGAAATACAGCCTATGACTAGAAGAATGGAAACAAGATAACTACCACGTATGGGGGCAGAGAAAAATAAACCCTACTAGACCCATGTACCCAAGAATGGGCTAACATTTTGGGACATGATGCCATTTGGAAAATTGTTTTTCATAGAATCTTAGGATTTGCAGTTTAGGATAGGAGACATTTAGAATTATCAGTTAGAGAGCTATAGTGCCTCACCAAATGACAAATCGGCAGATTCCATAGCATGTTGCCATGGCAGTTAAAGTGGAATCATAATTATGCAGTGAGAAAGAGCCCCTGATGGAAATTCATTCCTAAAATGTTTTGGAATTTATAGTCCATGATTAGGGTATCTTGAGCTAGACCTGATGCCAGATGTCTCAAAAACAGTTCTTTTAGTCTGGGCCTGCAGTTCTATTTCTAGGCAAATTTGTAACATTAGGAATCCGACTGAGTCTACATCAGATGGTAGCTAGAAGACCATTGGATAATGGAACCCAAGAAGTGGTTTGCAGAATTAATGGTTCTTATCGGTGAGCCATAAATCAGGGAGTTTCACCTATTGCCTTGCCTCTCTGTCACAGAAACAAAGCAATTCCTGTGCTTGTATCCATTGTTAGAGCTGTGTTTAACGTCTGATCTGCACTGAAGAATTAATGCAATTTGATGCCACTTTCATTGCCATGGCACAATGCTATGGAATTGTGGGATTTGTGGTTTGTTATGGCACCAGAGCTAACTACATGTCCCAGAATTCCATAGCATTGAGCCATGGCGGTGAATGCGCTGTCAAACTACATTATTACTGCACTCAGATTAGACTCTAAACCAATTTAAAATCTGGATTAATGGGATTGTACATCCCTGTGGAATATCTATACCAGCTGTTATGCATAAGTTTACATGTCTGTTATTGGGCACTGGTTTCCAAGTGAAAGAATGGGCAGTCTAATGTGGTGGCATTAAGTAGTTCTAGATGTATCTGGATTTGGTTGTCTTCACACAGAAGTCAAAACTTACAATCAGTACACATAAATAGCTTTGAATCCAATTGCTAATCCCATCTAGTTTAGAACCATTGAATGAACTGGATTTATATACATATTGACTCACCAACCAACAATTGATTCCATGGGTTTACTCTTGTTGAGACTAAAGCTGCTGCCACACTGCAAAATTAATACAGTTCGACACCACTTTAACTGTAATGGCTCCATTTTATGGAATCCTGGGATCTGTAGTTGATTGTGGCATCAGAGCTCTCTAGAGTAAGGCTAAATATCTCACAAAACTACAAATCCCAGACTTCCATAGCATTGAGCCATTGCAGGTAAAGTGGTGTCAAACTGCATTAATTTTGCAGTGTAGATGCAGCCCTTTAGGAGTCAGTCCTGAAATTATTTTAACTTCTGTGGCTTGGATCTCATTGGTAGTCTCAACTGGAGTACTCTCATTGAATCAATTGATAAATCATAAATCAACACTTACATAAAGACTGTTGATTTAATGGTCTACTCTGTTTGGGACTACTAGTAAAATTTAGACCCTTGGATTCTTGCTATGGGATTTTGGCATGAATCCACACTATACAATTACAGAGTTTTGATGCCACTATAACTGCTATGATTGTCTCCTCCAGAATTCTGGGATTTATAGTTTCATTTGGTAGACTTCTCTGCTAGAGCGCTCTAGTGCAGTAATTCAGGGGAGTGGACTAGAAAATTATAAGCACTAAGCACTAACAATAAGTCCCAGAATTCCAAAGGAAGGAGCCATGGCAGTTAAAGTGCTATCAAACTAGTACACAGAAATAGTTACCTTAGATCCTGGATTGTCTTGGACCAATATATCAATATCCAAATCTGTGTCTCCCTGACGATAGACAGTGCTTCTCTCCAGTACCTAAGTAGCTTACTATTTTTAGAAAATAAAAAAGCAATGAAAATCACAATATAGGAAATAACTGTTTTGAACAATTGCATGGCAATTGAATAGAAATTATTCTTTCAACAGCCTTCTCCCTCCAGAGTGCCAGTCCTTACACTTACTGCAGTACATTGGCCAGTTTCAAAATTTAAAATGTGCTCTCTCTTTCTCTATCTCTATCTCAGAAGAGCTATTTCTTTTGAGCAGGTGGCAATTTCCTGGTCTCCCCTCGCTGAAAAATATAATATTTTAGAGCTATTTGCCTCTTGTCAGTTTTCATCCAGATTACTATTCTAAAAACCCATGGCAGCTTTCCAAGCAGTCAGTTATTTTCAAGGGGAGTCTCAATGCACTTTTCCATTTCCTTTTCAAACGCTTCATCAATTGCCAGATGCCAAGGGAACCATCACCAGCTTGATTCTGTGGATCCTTTTTACACTTGAGCAACCTGACCTGTTCCACACTTTAGGCATCTGTTTTATATTCACCATCTTGGTGCAGCATTCTCTTAGATGACAAAATTCCAACTTTTGGCCTTTTCTGGTTAGGATCTATTCCTTGGTGTTGTACTCTGCAGGGGAAGAGACCTCACCCCATCATTAGATGGTGTGAGGCTCCTGCCCCTTATTTTATTATATTATTATTTATTTGCCCACCACATTTGAGCTTCTGCTTAAATTGCCACTGCCATTATATGTAAAGACCTCCATAAATCTCATTGCTGTCACCAAGCAGGAGGACTTTTCCCTTATCTCCATCTCTGCCACCAATGTGAGGACCTCCTTCTGTCCCATTGCTGTGGTCACCACTGTGGGGACCTACTAGATGCCTTCAAGGTTCATGAGTGGACTATTCTAGAACTTCTATCCCACTGGACACCAATTTTCTTGATCCTCTGTTGTTACCACAGACAGCATGTCTGGACCCACATATATACACACACAGGTTGAGTATCCCTTATTTGGAATTCCAACATCCAAAGAATTCCAAAATCCAAAACTTTTTTGAGCTTCAACCCAAGTTGTGTAGTACACACCTGTACTGTATTTACAAGGCTGGAGAAAGATGTGGCTGGAGAGTGATGCAGCTGGAATAAGATGTGAGGATCTGTGAAATGGTGGGAGTTCACGCCTCCCATATTTCACAAATACTCAGTCTCTCTCCAGACTTATTATGCCTCATTTTGTAAATAGAAACATGGGTATTGCATAATCTGAAAAAAAAATCTGAATTAAGACACACTTCTGGTCCCAAGCATTTCAGATAAGGGATATTCAACCTGTATGTATGTATGTATGTATGTATATGAGTGTGTGGCAGCATGGTGTAGTGGTTTGGGTGATGGACTCTGATTCAGTTCCTCAATCATGGAAATCCACTGGGTGATATGAGTGAATCAGCCCAGAAAACCTGTGATAGGTTGCTTTACTGTTGCCATAAGTGGGAAATGATTTGTAGGCACACAACAACATACCCGTATCTGTATCTGTATCTGTATCTGTATCATCTATATCTATATCTATATCTATATATTAGTAAAGGTAGTCCCTTGACATGAATGTCTAATCATAACTGACTGTAGGGGGCGGTGCTCATCTCCGTGACTAAACCAAAGAGCCAGCATTGTCCAAGGACTGCTCTGGTGGTCATGTGGCCAGCATGACTGCACTGAAGGCGGTTGCCTTCCCACCGAAGTGGTATCTGTTTATCTACTTGCATTTGCATGCTTTTGAACTGCTAGGTTGGCAGAAGCTGGGACTAGTGACAGGAGCTCACCCCACCATGCAGCACTTGGACCTTGAACTGCCAAACTTCCGATCTTCCAATCATCAGAATTGACATCTTAACCACTAAGCCACAGAATCCCATATATGGTGTAGTGTAGTGGTTTGAGTGTTGGACTCTGATTCGATTCCCCCATGGAAATCCACTGGGTGATGTGAGTGAGACACACTCTCAGTCCCAGAAAACCCATGATAGGTTTGTTTTACTGTTGCCATAAATGGGATATGATCTGTAGGCATGACTTTGGAGACCATGGTTCGATCCCACATTTGGCCATGATGAAACTTACTAGGTGACCCTGGGCAAGTCACATACTCTCAGCCTCAGGGGAAGTCAACTGCAAACCTCCTTTGAACAAATTTTGCCAAGAAAGCCCTATGATAGGTTTGTTTTAGGGTTGCCATAAGTTGGAAACAACTTGAAGACACACAAAAACAACACAGAATCATAGAAACATAGAATTGGAAGAGACCACAAAGGCCATCCAGTCCAACCCCCTGTCATGCAGGAACACACAATTATGTGTGTGCGTGTGTGCGTATATACACACAAAAACACACAAGGCACAATGTGTGTGCTTATGCTTTCCCAGAAGCCGAATGTGTAAGATACACAAAAACAATACTTTATTAGCAGAATTACTTTATTAGTTAACATAATAAAACAGATTACTTTAATACATTTAAAACAAAAGTTTCACTCTTGTTTAGAATCTTCTCTGCGAAAACTACTAACTCAGACTCTCAGACCCACTCATCAATTCCCAAACCTGACCCTCTTAATCCTAATATTCACTCATTCACCCCACATGCCACACCAATTTCTCCACTATGACAATAGGGCCACAGCTATGACTTTACTCTTGGATGTAACAGTGGACAATGCCTTTTCTCATGCACAAAGAAATGTGCAATGAATCACACAGCCCTGAAAGCTGGAGTGTGGGATAAGAAATACAAATGGGTCTTGAGTATAGCTCCAATTGCCATCTTTTGTGCCAGCTTTGGGACTAGGGATCAAGTACATGACATCAGGAAATTTCCATTGGCCAGAAATACAAGTCCAATGTTGAACCCAGACCAAGGATATGATCCTGTCTGGGGTTCTCTTCTCTTCATTCTCCAAAAGGCAAACCATGGGTTGCTGTAATAAATGAGGACAGCTAATATCTCACAAGTAACCATATAGTTAGAGAGCCAGCATGGTGTAGTGGTTTGATTGTTGGTCTGTGATTCTGGAGACCAGGGTTCAAATCCTGGCTTGGCCATGAAAACTCACTGGGTGACCTTGGCCATGAAAACTCACTGGGTGACCATGAAAACTCACTGGGTGACAGTCTCTCAGGCTAGAAATAATCTGGGTTGACACTGCTTTAACTGCCATGGCTCAGTGCTATATGGCAATTGTAGTTTGTTGTGGCATCAGAGCACCAGAGTTTGTTGTGGCACTACAGTTCTCAGAATTCTATAGCACTGAGCCATGGCAGATAAAGCGGTGTCCAACAAGATTTTCTGCAGTGAGAAAAACTTTCAGCCTCAAAGGTTGGCAATGGCAAGCCCCCTCTGAAGAAACTTGCCTAGAAAACCCTGTGATAGGGTCACCATAAGTCGGCAGTGACTTGAAGGCAAAGCAACACACACACACACACACACACACACACACACACCCTAAAACCATATTAATTATTGCAACTGTAGGGTTTCACTGTAGTTGTGCATGGTTTTGATTGCAACATGCATTTTAGTTACATCAACAAAACAGGGTATTCCTTTTGCATAGGATCTTAATAAGTAGGTATTAATCTCAATTAAGATCCTCAGTGGTGAAATTTCCCCTTTGTTTAGAAAAAAAATATCCCTGAGATCTTTGATTTATTGGTTTATTGGCTGACAATCCAGTCAATAATCAGTAATTAGCCTTTGGCTTAACCTTCACCCTCACCCCAAAGGTCACATTTCATTTCATTTTCAATTGCTGCCATACATCTGTGAACTGATACTAGAAGCACATCATTATAAGTACTACAAGAGAGAACTAAAATTCTGGAAGGTAAAGTAAAGAGGGACAAAAGACAAACAGAAAATTGTTTGTAGACAAAAGTATTGTAATTCTTTCATCATATTTCAAACTGCATTATTACTACAGTGTAACTCATGCTATCGGCTCTGTTGTCTTGTCTTGTACCATTCTTCATCTTTCCCAGACATTGTTCCCACATTAAAAGAGAAACATATACTTAAGGGCTCCTAGATGAATGGGGCAGTATCCTTCTTACATGGAAACATTGGAAGCAGATTTACACCAGGTCAAACAAATGGCCCATCTTCGTATTCTACTCTTTGACTGAAAGGAGCTGTCTGCGATGTCATAGGTGTTCGGTGTTGGAGGAGTGGGTTTTGTAAATCCAGCAGAGTGAAAACACGCAGAGCATCCAAGCTTCTAGCAGTAAGCTTTATTATAGAAAAATATGCAGAGTAAAAACTATAAAGTCCACTTAAGCATCACAGCTTGCAGATGTGGCTAAGCAGGAACAAAACTATAAATCCTTAAGGCTACATTATGAAGCAGTAAGACATACTATAGCTCCAATGCAAAGTAAAGAAAACTTAATCCATTCTAATGAAAGTTCAAAAGCAGAATAACTTCAATGCCCGATACACAATTTTTCAGCCCAGCCTTTCTCCACCTCTTGGGTGTTAACCTTCAGGTTAATT
>CM034703.1:11096475-11114727 GCA_020142125.1 Phrynosoma platyrhinos | reverse complement strand
AATACTCTGACAATAGGATGTATCACAAATACAGTGAAACCCTACAGTTGCACACTACAAATAAGTCTTTTTTTACCTTACCAAAGTATCCTGTTTATTATCAGAAGCTCATATATCTATATCTATATCTATATCTATATCTATATCTATATCTATATCTATATCTATATCTATATCTATATCTATATCTATATCTTTTGGGACATGGTGCAGCTCTGCTTAATATATAAACTACCGATTACACTATATTCCAACAGATGGTATGTCCCAGTTATTTTTGGAAGACTTTGTGTGCTGTGTCAATGGGTTTGGGGGACTAGAATATGGAAATCCTATTCCTCCCAAGGAATTCTAGTCATTCTCAGAAGATTTTGTACATCATAGCAATGGAAGTTGAGGGTTTCCCCCCTCCTTCCTCAAGGCATTGTTGTTTACATGCTGGCTGTAATGGTAGCTGAGAACACCTGCTAACAAGCTCTTTCCCAATGCTGGAGAGCCAACTGGCATGGAATGCCATTTTAAATTAAACCTCCTCCTCTTGACATTTAGGTGCTGCCAATATGCACACACTCTTGCTTCAGTGACTCACTATGTGCCAGTGGTTGGAGAAAGTGCACTGCAAAACCAGATGAATTGGGCAGGGCAGCAAACAGATTTCTGTCAAATGCTTCTAGGTGGAAGAAGTCATGTTGGGGACAGGAGTAAGTAGGGCTTCGGTTACACCCCACAGCAGGCATCAGGTGGAAGGAGGGGTTGGAGTGGAACCACTGATGTGCAAGAGTGTGCAGTAAAATTTAAAAAGTGAAGGAAAATCCTGGAATAATATATATCAGTTTTTTTTGTTAATTTTTCAAAATTACATTTACTAAAATAAATAAAAATACAATAAAAATGGGGAAAGGCCTACCATGCCTCAGTATCTGCATCAACATCTCATTCTTGTGACATGTTTGCTATCTAAATTCCTGTGATCACATTATTGCATTGTGATGGTCACTGTCAATATAAATAGAGATAACCCTCTGTGTCCATAGATTCTGTGTCCGTGGATTCATCCAACCATGATTTGAAAATATTCAAAACACACACACTTCCAAAAAGCAAACCTTGATTTTTGCCATTTTAAATAAGAGACACTATTTTACTACACCATTGTATATAACAGAGCTTAAACATCCATGGATTTTGGTATCCATGGGGGGGCTCTGAAACAAAACTCCAATGGATACCAAGGGCCCACTGTGTTATTAAATGCAAACTGAAATGAAATGTCACAATGTGGAATGCTTGTCCTCAAGGTTCTTGCAAGGTAGGGATGCCTTCTGGTGGGATACTCCACCCCACTCCTTTTTCTCCCAGGTTTCCACATCCCCTCCCATAGTCAAACATCATTCTGAACATGCACACTGAACATGCTCAGTCCTGGTGCTTTGTATGTCATTTCCTTTATAACAGGAATTTCCTTTACACCAGATCATACAATTTTCCCATCTAGCTCAAGGGTGGGAATTGTGCATCCCTCCAGATATTGCAGCACTGCAACCCCTAGCAGTTCTATCTAGCATAGCCAATGGTGAAGAATACTAGGAGTTGTAGTTCATTAACCTCTGGTGGGCAGCATGATTTCCACCTCTACATTGCCTACTCTAAATAGCAATGGATACGAATTTTGTTTGAATTGGCAGTCTCCATGAAAGGCATCTCCAGAGTTCTTACAAGAAGACACAAACTGTGCCTTGTGAATTCCCACCTAGGAAAGATTTATAAGGTAGTGTGGATTAATTACATCAATGCAAAACAAGGGACATTTCATGGAATGCAGGTGGAGAAAAATGTGGACCATAATTCTCTATCCGCTACATCAGGATGTAACAGTCACATATTCAAGCCTTTTACTCCAAGTCTTAAGTCAAGTCTAAAATCTCCATCTTCAAGTTTCGAGTCTCAAGTCCTTACAAGATATTTTTGAGTCACATCTGAGAGCCAACTTTAACAGAAAAAAAGGGAGGTGATAGTGGTGATGGTGTGTGTGGATTTCAATAACTAGAAAATCAAGAAGACATACACAGTAAGGTAAAAAAAATTGTTGGTGCAGAACAGCAAACATGTTAGGCAATGGGCTTGTGGCAGAAGGATCCTTCCAAAGTTTTTCAAAAGCTATAGAAGGCCTTTCCAATATTCAGCAGAGACAGGCTGTTGGGTAGACCTCAACTCCCACCTCAAGCCCATTGCCTAAGGCATTGATTATTTCTGGATGAAGTTAGACCAGCAAGTTGGTCACAAAAAATATACAAGTCTTGAGTCAAGTAAAGGCAGTGCATCATTTATTGCCGAGCTGAGTCCAAGTTGAGACATTGAAGCAACATGAGTCCAACTTGAGTCCAAGTCAATCAACTCAAATCTACATTGCTGCTATGTAGCTGCAGTAGCTATGTGGTGAAATAGTGTCTTGCAGCCCAGTCCCTTCAATCTCCACTTTTTGGTCAGCAGCTGCTGTGGAAGCAGTTGACTGAGATGCCTACCTCCTTCCATGTGTTATCACTGTTGTGACAAGCAGATGCAAGGTCCCTGTCACAGTGGTTCCTTGCACTGAAGATTGTTTGTGTGAAGGGGGTGGGTGGGAACATTAAGCACATGCTTGCTGATTGATAGGGCCCCTATTGTTTGCAGTGGCTTCTGCCCAGGAACTGGGGATTGGGGAACTTTCACAGTCCCTACATATTCCCTCTAAAGCAGTGATTTTCAAACTTTGGTCCTCTAAATGTTTTGAACTTCAGCTCCCAAAATTCCTGACTGTTGACCAAGCTGGCTGGGGCTTCTTGGAGTTGAAGTCCAAAACACTTGGAGGGCTAAAGTCTGGGTATCCCTGCTCTAAAGCAATGAATACATAGTGATTATGAATATAAATTACTTACGAATAGGTAACTCTAGGTTACTCATTTGTAACTGTCTTAGTTAATTATGGCACTTGAAGATTCAAAATCTATGCAAACATGATTTTGGCATTGAGGGGAACTGTATACATTAGGTAAAAATACATAAACAAATGATGTGTATTGGATGACATTATCAAAATACATAAATAAATAAAATTTTGTAAAGTGTATGAAATAAACAGACAGTTTTACATGCATGGAAAAGAAGCCAAAGTCTCAAAATCCAATATGAAGCAAGAATACAAGTAAAAATAAAATGACATCAAAACAGTGGTATTTTCACATTCCAACTCTGTACAGCAATGGCTCTCCTGGGTCTCAGATTATTCTGTCTGCATATTCTTTTAACTGGAAATACCAAGGATTTCAGCTGAGACCTGCTACCTGCCAAGCTTGTGGCCTACCATGGAGTGACATGGTCCCTCCCCAATTATATGATGTACAAATAATCTGAATGAATATTACTAATTCCGTTCTAGACATTTGTGACTTGACTTCCTGAACAAAGCACATATGCACGAGAACATCCAGGGCATTAACTTGAAAAGTTACGAACTGATGAGATGAAATGAACCCGTGAGGGAAATCTGTTACTTAAATTTTCCATCATTTTTTCAGAAGTCAGACAGAAAATCATTTCCCAAGTGATGAAGTTAAATGGCTGCCAAATTGGATGGCTTTAAAATGGGACTGGATAAATTCATGGAGGTTAGGCTCCTTGTTGCCCAGTCCTGGCTGATGGGTTGTGTGACATTGAAGGATGACATGACTGTACTCTTTAAATATCTAAAGGGCTATCAGAGAGAAGAGGATACAGGTCCAAAGGGTAGGACCAAGTAGAATGGTTTTATGTTATAGGAAGGTAGAAGGAACATCTTGACTATTGGCTTGTCTTCATTAGCCAGAATACTCCGGGCTACCAAATTTCCCCCATTACCTATTCTCTCTCTGCAGCGATGATGGGCAGCTGCCTTCTCACATAATTCCTGTTCATTGTCTGGCATGACTGCTGAGGTCACAATAAGGCATCCAGTCAAGGCATCCAGCCAAGCTTATGCAACAACTTCTTTCACATAGTATGGACTTTATCAAATGGGGAAAATCAGGGAAAACTGGGAGTTTAAACAGCCATTATCCTGTGAAAATCATGTGACCACAGGAAGATTTGCACATGACATTGCAATTAAGGAGTGATTATCCTGGGAATAACCAGGCAATAACCAGGAGCAAATCATTCATGGGAAAATCCCATGAATGATTTGTTACTGGTTATTCCCTGGTTATTCCTGGGATAATGGCTTTTTAATTGTGATGTGTGTGAAAATCTTCCATGATCATTTTTTGGGGATAATGGCTCTTTAAGCGCCCAATTTTCCCCCGATTTCCCCCTATGTGATAAAGTCCATTGTCTCAAAGGTGCTACAAGATCCTTTTGCATACTGATATTCTAACATGGCTGTTTATTACAGGAGGATAAGAGCATTGCCCCTCCCCCAGGAATTCTTCTCCTCTAAATAAAATTTTCCATTAGTCTTCATATTTCTAGCACTGCAGTAACTTAAAGCTTCAGTTGTGCCTTTAGAAATACAGTTTAGGCATCAAAAGAAAAGGAGTAGGCAAAGTTACCAAGGGAAGGCAAACAGAGCAGATATAAGGATTCTAGGTATTGACGATTATCAATGTCTTACTCTCGGCAATGCTGGAAAATAGGGGAGCAAAGGAAAATTCAATTGGGGCTGTGTATCAGAATTCTTGTTGAGGGTGATGCCTTCATTTTTCTCCCCTCCTTATTAGCTACACCCCTGCTGTGCTTGAGTCCTTAAAAATCCAAGAGGAAGGCTCAAAATTTAAGCATGTACCTTTAAAGCCATCATAGTGTTTCTGATAGAGCTTTAATTCTTTTCTTCTTCAAAATTTCATTGTGTGCTTTCTGGACCTGGCTTCGAAATTACATCTGTTAACTAGCATAGTCCTTGCAGAACTTCCTAGTGGGCCATCAATAAAGTACAAAGCTGTGGAGTATATCAGGTTTCCTGAAAGCTTTGGGGGAAAGTCTTTGGACAACGGTCTACGCCCCACTCATTCTAACATGCTGTTCTTTCAACCCCCACCACCCGTTGTTGCTATAAATCTATTGAAGATAAGCTATTAAAAGGGCAGTTTTAAAAAGAAGAATCTGAGAGCAACAAAAAAGGGTTGAGATAAATGTTCCACACTCCTTTTTCTCATCTGATTTGCTCCATATAAGATATCTATTTAGAATTAGGTCACTGTCTGTGCATTTCTTTGCTCTTCTCTATTCGCCATATTAACCTTTCATGTTTTCAGACTCTGCCCTACAGTTTTAAACATGTGAACTTTTCACTTTTCCTCCCAGACATGCCTTCTATCAGATCCAATTTTCTGGAGAAGAAGCCCTGCCCCCCTACCTGATGGTGAATGAACTTGATTTTCAAACAGCTTGGCCCGTCTTTCAAATGCCACTTCAAACAAACAGCTTACAGGAAAGACAAGGGAGCACAATAAACCAATTGTAAAATGGTTCATAAAAATAGGGAAGCAGTGTTTTACGCCATGCTTTCAATTAAAAGGCTTGGGGGTAGCCAATTTGCCCCATTGATAGAAAAAGGATATTGGTGGAATATGCATTCAAGTCCATAGATTAAGACTGGGAAATTATGAGGGAGAGATGAAAGACAGGGATGATGGGCAGCTATCACAGTTCTGTTCAGGAAATGATAACAAAGAATCTTGTGGCATTATAAGGACTATAACACACTTCATGAGATGCATGGTGATCTAATGAAGTGGGCCATAATCCATATAAATTTAGGCCATCTTTAGAACATTTTAAAGGTGTCCTAAGCCCAGATCAATGGTCAGCAACTGCCATGTTGGGGAAATGAAGGGCCATACCCATCATAAGATCCAATTCCTTTAGGAGTTCGTTTTCATTTTTTTCCTGCTAAAAAGGACTCCCCTTTACACTACCTAGGGGCTACTGGATAAATTTTGCCATGTTTTAGGACTCCCTGGGCTGTTTTATGCCTGAGACAAGTATATTTCAACAAGGAAGTAAACTGGAAGTCAGCTTCTGATTTACTTTGTTAGCATACCCTAAACCCCTCTTGCTAGATATATGGTTACATAATTAATATCTAGAGTTGGGCATATCTCAAGGTTGTGATTACTTATGGGAACTAGATGTTACACATGTGTAGGAGTCATGGTGACTGGAGGACATGCAGAGGCTAAACTCCATGCATTTCCACTTACAATAGAAGCAAAGGTAACCCATTGAAAGGCAATCAGTGACTATATACTTTACTCTACATTATGACAATGTACTTTACTCTACATATATGCCTACTCTACATTATGATAATGTTGCTAAACACCCTTCCTACTTGATCATTAAAGAATTGTCTCAAATCTAATCAGTGTACTATCACTCAAGAGTGAAAACCATCAGCTGTTCTGGATTCTTTTGACAGTCCCATGGACAAGTCATCAGGGCCTTTGTCACACTGAATATCATACAACACACACCTCTAGGGTATGAAATGGGGTATGAATATCCACCCCAGCCCTAGCCACTTTGTTTACAGACATGCTCCATCCACAGCTCCCTCTGTGTAACCCTTAGACATGGTCTAAGCCACTCTGTAGTTTCTATGGACCTCTGTTCAGGAGCAGTAATTATCCCCAATCCCTGATTTCTCTCTATCCAACCTTCCACACCTTTCTTTCCAACAGCCTTGTGAGTTTTTAAAGGTTGCCTTGGTTCTTGTGTGTTTGTATGCACCATTGCACATTTTTAAATAAAATATTTCATGTATGTTCTTTCTGCAGTTATTACTAATACTCACAGATAAAAAGATCCCTGCAGAAAGAACATAAATTCTTTCCCTCCCATTGCAGGCCTTCTTTGAGCGATAATTTCTCAAAATTTCAAGGAGATGTTGGCATTGCAGGTGAGGACCTCTGATGTGCTTCACCTTCTGGGGTAACATCTTCCTGTTTAAAAAAGAAAAGCTTTTCCTTAGGTTTAAAACAGCATAGTTTCAACTGTCTCATTTTGGCAGGAACATTCTTGATTAATCCCTATAATCCCACTTTTTCATGTGTTTCCAAAATGTACTAGTTTTCTCCCTCCCTCCTACTTTTCCCCTTTCTCCTCTTCATTCACTCAAGGAAGAAACAGCAGCCTTAGTTTGGGGGTGGAGGCTGGTCCCATCTTCCCCAAATGTATACCCTCCAATATTTTGCAGATGAAAACCAGAAGATGTGTGGTCAAGAAACACCAGAATATGTTCAAGATAGGAAAAGTCATTAATGAAGAAGAACAGAAAAGCTAGAAGAGGCTGCAACAGTTTGCCTTTTCCCGAGCCTCCTGGGAAGGGCAAGATTCTGTCCCCTCCTCTACTTTCCTCTGCTGGACAAAGTGTGATGTCACCTCCTCCACTCTTCACTGCTGGTTAAATGCTAGGTTAACTGAGTGCAAACTACTTTTCAGCTTAAACTCAGTTTACAGCAATTGAAGTGAGCTGAAGGAAAAGGGAGAAATTGGGAGGAAGAGAGAGAAATTGGGACATTTTAGAAGCAGCTGAAAAAGTGCAATGGTGGGAGATTAATTGGAACCATCCCTGTGTCAACTATGCTCCCAGAATTCAGACAATAAGCTTTGGTGTGATGAAACAACAAAAGATTTTTATTGTAGAACATGGACAACAGTGACCAGCAAGCGTTTAGGTCAGTACTAGCTGTTCCTGCCCTCCTGTCACAATATAATAATAATAATAATAATAATAATAATTTTATTTTTATCCTGCCCCTCTGCAGCGCAATCGGGACGGTGTACAACAAATTAAAACAACATCACAAGTTAAAACAAGCTAAGAATCCCCTTCCCTAACCCACCCATCCCTTAAAAATATATTAAACTATTAGTAAGTCAAAATACAAAATAAAAATAATATAGTCCGGACATAGAAATAGCAGCATGGCAGAGGCAGTTAAAGAGCCGGAATCAATATCTTCTCCTTTTCTTTTTTGTGCCAGGATGTATATATAGACTGGAATCAACTAGCTCCGCCTGTTGGCAATGTAGCATTTTAATTTCTACTCAGTAACTGTAGTAAAAATCCTCCCCTCCTCTCTTGAACTGTCACCAAGTGAATATAACACATACATTTTGATTTCTACCTGGTAACTGCAATAAAACTCTTCCCCTTCTCTTCTGAACTGTTGTCAGGTGAATATAACACATACAATGCCCAGCCTCCCCTTCCAACATCAAAACTTAAATCTTTATCCAGTACAAACAACACAGACTTAAATGTAAACATTTTCCCAACTGAACCCATCATGACAGAACTGAACCCAATTAGGTTCTGATACCCTGCCAAACTGGAATTTATGAAATTAGGTGGATTGGGTTTCTGCATTGCTGAAATGTTCCCATTCCTGGACTAAATACTATCCCCAAAGACTTTCATGACCCAGGATCCTCCCATAATCTGGAATTTATTCCAGAGGTTTTAGCAGAATAGTCATGAGATTTTACATTTTTTTAAAAAAGTCATGCAAGCATGTGGGTAGGTAGAGTGTCATGTGAGTCAGACAAATCAGAACAGCAGTAAGTAAAGTGGAATCATGGTGCCATACACACTTTTACAGTTGTCATCTCTTTACACTCCGGGATTTAAGGCCTCTACCGACAGGGGGCTGTGGGCTGCCCCGAGAAGCTGAGGATTGGGGCTGAGGCTGCCCTATGCCTCGGCCCCAATCCACCCTTTCAGCAACTGGGAAAGGAGAGCTAAAATAGTTCTCCTTTCCCAAGCCACAGAAAGGGTACCAGAAGAGCTGTTGTGCGGCTCTTCTGAGTCTCTTCCAGCTCAGCCCGTGCAGAGGCTGGGCTGGGAGGACATCATCGGAGCGCTCACCATGTGCAATGGCGGGCGCTCCAATGACACCCTTGGGAAGGGGTTGGGGTGTCCGGTGTCCAGCTGCTCCTCCTCTTCTCTGGCTCCAAGATGGCGCTTTGCACCATCTGCAGAGCCCCTTGGTGTTCCCAGATCTCAGAGCTTAGGCCTTCTTCTCAGGGTAGCGGCAAGAGCTTGGCATTAAAAGGCATGTATATAAATATGATTGATGGCAGATATCTACACACACCTAAGGACTTCCGTCTATGTATTTGTGGAGCACCAGAAATCGAGGATCTGCCTCATTATCTGCTTTTCTGCCCACTTTATATTGATCCAAGGACTAAATTTTTGGGATCTATTCTGTTAAATTTACAGTCTAATACTATTTCTGAAAAGATTTTTTTATCTCTTGTCTGATATTGATACCAAGGTAACCTATAAGGTTTCACTGTTTGCCTCAGCAGCAATCAAAATTCGGTCTAGAGTCATAGTGGACATTCCAGTTGATTGTCATGGGGACGATCTTATCTAATGTATGAAGTTGTTTTAATGTTATTTTAGCTAATTATCTGGAATCTTTTTATGTTTAATGTATAAAATTCAGATGTTAATTATTTAAGTATCTGATGGAGCATTTTATAACATTGAAATTTTGTTATTGGTTTTAAACATAAATCATGCGTATGGCCTTTGGCTTAAGCATTAATAAAAATTGACATTGAAATTGAATTAAATATTTCCAATTGTTGGTCTTTTTTTAAAAAATTGAATGGCATAGTCTGTGCAATTATAACTGATATTTAAGGCATCATGCTTAATGATCCCTGACTATCACTCAAGGATGCCTCCCATGATATTGTAAAGGATCAGCCCTAGGTCTAAAGTTTTGAAATGCCAAGGCTTGTGATGGTCCTAACTTAGCAACACTTTCAGCAATTCATCTTTTTTCAAAGGTTGCAGATCTGAACACACCTTTTGTTTGTTTTTTACATCAAACACTTGTTTTAAAACCAGAAGTAGAATTTCAAGCACTTCCAGGTATTTTTTTTAAGGGGGAAAAATAATTTTGATGGTCCATCTGGCCTCTAAAGAATCCCAGGAATAGGAAATTGGAAACTAGAGTGGTTGCAGTTGCCCATCCATACTACAGAGAATGGGTTCTCAATCTCACTCCTGCTGATTGTGAAATCCAGTCTTTGCAGCTTTCTAAATGTTGTGAAGCAGTTCCTGGTAGACCAAATGTATCACAATATTCATTTTAAAATAGAATTGAAGTGAAAAATGCTCACAAAAAAGATGTTTTTAAATCCTTTTTAAAAAGATAATAAATAAGGATTGCAGAATAATGAAGAAACAATAGGGAACAGAATACTGGGTTAAAACATGAAAAACAGACAGAGTCTGGAATTAGATAGAGTCATCCATGGCTACTTCATTTCTTTCAGTGTTAATGTGCAAATTCCTTCTTTGCACATGATATCAACATGCATCATGAAAAAGCTGATGTGCTGACTCTTTTGGACATTTCCTTCTTCTACTTTGGGAAATGTGAGAAATTCATTTCAGTTGAGTTTTTGGTCAGAAAATTCACACATTCCAGAAGTAAAACAGACCCCGATGCAGTCTGCAGTCAGTGTATGGTTTAAAAATGCTTACAGATGTGCTTTAATCAGTGGGAAGAAATGTCTAGAATTGAAATATATGCACAAAATTTGATTTTAAAAAAAATGTACATGGGACATTTATGAATTTGGGAAAGTATGGTCCTGCAGGTGATTCTGAAATAAAATTCCCATAATCTCTCATCATTGACAATGCTGGCTAGTACTGATGGAATTGTAGGCCAAGAATATTTGTGGGACTACAATTGCCCATCTCTGAACTAGGAAATTTGATTTCTTGAAAAAGAGTAATAACAAAGAATGATTAAGGTTCATAGAAACATGGTCAGTAAATACTCTTTTTCCTTTTCCTTTTGGTTCCTACATGAGATGGATTTTCTAGATCCACTTCAATCTGGCTTCAGGCCTCATTATGGGATGGAAGATAATTTTAGCTGTCTTGGTAGATGACCTATGCCAGGAACTAGATAAAGGAATGTATCCCTACTAGTTCTACTGGACATTTGATGGCTTTCAATACTATTGACCATGGAATCTTTCTGGTCTACCTCTTTGGGATGGGAACTTGAAGAAGCATTGTTTTACAGTGGTTCTAGTCCTTCTTAGAGGGATGAACTCAGAATGGTGCTGGAGGATTACTCTTCATTCTCCTGGCCATTGGTCCAGAGTTTGGGGATTCATTGTCATCAGTATACCAGCAATCTGTCTCCTTTCCATCTAATTCCAAAGAAGCTGTTTTAGTGCTAAACCAGTGTTTGCCATCAGTAATGAACTGGATGGGAGTGAACAAATTGAAATTTAATCAAAATAAGAGAGAAGGTTTCCTGGTGAGTTGAAAGACAAACCAAGAAACAGGAATCTGGCCTGTGATAGATGGGATGCATGCCTCCTGAAATTTCAGGCTCACAGTTTGGGCATACTTCTGGACCTAAATGATGTCCAGATTTAGTGGTGGCCAAGGGTGCATTCCTGCAGCTAAAACTCCAGCTTTCCCTAGAGATGTCATGTTGTGATTGCATCTTGTTTGGATCATTGTAATACTCTCACGTAGGGCTGCCTTTGGAAACTGCTTGGAAATTTTAGAGGGCCCAGAATGCTATGGCCAGCTGGTTATAGGGAAAGCATGACTCCTATGTGGCAACAACTTCACTGGTTCGTTGTTATTGTTATTTGTCTTTGAGTCAACTTCAACTCATGATGATCCTGTGAATGAGACTCCTCCAGGCCCCCCTGTCCACAACTGCTCTGCTCAAGTACTGTAGGCTCAGGGCTGTGGCCTCCTTAATTTAGGGGGATTGCATACTGCCAGAAATAGTGCAAATTGAGTCCACTTTTAGGGTTAGGGTTAGGGAATCATGGGAACTGTATTTTATTGTGTCACCAGAGCTCTCTGACAGAGAAGGCTCAATGTCTCAGAAAAAAACAACAATTCCCATGATTCCCTAGCACTAACCCTAACCCTAAAAGTGGACTCAATTTGCACTATTTCTGGCAGTCTGCAACCCCACTTAGTCTATCTATCTGGTGTGAAGTCTACCTCTCTTTCTACTGCCCTCCACCATGCCTAGCATTATTGTCTTCTCCAATGAATCATGTCTTTTCATGATGTGACTGAAGTACGACAGTTTTAGGGGTGAAGCAGACCACGAAGGGGAGGCATCACACCACTCCTGAAAAAGTCAGGTGGGTGCTGTGGCAACTGCATGCTGTGGCCCCACTCTGGCTTTTTGCTGGTGCCACTGCAGCTTTTCGGCACTCCTGTGGCATGCAGTGTCTGAACGCCACACTGACAGAGTGCTGAAAAGCTACCTGTGGTGTGGTTGGGCGGGCAGCATGATGCTGGCTTGGGGGCAGCATCAGAGCATGTGGCATCTAGATGCCACCCCAAGTTGACACAAAGGGGCAGTCTGCTTCACCCCCAAATCTTTTTAGTCATCTTGGCTTCCCAGAAGAGTACAGGCTTGATCTGTTCTAGGTTCTGTTTGCTTGTATTTTTGGCCATCCACAGTATCCTCAGTACTCTTCTCCAGCATCACATCTCAAATGAGTTGATTTTCGTTGTTTTGACCTTCTTCACTGTCCAGCTCTCACTTCCGTACATGATGATGGGAAATATGATGGCTTGGATGATCCTAAAATTGATAATCATTTTTATATCTTTGCACTTTAAGTTCTTGTCAAGTTTTTCCATAGCTGTCCTTCCCAACTCCTAGTTTTCTTCTGATTTTTTGACTGTAACCCCCATTCTGATGGATGATTGATCCAAGGTATAGGAAATCCTTACCTATTTCAATTTCCTTGTTAATGGTCAATTTCTGGGCAGAAATCAAAGTACTGGTTGTAAGATTTAAAGCCATTTGGGTCCAAGCACTAATCCTAAAGAAGAGGGAACTAAGGACTGGTAGTTAACTCTTTGAGATTTTTACTTCCAACAAAGGCAAAACTTCTTTAAAAAATTGGGACTGTATTTGGTGTGTTTTACCTAAACAGCATCTAAAAGTTTTCTAGATGCAACAACACAGAGAGTTCTTGAGAAATTCAATGTTCTCTGCCAAAGATGGAGGAGGAGGCAAGCTGGTAGCCCCACACTGGAGAGAAACAACCTAGATATCAAAGTAGGTTTCATATTGTGTTGCTAATGGGCTTCAAATTACTTTTCATCTGCCAGGGCCCACATGGCCAAGGAGGAGTGATGGCCTCTTTGTTTTGTTTCTTAACTGCCTTCGCATTGATCTCGACCCATGGTGACCCTATGAATGAGACATCTCCAGGCCCCCCTGTCCTCTACTGCTCTGCCCAGCTCCTCCAAACTCATATTCATGGTCTCTTTAATAAACTCCATCCAACTAGCATGTGGCCTTCCTCTCTTTCTATTTCCCTCCACCTTTCCTAACATTATTGTCTTTTCCAATTATTCATGCCTTCTCATGATGTGTCCAAAGTATGACAGTCTCTGGCTTGACTGCTCTGGGACTCATTTGTTCACCCCTTTGGCTGTCCATGGAATCCCCAGCACTCTTCTCCAGCACCACATTATCTCAAATGCATTGATTTTCCTCCTATCTTCTTTCTTGACTGTCCAACTCTCACGTTCATACATAGAATACCCCTGTACCATCTTAACTGAGAACAACTATAACATCTTGATAAAATGCAGACATATTACTCAACATAATTTTTCTTTCTTTCTCCTGTTTGATTATTGACACCTTTGTGTGCAAGAGAAGCAGGTGGAGCTTTGAATGCTTGCATCATGTCTTTTTGTGCATTTTGGCTAGCCAATAAAGATATCTTGGAAGTTATTGTACTTTGCTGTATGGCCAACATGGCTACTCCTGGAGATGTATATCCATATGTGAGCTTGCCTTCATCTTAAAGATCTTTGGGTGATGGCTTTCTATTGCCTTTTTCTTGGTTCCACAACCATCACTGCCATTGTCTGGGCATGGGAAAGAGCCTTTTCAGTGGGTATTCCCAGGCAGTGGTACTCCCTCCCATGGTAGGTTTGATTGGCCCCCTTTCTGCTCTTTTTCTGCCAGCAGCACAGCCCTTTTTATAGCAGGTTTTTGGGGTTTTATTCATTGTGGCAGAAGGGGGGTAGGCTGTGGTTTTAAGGGGGGGTAGACTGTGCTTTTATCTTTTCTACTATGTTTTAAATGTATGTCAACTGTTTTAACTTAGTATTTGTAACAGAATTGTTTAATTTTTTGACTTATATTTAGATTTTAGCTGGTTATTAAACAGAAAAAAATATAACTTTTGCCTGATGTTGCTTCCTATATCATAACATGACTGTCTATAATCCTATGTATCTATCTATTCATCTATCTCAAACAGTCCACTATTTAAAACCAACTATCAGTCAATCAATACATGTGGCTGTGTGCCTTCAGGTCATTTTCATGTTCCTAAGGCAACACTCATGGGGTTTTCTTGGCAAGATTTGTTCAGAAGGGGTTTGACTTTGCCTTCCTCTGGGGCTGAGAGTGTGACTACTCAAGGTCACTCCATGAGTTTCTATGGCTGAGCAGGGATTTGAACTCTGGTATCTAGCGTCATAGTCCAGCACTCAATTCACTACACTATGAAATAATACAATTCATTAAAATCCAGTAAGAATTCCTGAAGCACAGTCTTGCACTTATTGATATTTTCTTGCATTTTATATAATTTTATATAATTCTCCCACCAATTATAAGCATATTTTCATTTCTGGATTCTGCAATTCAGGGTAATGGAGGAATCAGTTAATCTAAAGAATGAAAGAATCATCATACATACAGTAGAGTGCATTATATGTGCATTATATGCCTCCCCATTAGGGACCTTTGAACCAAATAAACATCTGGGTCTCCATAGGTTTGGGATTTCAACACCCTGAAGCTCCTGACAGCATAGCCAGTGATAAAGGATTATGGAATTTGCCACCTCAAAGTCTGGAGAGCCAAAGGTTCCCCACCCTTATAATGAACCACTCACTAGACCAAAAGGATCTTGGCAACCTACATTGCTTGGCCAAGAGTCACAAGCTGTATAGAATAAGATAGGGCTGGGTGGGCCAATGATCTGACTCAGTATAAAGCAGATTGCTGCAAAGTTGAGGCATACAGAAAATAAAGCCAGACTCTTCTACACCCTTGTCAGGTATCCAGATAATTCGGGACTTTGACTTATACCATAAAAGGCTAGCAGCAATTAATATGCAGAAAAACCTCCTGCTGTTTAGGCAATGAACATACAGTGCAATCCTGTACTTGATGATGTGCTTGTGATAAATGTTCACATGACAAGGTTATTTGGTGCAGAGCAGCTGGAGTGGTTGTCATAGCAACTAGTCCACAATGCTCATAAATCTAATGTGTAGTTATCCTTGCTGTGTATGCAAAACACACCCAAATACAAAAACCAGCTCAAGCACTTTAATTTACAAAACTCTAACTCTCTCTCTTTCTCTCTCTGACATACACACACACATCTAACAGAAGATGTTTAGGTAATCAGCCTCTTCAAATCCCTTGTGTTTGTTTTGTTTTTTTGCACAAGGGTGTGTGTGTATCTTATTCTAGACACTGAACACATCCCAGGGATTGGTAGCTAACCTTATGAAAACCGAGAAGGCTTTAAATAAGTATGATAGTGAAAGAGTAAAATATGGCACAGGTGAAAATGGCGAAGATAGGGACTGAGCTATCATGGGCCATTAGTGTTTGTAGCTATATATTTCATTAAATATCAAAGCAGAAATTGGAGTAGACAAGTAGTAGCGCTTTTGTGTTCATGTCCTGCTGATGGGCTTCCCATTGAGACATCTGGAATACTTTCACAGTACACAGTACATAGCACTGCATTCACTGTATCAATGTACTCCATGTGCTAGACATTCATTTACATCATATTATGCATTTAATGATGGGTTGTAGCCTGGTAAGGCACTACAGATCTCTGGCTAGAAATCCTAAACATCTCTCCCTAAACTGCCAGTCCCAGGATTCCACAAAATGTCACTATGGTAGTTAAAGTGAAATCATAGCACTATAATTGCGCAATGGGAAAGGTCCCCTGGGCTGCATCAACACTGTTGAAATAATACATTTTGACACCAATTTTAGTGCTGTAGCTCCATCCTATGGAATCCTGGGATTTGGAGTTTTATAAAGTCTTTAACCATCTCTGCCAAAGAGTGCTGGTGCCTCATAGAACTACAAATTCCAGGATTCTGTTGGATGGAGCTACAGCACATAAAATGATGCCATACTGTCTTATTTTGACAATGTAGATGCACCCCCAGTTGGCCACCAGATGCTGTGCTAGATGTGGTCTGTCTATTATGGATAAACCTGGACTTGGGCAATTTTAATTAGTTCAATTAATTAACTATGGGAACATCCCTATTTATATGAAGGTATCAAGAAACGAGAGATTTGCAGAGACAAAGTATTTCAAATTAATTGTTGAATTTATTGAGAAATACACACACACCTGAGACAACCTTTCACTCATGCATGTATCCAAGAATAAAGGGATTAACTGTGATAATAGGCCTTCTAATGGGTGATAATTACCTGAATAAGGCTGCTCCTTATGATGAATTGATGCCTTGTAGACCCAAGCCACGTGGAACAGGATGGGGGAAGCAGATGAGGGTCAGAGCTAAATCAAAATTCAGAGCGATGTGAAGGACACCTGAATTTCAAACTAGCACAATAAACAAAGGGATTTTTGGTCTTTAAATAGACCTGATCTAAGGCTAAAGCGAAGGTTGTTGCTGTACTACGAAGGGTTCTCAGATTTCCGTAGGAAAAATTACATTGATATAGATTGGGGTGTCTTTAGA
The DNA here is from genome assembly GCA_020142125.1 of Phrynosoma platyrhinos. Classification (NCBI taxonomy): domain Eukaryota; kingdom Metazoa; phylum Chordata; class Lepidosauria; order Squamata; family Phrynosomatidae; genus Phrynosoma; species Phrynosoma platyrhinos. Next base: position 11,097,908 of record CM034703.1, on the reverse strand, counting down.
TAGATTGGAACGTCTAGATGGTCTTCTCTTTGAACCTTACCAGAAGACATCCTGTGGCTGTAAATCACTTTAATCTCCCATGTAAGGTGTGAATCTTTGCTGCTTGCAACTTCTCAAACTGGATGCTTTGATCTGCCAATTGGCTATGCCTACATGATGGTCTCTCTTTGAATCAACAGTGGTTAGCATTTCTGCTTAAGAGTCATATCAGAAAATCTACACATCCAGAACTATGGGAAATAATCAATTTTTCACAGCATTTCTCATAATATATTCCCCTTCTCAAAAACAGTCTACATAATTAAGTGACAGAGAGGTATTTTTGAATTACCTTCTCTAGAAAATTTAAGGGTGTAAATTTAGGGAGTATTAAACCTGAAATTTAGGGAATAATTTTCATTAGTAAGCCTGTTTTCCTGGCCAGGATGGGTCTCTCTCTCCTGAAACCCATTCACGCACTCTCATACCAAAAAGTTAATCAACATAATGCAAATAATACTATCTAATAATAAAAACATCAATAATCATTAACTATGAGTATAGTAATTACTAAATATAAGTATATCAATTACTAACTATGAATATATCAAAGTAACAGCATGCATAAAGGCATATTATGTATCAATATCAAGTATGAGGTAGATATATGTTAAGTGTCTAAATGCCTTTCAATAAGACCAGATTCAGTTAAATCAGAATTCAGTTAAATCAGGCATCAATAGACCAAGACAATATTTGTGAGTCCACATGAGGTAGAAAACAGAGTTCAAATGTTTGCTTTGCTCTGAGATCCACCACAATTTTAATTTGCTCTTCCACCTTTTCAATTCTACATGCTTCTTCACTTAAATTAGAAAACAGGCACAACCATTTTGAAATGGGTACATCATCTAGATGAAATCCTTGGACCATGGCCTTGGACCAGCACTTACCTGATATGGAGTATCTACAGCATGATCCTTGATGAGATCATGCAAATAAAATTCCTTTCCAAAGCAATCAATTAAATGTAATCTGCAGAAGCAAGGATTCCCCTAACTCCTATTTATGGCCAATGAATATTACAGAGGTAGTATCATCAAATGTCAGCAGGGTATGAGCAAACAGAAGCAGTCGTGTGTCATTTGCACTAAAATAGTGGTTTTAACAGCAATCATTATATTATTATAAAAAGATGTTGGATGCAATACACATAAGAACTATACAAAAGAGATTAAAACTACTAAAATAGTGGTTCTAACAGCAATTATTACATTATTATAAAAAGACGTTGGATGCAATACACAGAAGAATTATACCAAAGAGATGACAACATGAAAGAAACATGGAGTGAAGAGCTATGTGAAGATGAACCCCAAATTCTAACAACTGAGGTCAAAGCTGTGATAAAAGAAATGGCAAAAAACAAGACTCCAGGAACAGATGATATACCA
>CM034703.1:11080595-11093198 GCA_020142125.1 Phrynosoma platyrhinos | reverse complement strand
GGCTACCTCCCGGGGGGCTTTTTCAGTCGCTGCCCCTAGACTCTGGAATGACCTGCCAGACGAGATCCGTCAGTTAACTAACATAACATTCAAAAAAGCTGTCAAGATGGATCTCTTCCGGCAGGCCTTTCCAGACTAATTACCCTGGCCTCGGGTATAAATAACCCTCCCCACTGATCCTTGCATGGCCCCATCATAGATGGTTAGGATCATTGTGGCTGGGCTCATATACTGGGTTTAGTTTCTTACTGCCTCGGCAGACGGCTAATTGAGCCATCTTCCGGGCAGGGAAGAGGAGGGGCAGCCGCACGAGCGGTGCCCCTTCCTCTCCCTGAGGTCGCCCCCAGAAGCGCCGGCCGTCCACATGGCCGGCGCACTGGGGATGACCTCACGGTGCAGCACCCATATGCGCTGTGCCGTTTGAGCCAGGGAAAGTGCGCCCGCCGCTTTTGGGGCGCACTTTCCCTTAAATCTAAAAGGAGCGCCAATTTGGCGCTCCTTTTAGATTCGCTGGGGAAGCGCTGCGGTGAGGCTGCCTTGGCCCCACGGCGCTGCAGACCAGGGCGTCTTGGACGCCCTCATCTGCATCCCCCCTTAGTTTCTTAGTTTAGTTTTGATTTTATTAATGTCAATGTTATTTTAAAATTTCTCTGATTTAATACTGTTTTAAGGGGGGGAGGGGGTTGTTGTATAGTATATGTTTTTATGGATATGTATATGTTTTATTACTGTAAGCCGCCCAGATTGGAATTCCAGAGGGCGGGATATAAATAAAATTTATTATTATTATTATTATTATATAGAGCTATTATAGTGTAGAAGCAATTTTAAATCAGAATTGAGAATTTATATAATGTAATTAAGTGTTATAATTAACAGAATTGATCTAAGAACTATAGGATCAAAATATTGCTACAGAAAGTTCAAATTAGAAATTATAATATTAGTGAGTATATTATATAAATTTAATTAAGCAAATTGGGTATAAAATATATAAGAAATTAATTGTGAAATTTAAGTTTAAAAGTAGATGGGTCATATTAAATAACAAGAATCATAATAAGAAAATGGCAACTGGAGGTCAGAAGACGGCATCAATCCCAACAACAACACAAAGGCATGGCTCAATAGAGGTGCCTAAAGACCCCACTGCAATTTCTTTGGAGGTATTCAAAAAAATTTAAGGAGGTGATGCAAAGAACTGAAGGCCTCTAGAAAAGAAGCCAAAGAAGACATGCAAAAAGAATGAGGGGCACTGGGGAAAAAAAACTTGATAAGATTACAAAAGATATTGAAGATTTACAGGAGGACACTAAGGAATTAAAATAAAAGACAGAAGAATTGAAGGATATAATGAAAGAAGACCAAGAGATACAGATATGAGATAGCAACAGGATTCTGTTGCAAGAGATCAGATACAGGGGAAAATGCCGTAAGATCAGGGACTTGAAGGAAGAGCCTAAAGAAGATTTACTGAAGAAGATTATTTTGGCACTTGCAGGATTTGTAGAAATGTCTGAAGAAGAGGCAGGGATTGAAATAGATAAAACTTTCAGAGTAAGCTTGGCGATTGCAAGAGAAAAAGGACTTTCATGAGATATTGTGATAATATTTACAAGATCAAAGTTGAGAGAATTAATTCTACATAAAAGCTATCAAGAAGCTCTACCAATAAATGGAAATATCGTTAGAATATTTAAGGAAATGCCTACAGAGGTGCTCAGAAGAAGACAGAATTATCAGTTCCTAACTCAAGAAATGATCAAAAGGAAAATATATTCATGGGAAAGAACTGAAGGTGTTTTCTTTATATATAAACAAAGAAGGTATAGAATTAACTCTATACAAAAAGCAAAAAATTTCTTAAGGAAACTTAGAGCACATAAAGAAAAAGATCTGCAAGAAGGGGAGAGAATGAAAACAAGAGCTGAAAAGAAGAAAGAAGAAACAGACAAAGAGCAAGATGAAGATGAAAATGAAGATGATGATGATGATGAAGAAGAAGAAGAAGAAGAAGAAGAAGAAGAAGAAGAAGAAGAAGAGAAAGAAGATTCTGAGTAAAAGAGCCCAGAATCTGGAAGTGAAAAATCGAAGAGTGAAGAAGAAGCAGGAGTGAAGAAGTAGGAGCAATTGGACATTAATAAATTAACTTAAAATTGTATAAGAAATAGGGATATATTACAATTAATAGAAAATAGAAATGAAATTTGGATCTTGGAATGTAAAAGGACTAAATTCGAAATACAAGAGGAGTAAAAAAAATATTATTTGAATAAAAAGAATCTAGACATAGTATGCCTACAAGAGGTGAAAATAAAGGAAAATGACTCAAAATATTTAACCAATCCAAAACTAGGCTAATTTTTTTTCCAGCATTGAGTGCCAAAAGGAAAAGAGGAGTGGTACTTTATGCACAGAATAAATATGCAGCGACTGAAGTTTGTAAGGATGATATAGGCATTGAAGTTAAAATTAAAGTGGTGAAATACTTGCTTGTAGGCATATATGCACCACAGGAAGGTAAGCAATTCTTTTTTTTTAGATTCAGTGAGGAACTATGAAAGTTGGACTATAAGAAAATCATTATTCTAGGAGATATTGACCTCGATAGAGATAGAATGTCAACAACAAAAAAAAATTAAGAATCAGGGAAAACTTCCAAAGTCTTATTTTGAATTAAAAGAGGAAATGAACCTGATTGATGTGTGGTGAAGATTATACCCAGAGGAGAAAGGACATCTCCCCTTTAGCTGGTTTTGAACTGGGAGCCCTTCCAACCTGAGCATCTACGTCCCCAAAAATCTGGGGTTAGACTGTCTATCACTTGTTGACACTGTGGCTTCGGTCTCGAAACAGCCACTTGTGCTTGCTCTTATCTGTAATGGATCCTCCTCCAGTTGTCAGAGGAATCCATTTTCCAGGTCTACAGTCAGCCAGTGTTGCCTTAAGTATCTCACATCCATGATCCCATCATCCTGTAGCTGAAGTCTTTGATCCAAAGCCAACCAATCTGGGATGCAAAGTGTTGACTGCAGCACCATAATCTACCAGCAATTTAGCTGATTTTAAACTGGGAGTCCTTCCAACTTGAGCATCCACTATGGGACATCCCAAAAAAATCCAGGGTTAGAGTGGCTTTCATTTGTTGACATGGTGGCTTCAGCCTGAAAACAGCTGATTGTGCTTGCTCTTCCATAACCTCTGAAAGGGAGGTCTCCAGGGGATTGGCAGGGTTATTTTTTGCTTGGATGGAATCTAAAGAAGCAGGTTGGGTTTCAGCCCATGGGATTTGTGGTCCTGCTTGTGTTCTTGAGAACCTTTTAGGTGATCACTTAGGGCAGTCACTCTCTGGCACTCAAGGGGACCCTGGGCAGTCCTAATCCTGGTCAGAGGGTTTGGGAGGAGCAGATCCCTCTCTGTGTTTTTTTTCCATAGCATGGCTCAAAGTGCACAGTAGGTCCACAGTGAGCTTTCTATGTTAGCTCCCAGTTCTTTAAGTTGATGCCACATCATCTTTCTTACTTCTGAATACACAGAGGCGTTGAGATCATATCCTCCTGAAACCTCTCTTGGGGATTGTTTTTGATGTGGTTTGGAATTAGGCTGATTTGATTTATATTGATTTGCCCTAAATCCCTTTTTGAATGGGTTGTTAGTCCCGCTTCCTTTGTTCTCAGATGGTTTTTGCCTTATTGAAAGGGGGGTGGAATGAGGGCCATTATTTCTATAGGTAACTGGGCAGACTGGATCTCCTTCCTTTCCTCCTTTTTAAACTCTTGTCTTCTGTGCTCTATTCGTGGTAGTTGATTCCATTCCCCTTTTTGCTTCTCTGGCCCAAAACACTTGTGAGGCAGCATAGATGTGTTTCATAAACCCTTCCCAATCCATAGGGTCTAATGCATAGCGATGGTCAAATAAGTTTTGGGATTCATGGAGTCCCTAGTATACTTACTCAATGACAACATCTTCTAAGTCTGGTATTCCTTCATCATTATCTGGGATCATTCCAGACAAGATGCCTAGCATCTTTTTCCTTGCTACATAGGTTGCTGGAACTTTATCATGCTTTTGCTGTTCACATTGGTACATGGACCTCATCATTGTCCCTGGCCATAGGATTTCTGCTATTGCCTTCATCCAAGGAGATAGGTTTAATTTTGGCAGTTCAAGTTTTGAAACAGCCATCTCAAATGACCCTGAGTATGTGGGATCCAAGCACAATCTGGCCACTTGCATTAAATCTTGTCCCTTTGCCCCCAGGTATGCATGAAACAGTGAGGTCATCCATTTATTTGCAGTCTGTGGATTGAGGGGTCTTAGCTGGTCCGTACCATTTTAATATCAGTCATGGTCCACTGTTTAGGCTCAGTTATGGTTTTCACTGTGGCATCCTTTTTTCTTGGTTCGTGGACCTCTCTTATCTCTTGGGTTTTTACTGGGTGCAACAGGGCATCTTGGGCAATGGTGGCAACTGACTCTGCTTTGAAAATATGTAACCCACAGGACTCTTTTTTCATTTTCTCCCATTGGGGATTAAATGGATGGAGTGCCTTTGCATCTTCAGGTATGGAATCACAGACAGCCATTGCCTGGGATGTGGTTTTTAAAATCTGTGGATGTATTGTTGCCACAATGGCATCATGCATATGGAGCATACTATCCAATTCTTTAATACAGGCTTTGCATGCAGTATGGTTAGTTTTAATGACTTCCTCACTGTTTTTAGAGAGGAGAAAGTCTGCAGCATGTTTAGCTTGCTGTAATTTTGCTTCTAATTCTTCTACGTATTTTCGTAAGGAGGCATTCTCTTTTTCTGCCTCTTCTGCATCACTGGTGTTGCGAGCTTGCAATAAGTTCTCTACTGTCTTTTCTCTACCCTGTGTGACTAGATCTCCTTTCTTATCTGAGCATTTTGATATTCTTGGGTTGCTTTGTGGGCAAGCATTCAAAGTCCCTATGAAGCTCACTTGTCCATTTCTGCTTGTGGTACCCCTTTTAATGACGCCCTTTTATCTGTTTTAGCATTGTACACTTCAAGCAGGGTCGGAAAAGGATCTTATTTTAGGAAGCCTATGGTTTTCCAGGGATTAGGTCCTTTTTTCAAAATCCACTTTTCTAAGCAGTCTTGGGGCTGGTCCTCCTTGAACAGCCTTGCTGAGGCTGGTGACACATTAGCCATCCTATTGGGGTATCCTTCACTCCTAACTCTATGGGACACCATCCCCATGTTCCAACTCAGACTGGGGGTGAAATCGCTCATCCATTCACACTGGAGGGTCCTGCCACACTGCAACTGTGAACCTATGGATTATCCCCCAGCTAGGTCTGACCCAAAACTGGCTGGATCCAGTGATCTTTGTCACTAGGGAGTTCTAGCTTGACAGTCCCACTGGAGCTCTCAGTGGATGGCTGAATCAATGTAGAACTTTGTCCCCTAGATAGACCCAACAATGATCCCCCATTTGGGATAGGATTCTGCTACAAGTCAGTGCTATCTTAGATCTCATCCAGGCATGTAAAAATCAGAGGGAGGATGATGGGATCATGGGTGTGAGATTCTTAAAGCAACACTGGCTGACTGTAGACCTGGCAAATGGATTCATCTGGCAACTGGAGGAGGGTCCATTACAGATCTCAGCCATTCACAGGTGTGCCACCCTGAAAGCCCCAATGTCCCTCTTTTCCCTCCATGGTTTTCATGTTTTTCTCCAATTTCTCTGTGCCAGGACCCAATTTCCCCTGGTGTTGCAGATCTGTCCCACAAACATGAAGCAAACTTTGAGAATGCTAGTTCCTGTATGGCAGGAGGTTGGACTGGATACCCCTTGTGGTCCTTTCCAACTCTATGATTCTATGTTCTATTATTCAGGTCTGTGGTATGAATTAGAGACTATGGTATAGTCCATAAAAAATGAGTGGGTTTTATCTACAATCCCAAGAAAGAGGATGAGGAAGTGCCAACTAATGTTCCTCATGATCACCATTGCTACTCCAGCCCAGTATATTTCTTGTTGCCACCAGAACAATTACTGCTTTCTCTTTATTAGGCACTGAACTTCACAGATTTTGCCAAGCTACTTAAGATCCATGTATTTGCAAAAGTATTTCCAAAAGAGCTGTTGCCACATGCTGAGAAAAACCATTTTTCTGTTGTCACAAGTTTGGGCAGCTATCCACCAAATGTCTGGCATCCATCAATGCATGTGGGTGGTCTTTAGCTGGTAATGTAAATTGCATCATCTGGCACGAATGAATGTCTAGCACATGGAATATATGAATATAGTGAAGAAATTGCCTTGAAGTAGAAAGTGGATGCATCTACCTTCCCTGTATGAGAACTCTACCAAAAATGTGACACTGAGTTTCATCTAGCCTGAATGTTCAAGATGGATTTGGAGATTTCTGCTCAAAGGAGATATCCTGGGCATTTGGTTGGAAACAAAACCAAGTTTTGATAGAAGCAACCAAATTTATCATAGGGGCAGGAATTCTGTGGGTGACAAATGCCAGATTTAAATCTCTTAGGCTTGCAGATGTGATTTTTTTTAAACCTTTGCACAATTGACATGTTCATTTTAATGATGGCATAAACACAATGCTTTCTGGGACAATGTCTGTTCCCTATTAGTCTTTGCCTGCTTTCACCAGAAACTTTAACTAACAACACAATGGGTTCAACTGCTCCAAAGTCAGGCTTCTGCTTCCAAGCTACAGTCCTGCTGTTCAACCTATGGAACTCCCATTTACTTTTCCTTGGAAATTCCAGCAGATATGATGGACTCAAACTGTATTTGTAGTGCACAACACTCCCATCAAGATTTTTTCATTTGCACAAGATCACCGAGTACTGAAAGGGCAATCGACTGCAATAACAGTGCAAATTACCTGGGAGAAATGTACATGATACAACCATTGAACAGAATCACAGCCAGGTTGTCCTGTATGCCATGCCAACAACAGTATATCTTATGTGTTTGATTTGGGGGGTGGGGCATTTTTTGGAGGAGGGCAATATGCCAGGCACTAGTGATATATTTGTGCCCATTCAGAACAACACTTTCTTTCTTTCTTGGAAATTCTGCTTGGACCAGCAGCTGATGGTTGTGGACCAGTGCTGGCACATGGACCACCACTTTGAATAGCACTGGCTTTCAACACATACAGTGGCTTGAAAATATTCATGGCTTGAAAACATTCAAAAAATATATAATATATATATGGTTTGGTTCCAAGTCCCCTCATGGATATCAAAATCCGTGGATGTTCAGGTGCCATTAAATACAATTAACAGTAAAATGGCGACCCTTATATAAAATGGCCAAATCAAGGTTTGTTTCTTTGGAATTTATATATTTTTTGAATATTTTCAAGCCATGGATGCTTGGAACTATGGATTTGTTAGCCTGGATTCAACATCTACAGTTTGAAAATATAATATAAGATGTGTGTGTGTGTGTGTGTGTGTGTGTGTATTCCCAAAAGCAAAGCTTGATTTTGCCATGTGATATAAGGGACACCATTTTACATTTTACCCTTTTTCATGGGTGGCTGAGATGGTGACACCTTTGCTTCCTGATGGTTCAGTGCCCATAAACTTTGATTCATGCACAAAATTATTCAAAATATTGCATAAAACTACATTTAGGCTATGTGTAAAAATACAAATGAATTTTCTCTTTAGGCCTGGTTCTCAGCTCCAAGATATTTCATTAACTATAAATATGCAAATACACCTATTTCAAAATAAAAAAAATACATAAATCCAAACACTTCTGGTTCTAAGCTTTTTGGATAAGGGAGGCTCAACCTGCAAGAATGAGAATAAGAACAACAAGAATACAATTTTAAAATTATGTTCACTGTTTACATTCTTTTAAACTGGCTCATGGCTCCTATGTCAGTGGGATGGTGAATCTGCACTGGGCTTTAGTCCAAACTTTAAAGCCTCTGTTCAAGGTACTGAACCTATTTGGGGACTAGAATTCATCACCTTTGGAACTTTTTTAAATGTCTGAATCAAAATCCAGAGTGGATTCACTAAGCATTTACACTAGAACCACTATGTATACTGTATACAGCCAATCTATTTCCTTTCACTGTAGAAGAAATATGTTGTGGTCACATCCCATGGGTTCTTTAAGGCTGACCTTTGCATGCCCTGCACTTTGGGGAAAGCCTCTCTGAATCTGGCTAGGAAGTGATTATTACTCACAGCGCAAAGCATTTAGTGTGAAAAAGAAAATGGCTGGAAGGAGATCCAATGTCCTCCCATGATAACCGCATCGAATAGAGAAAATGTGGAAGCATTTTGCAGATGCAGGAACTAAGCCCATTGTGGGTAGGGGTGGTGGTGCTGTTTCAGCAGCTGCCTGAAATACCCCAGAAGCAACCTGTGTGGCTCTCCCACATATGGAGAACAGGCCCTGGGGAAGTGAGGTTGATAAGGCAGCAAACATGTGAATTATTTTCTGGCTGGGAATGGGGAAATGAGACACCTCTCTTCCTTGATTGACAAATTCACCCTTTCCTTTAATATTGCCTTTCGTTCTGTGACTTGTGAGCTAATTCATGTGTGTGTTCCCCAAACAATGGCTATGTGGAGACAAAGTCTTATTCCTCTTGGAGTGTAACTACTGAATCCATATCCCTCCATATACATGGATTTTTTTTTTTAAAAAAGTCATGGATTCAAACATCCATGCTTTGAAAATATTTGTTGTTGTTGTTTTTATTGTTTTTATTGGATGCCTCTTAGTCATTTTTGACTTATGGTGACCCTAAGGCAACCCTATCATAGGGTTTTCTTGGCAAATTTCTTCAGAGGGGGTTTGACATTGCCATCCTCTGAGTCAGAGAAAGTGAATTGCCCAGGGTCACTCAGTGGGGGTTTATGCTTGAAAGGGGAATCGAACCCTGATCACCAGAGTCACTGGAGCTTATTGCACTGCTTTTTAAATCAGCTTACCTCTTCCGCCTTAAATTTTAATTCGGGTGGCATCCTGATATTATTGCAGGGATGATTTTGCCACTGAATCTGCCACTCGGGTCCATCCTGGGTTCATCCCTGATCCCAGGAGCGCTCTGGTGGCCATTTTCTTGCTGGAAAACTCCCGGTTTAAAAAAGAGGCACACTGAGCGCTCCTGGGAATGGGGGTGGACTCAGGATGGACCCGAGTGGCAGATTCAGTGTCAAAACCCCTGTGACAGTATCAGGATGCCACCCAAATTAAAATTTAAGGCGGAAGAGGTAAGCTGGTTTAAAAAGTGTTGCAATAAGCTCTGTAATCCAATGCTTCTAAACCCTTACATCCTGCTGAAAAAAGAGGGATCCAGCATAGCCTCCCATGGAAAGGCATTCCAGAAGGTGGGAGAAGCTATTGAGAAGGCTGTCTCTCATGTCCTCACCAAGAAGCCTGCGATGGTGATAGGACTGAGAGAAAGTCTTCCCTCATAGATTTTAGGACCCTGGCAGGTTCGTATGGGGAGATAGGGTCTTTTAGATAGTCCAGATCTAAGCTGTATAGGCCATGCACTTTGCAAATACAATTGTTTGCCAAAGATCTCTAATGATGTAGTTAATGGGAGTGCCCTAGAGCTCTCTGGCAGACCACTCTAAGCACCTCACCCAACTTCAAGTCCCAGGATTCCATTGGATGATGGCTCCAGGGCAATTAAAATGGTTTCAAACTTTTATGGCTGTTCTATGGAATTCTGGGATCTGTAGTTTAGTGAATGTTCTTAGAATACTTAGAATTCTCTGCAGCAAATCACCATTTTAATTACTCCCAATGCTCCCAATGTAGCCTTGCTCCAAGGCATTGTCCGTAATTTAAATGATAGATGGTTCACAGATTCATGACCAGTGTAAGAAGCAGTAGCTAAGATTTCAAAGTACTGATCTGAGCTCTGACTACACTGCCATTTATTGGAAGCCAAGACCTCTGTTACCCAGGGTCCCAATTATTTTAGAGGTGTGACATCTGTAAAACCAAGCTAGGTGTTGAATGATGGCAGACATTAGGAATAAAGTCTTCAGTAGCCAATTATTATAGTAAAATACCTGAAATCTTTTCCCTATTTCTTAAATGGGGTATGTTTAATATAAGATTTGAGGCAATAACATCTTTACTTTGGCTTAGACTTGTTAGATGAAATAAAGTATATATGATGACTTACCCAGCTTCAGCCAATTTGTAGTTTCTGAAAGTCTTTCAGGGCAACTTTATCATATTTAAAAATCAATGGAACCTTAGTCAAATAAAATCCAGGAGCTTTTATGGATTAGCATCCATTTCATCATCACCATATGTATATATGTACAGACATGTGTGGGTGCATTTCTGGTTTCTATGTATGGTTGTGAAAGCTGGAAAATGAAGAAAGTTGATAGGAAGAAAATCAATTCATTTGAAATGTGGCAGTGAAAGAGACTTCTGTGGATATTGTGGACTGGGAAAAAAATGAAATAAATAGGTTAGAGAGTAAATGAAGCCTGAAGTCTCACTAGAAGCCAAAATGAATAAACTGAGGGTATCATACTTTGGACATATCATGAGATGACAGGTCTAGTTGGAAAAGACAACAAGGAAAGGAGAAGAAAAAAAGGAAATCCACATTACAGATGGAGTGATTCACTTAAAGAAGCCACAGTCCTGGGTTTGCAAGACCTCAGCAGGATTGTTGATGACCAGGACTCTTGGCGGTCTCTAATCCATAAGTTTATGACAAGTTATAAGCCAACTGGATGGCAAGTGATAAGAAAGAAGTTTTCATTGTTTGGTCCACATCCAGCAAACTATGGAGTCACTAATGTATAATCAAACCTAAATTCTCCCTAGAAGCCAAGATGACTCAGTTGAGACCATTGTAGTTTGACCATCTCATGCTAATACATGACTCACCAGAAAAGACTATAATAGTTGGGAAGGTAGAAGGCAGTAGGGAAAGAGGTTTGCACATGGATGGGTTCAATCAAGGAAACGCTGGGTTTGCATGACCTATTAATGATAGAGAGACTTGGTCTTTCATTAATGGGGTCACCATGAGTCAAAGTCAACTTGATGGCTGTTATGAACAACAAAAATGTATACAGATACAGATATGATTGTTGTTGTTAACTGCTGTCAAGTCATCTTTGACTTATGGTGACCCTATGAATGAGAGACCTCTTAGAGCCTTGATCATCAAATTCCCTGCTCATGTCTTGCAAACTCAGGGCTGTGGCTTCCTTCTACTGACTAGCTGGATTAATTAATTAATTAATTAATTATTGCAGCATTATCATTGGGAAAATGTGTGAAGGACTTTTCAGTATTGGGTTGCAATAATGTGTCTGCAGTAAACAATGCAATAAAGCTTGACCTGGGAAAGAATGGGATTCTACTGTAGCTGTGTGTACCTATGTAGAACAGGCAAAATAAACCATTCCAGAATCACTTATAAGCATATGTGCAAAGCAAAGCAGCTTCATTTATATACCGCTTTACATCACGCTATGGGATGTCTAAGCAGTTTACAACTGTGAGCTGATTGCCCCCCAACAGTTGGGTACTCATTTTAGTGACCTCGAAAGGATGCAGGCCTGAGTCTAGCCTGAGCCCTGGCTGGTATTGAACTTGCAACCTTGTGGTCTATGATTGAGTGGCTGCAGTACAGGCATTTAACCACTGCGCCACCAGGGCTGATGTGAAGAGCAAAATGGAAAGAAAAAGGAAAAGCAGGTTAGCCTGCTTCCCTAGCTGCCCTGATATGTTGAAAAAGCATGAGACTGGTCACCAAAATGGAAATCATAAGAAACGTGAAGGTTGCTGAAGGAATATATATATATATATATATATATATCTCCCAGGATGCAATTTCAAAGTTTTCAAGGGGTCTCTAAAAGATTCAAAAGTTTTTCTGTATTTATGCAAGGCTTCCCTGACCTGGAAAGAATGAAAGGCTCCTTGATGTGAAACAAATACCTGCAAACAGCTAAACATTCAAAACACTTCATGGAAAGACACATTGGTCCTTGTCCCTTGTAGTATCTCTGAAGTAATTTTTCTCAGGAGTCCAGTAGCACCCACTAACATAAGATGGCCGTTACGGGCATCAAATGTCAGAGTAGACCTCCTTTAAAAAAGCATTGTTTCATACTTGAAGCCACTGTTCATATTTTACAGGTTTGTGGAGGCTTACTGCAAAATCCTATATCGATTTCAAGGTTTTTATGGCCTCCTTTTAAGCCACTCAGAGGTAGTGGGCCAATATATCTGATGGATCTTTTGTCACTGAGGGCTCCTGAGGTTAGAATAAGCAAGGTTATTAAGTCTCTCCAAGCAGTATCCTTTAGGGAGCAATTCACTGCCTGGTTACTCCAGTGAAGCCCTATTGAAGCCAAAAGGACTCACACTCCTGTAAACAAGTCCTAAAGCTTTTAAAGCCAGGGATTTCTGGGTAATGAATGGGCAAAGGGCACATAAGGAACATCCTGCAAAATTTTCAAACTTGTGTTTTTCCGGTGCAAATGCATGAAACAAGGAAAAGACCTCTGGCATTTCACTCACTGGAGTGTCGTTATTTTCTTACCTGTAGGGATTGCCATCTTAGTAAATACAGTGC
>CM034703.1:11011657-11028210 GCA_020142125.1 Phrynosoma platyrhinos | reverse complement strand
TTCATAATCTATGCAGTCAAAGGCTTTGCTATAGTGTATAAAGCACATCCTGATTTTCTTTTGGAACTCCCTGCTGTGCTCCATTAGCTATCGTATATTTGCAATGTGATCCCTGGTGCCTCTTCCTTTCCTGAATCCTGCTTGGGCAAAAATCCTCACTTTCTATCAACTTTAATGAACTGATTTACAAATGAAGAGAGTTCTTCTGGCTGGCAGTGACAGTAAAATTTGACTTTACCAGGATTCTAGCTCAAAAAGGGACAAGGCAAAAAGCTTAACAGGAGCTAGCTTAAGAAAGTTTACAACAGAAGAGGGGATAGAAATTTTAAAGTTGCTTACCTAAGGAGTCACCTATCTCCATATAATCCACCCCATATCCTCAGGTCCTCTGGGAGGAAGCTGCTTCAACCAATAAGAACTAGATTGGCAGCAACCTCCCAGAGGACTTTTTCTGCTACAGTCCCTAGACTGTGGAATGACTTGCTGGAGGAGATCCATCAGATAACCAACTTGGATAGCTTTAAAAAAGCCATCAAGATGGATCTCTTCTGGCAGGCATTCCCACAATGACACTGTTATTCTCTCTCCCCCGCCAATAGACCATCAGATTACCCCTTCATATACTTTGTGTGCTGGCCATTTAATAGTATTGATTATTTATGTTTTAAATTAGTTTTAATCTTGTTAATGATTTAATATATTTTAAGGGGGGTTATATGTTTACTGGGATTGCATTTTAATTGTCAGCCACCTTGATAGCCCTGGTTAAAGGTGGGATATAAATAATAATAATAATAATAATAATAATAATAATTAATAGTAATGCAAGTTTTTAATGGTAAAAACAAATGAAGTGTGTGAGTAGGTTTCAAAGTAAACACACATACACCTTTAGTGAAAAAAAGAGGCAGCTTCATTAGTTGGAGCATTTCACAGGTAACGTGGCAGAATCTGGAAAGATTCAAAGTTATGACACAGAAATGAAAAGAGCAGGTTAAGAAGAGGAAGCAAGCAAGCAAATAAGAGTCATAGTCATTCTGAATGCTGAAGGATCACAGGCAGTAAACATTTTTAATAGCGTGCATGAAACCAAGCTAGCTAGGGGCAGAGTGTTAACTGTTTGTTATAATAAAACCAGATTAAGTTAAAAACAGACTCTGGTTTCATGCATCCAAGTAAAGCAGAACACAGTAATACAGACACAGACACACAGACAGGCAGAGAGAATCTCCTTACTGCCACCCCACCCCACTCCCTGCTCAGCACAATTTTCCATTCCAGTTTAAAAAGTCTCAATTTTCTCCAAACTTTGGAAAGAATGTGAGTTTTTGCTCCTTTGAAAACATTTGGAATGAATTATGACTACTTCTGGAATCTCAATAAAGGAAAAGTTGCTCTCACAGGAGAAATAGCCACACAGAATGGGATTCACAGAAGGTCTGTGGATTGTCCTTTAAAAATATTTTTAATAATTTTAAAGAAATAGAGACACAAATAGTCAAAGATGGGTTTTTGCAAGTCAAAAACTGCTATCAAGAGCACAGTTGCTTAAAAATATGGGAAGATATCTCTTTATTGCTGGAAAATCACATGTGATCATGTCTTTTTGCTAATCTTGTGGCAATTCAGAAATCTTAGAAGCCAAAGGGTTTGAAGAGGAAGAGCAACATCTAAAGGTTTGCAGTGCCAGTGACTAACAGATGCTCTGTGCTCTGTGCTCCTGAGCATAGGTCTTTGAAGTGAATACAGATGTTCTGTGTAGGACAAAAATGTCTTTATATTAGACAAAAATCAGACAAAAATGTCCAACCACTTCTGCAGGGAACTTACACAGATATGCCACCAGCTTGATTCCACCTGTGATTTCCATAAATGAATTACAATTCAAAGTTTTAATAATGAAAACAAATGAAGTAATTTTCGTTTCACACCACTGTCAGCTCCAATATCAGTAGTGTGTAGTGAATTAATTCTGGTTTTTCTGCCCAATATTAAAGAAACAATTGAGGCACAGTTACTTTAAAATGCACAATGCAGATTCCCCACTAACATTAGACTCATAAATTTCTACTGGCATAGGCCTTTTCATCCCAACAGATGCTACTTGGGGATGTGCCTGGATCAAAGATGTACTACAGAAGATGCTCATAAAAGAAAAGGAATTTGAGAATCTATAACTGCTTCTCAGAAGGGTTTACTCCATGTATTAGAGTGGTAATACATGACTGCAGAGGAGCTACATAATTTTAAAGCAGATGATGCAAATATTGAAATAATTCAAGATTTTCCTTATGTGGGGTCAATCATCAGAGTGGAGACTGCAGTCAAGAAATCAGAAGAAGACTAGGACTTTAAAGGACAGCCTTGAAGGAACTAGACAAGATTCTGAAGTGTAAAGATACATCATTAAATACCAAAGTTAGGATTGTCCATGCCATCATATTTCCCATTTCTATGTATGACTGAGAAAGCCGGACAATAAGCCGAATAAAGCTGATAGGGGGGAAAAAAATCCTCATTTGGGTGTTGGAGAAGAATTCTGAGAATATTATAGCTTGCTAAAGAGACTAAAGGATGGGTTCTAGAGCAAATCAGGTCTGAACTCTCCTTAGAAGCAAAGATGATAAAACTAAAGTTGTTGTATTTTGGCCATATCATGAGAAAAAGGACTTACTAGAAAATACTATAATACTTGGTAAAGTTGAAGGCAATAGGAAAAGAGGAAGACCACATTCCAAAAGGATAGATTAAATCAGAGAAGCTACATCCATGAATCTACAAGAGCTGAGCAGGGCAGTTCTGGATAGGGTGACTTGGAAGTCTCTCATTCATAGGCTCACCATAGGTCAAAGCTGACTTGAAGGCAGTTAACAACAACGACAACAATACATGCTCCAGAAATGATGGTGTTTGAAGTTCACCCTCAGCTCCCACTTGCTCTCACTGAAGTTACATCCAGTTGGTGGCAGCACATAGTTGGGACACCATGATAGGTTGGGATTCCCCTGATGAAAAAAAAATTAGGAAGAGGGAAACAAAAAGATCTTTGAATTACATTTCCTAGACTGAGATCCTAATTCAGTGTTGTGTGGCATAAATCTCCAGATGAGCAGTGTTGCACAGATTGTGCAATATGACCTTTGTGTTGAATGGCCCCATTACACAACCAACTAATGCACAATTGAATCAAAATAATCAACCAAAGGAGTCTTACCAAGAATTTCACTGGAGGCAGGTGGACACTCATTGGTCAACATTTTGCCTCCACGTGCACAACAGTGCAGCACACACAACTCTGCTTCTGTATCCTTGAACTGATTGCAGATGCTGCATATCAGACAAAACTGTCCAACCTTTCTCATTGGGAAACTAAACAAAGGTTTAAGACACCATTGGGATTCTGGCTCAGAGATCAGCTAGTGTAGTCAGGCTGACTTTAGGATTCTGGCACTTGTATTCCAAAAAAAAAGTAAGTTTTCCAAGCTCTGTATGAAAGTGACAGAGAAGCACCAGTTGCCAGGGTAAACTAATACTGTACAGGATGAAAATAGGATGAACATTCACACAATCCTAAGTCTGTATGGGCTAGGTGAGGGGTGGGTTGTTTTTATTCTGTACCATCAAGTTGTTTCCGACATATGGAAACCCTAAGGCAAATCTATCACAGGGTTTTCTGGGTCTGGGAGAGTGACTTGCCCAAGTTCACCCAGTGGGTTTCCATGGCCAAGCAGGGAATTGAACCCTGGTCTCCAAAGTCATCGTCCAACTCTCAAACCACTACATCACTCTGGCTGTCTCAGGTAGGAAAGGTTTATTTTTGAAATTTCAACAGTCTGCTCAAAAAAGTCAAAATGGAATAATTTTCAACCCATCTCAAATGCCATTACATGGCTTCTTACACATGCATCTTTTCCCTTCTGACTTGCCTATCTAGAAATATACGTCCATCTCATTATCTTAAGTTTGTTCCTTGTCCAAGTGTGCGTGTGTGTTTTAATCTCCTTCTTCATGTGTTCAGCAGGGCTTTGCTATTTAGTTGTGCATTATGGCACATGGGTTGAGTGGGAGGGGGGGAAATCCTTACCTCGAAATCTTCATCTCTTCCAAATGCTGCCCTTCAGCTAATGAGATGGCTGTCACCTAAATTCTCATTGTTTTAAGAGCAAGTGGCTGCTGACAGTTCTCTTTCAAGCTTGAATGATGAAAGGAAAACACCACATGGCCTCATCTGGGTAGCTTGCTGAGAGCTAATGAGCCCAAGGCTGCACCCATCTTTGTGAGACTGTCATGACCCCACGTCTGCTAATGCACAGGGAAGGAGTGAAAAATGTACTGCTAGTTCTCTTCCACAATCCCCTTGGGGATATCTTGAATGTGCCAAACAATTTAGTAAATAGATATTGAGTTACTGTGTTGAAACACTGCCGACATATTGCAATACCGAAGAGCTCTAGTAAAAGATCATACTTTAGTTTTAGGTACAAAACATGTTTTAAACTTACACACACACGCACACAGCCAAAAGTTGGCAACCAGAGAGGAAACAAACCATAATCCCTAGGATGTATTTCATTTTTCTTTTGGGTGGAGGCAAAAAGTTCAAGAAACTGGATTTTGGTACAATAAAGTTGTGTGTGTGCATTTGCCTTCAAGTCACCTACTGACTTATGACTTTCTTAGGCAAGGAATCCTCAGAAGTGGTTTTTGGCAGATCCTTCCTCAGAAATATAGCCTATAGCACCTGCTATTCATTGGCGATCTCCCATCCAATTACTAACCAGGGTTGACCTTGCTTAGCTTCCAAGATCAGGAGGGAACTGGTGTCTTTAGGGTATTGAGGAGGCAGCATTAAGTTTATCTAGGCAGAACAGCTGAAAATTGCAATCACACTATCAGTGTTAGGGATGAAAGCTATTTTGTAATATATTTGCCTAAAATCTAGTAATGTTGATTGACAGTGGGGAAAGAGCAATTCATGGGCCACATGCAGACTTCAGTGCCTCCAGCTGTTCCACCAATCTCCTCACCACCCTAAACTATTTCAGTTTGGGGTGATTTTTGAGTAATGTTTTGCCCTGATATAGCCCTAAATGCCATAAAACCACCCATATATCCAGCAGTTTAGTTTTCCAATCTTCCACCCATCTCTGCTATAGACCATATGGTTTCTTCACACTTATGTGTTTGTTTATTCGCTGCACTTATGAATAGCCTATAAAACAAGTTACCAAGGTATTGCGGAATTAAAAATATGAACAAATTGAAAATCTAAAAATAGTGGCTGAGATCCTACATTAGGGACTGAATTTCAAATTTATCCCTAAGTATTGTCTCCTTGACTGACCCCCCAGCTGCTCCGAGTGATGGAGTGATGTTCTTTTGGCATCAGGGTGAAGCACAATGATGTTCCCAGCCCACTCCCACCAAGTATGGCTGTGACAATCAGAAGATTGTTGCAATTCCTTGTGGCACCACAGATCATTTGCAGGAGGGGGCTGGAAATGTCATCTGCTATGCCTTCATCACCCACAGAACAGAATTATACTGTTCAGAGTTTAAGGTGGGATGGGGGGGTATTTACAATCATAGCAATAGTGCCACAGTCACAAATAAATAATATAATGGAGCAATTATGGATCTATAACTAGCGGTGGGTTTACACTGGACAGAGTATTTTGTCTACAAAGCTGCCCCAAATTCTCCCCATTACCTGTGCATTCCATAGCAATGCCAGGTGGTTGTTTACACAGCTTTCTACTGTACTGCCTGCCATCACCATGAGACCACAAATGAGGTGCCGAGTGTCAATCGCATGCCTGGGTGCCTCGTTGTGATCTCAGTGGGAGCAACACACGCTAACTGCAGTGGTGGTGGGTGAGATAGTGGGATACTGTGTAAACAGCCAGCCATTATCAGTTCATAATACTCTGTATTTTTGGGGAAGATCCAGAGCAAATGGTGAGGTTTTTTAAATCCCTTCAACACAAGGATAGCTGAGATTCACTGTGGAACTGGCATTCCTTTGTGAAGACAGTCCGGAGTTGAATCAGACCTTTGTTCCTACATAAGGAAGATAAGGTGATGTGAAGGCAGGGAGAAACCTGTCTTAATGACCCATGTAGACATACTTAGTTTACAAATCTATAACTGCAATACAGGATGCCAGCCATTAAAGCTATCATGATAATTAAAAAAAAAAAAATCCAGGCTCATCCAGATGGCAAAAGCTTCAGGATTTGGTGGACATTTTACCTGTAAGTATTGGGATCCTTCCCTCATATCCAAACAATGTAGCTCCGGTCTTATTTATTTCTTGTGAATTTCTGGGATGAGCCATGACAGGGCAGAAGACCCCCCCCTTTCTGGGACTTTCCAATACAGCCAGGACTAAAGTCTCAGTGTGTGTGTAACATGGAAGTTCTCTTCTGGATTTTCTTCTGGCATGACATTTCCAGAGAGAGGAAGAAACCCCACTCACAGCAAGAAATATACAAGGACAGACCCTGTATATTTCAGATTTTACTGGATGCAGGGCTGGGAACAGTACTACAAGGTGTGGAATTCAGGAACATAAAAGCTTGACATTTATTGGGACTATTGATCATCTAGAAGAGCCCCTAGTAGATTTATACCCCTTATTTCTTCTTGGAAATGGAACTAAAATACAGTAACAAATCCAAAGTTGATGTCTTACATATGTGTACTTTCCCCTCTGGAAGTGGTTGGGCAGTTTTGTCTAATGTGAAGAGTAACATACTGGTCAGTGTAAGTTTGTGGAGTTGCACAAGCATTGCCACCAATGGCTGTGCATGTGCATTTTGCATGGCTTTGCATTCTATGTGCATACACATTGCACATGCAGATATGCATACGCATTTGGTTGTGCACTAGGGTGCATAATGTTGCAATGCATTATCAAGGCATCAGTGTGCAACCACTGCATAGCTCTGTGAGCATAAAATTGCAGGCCATCTTGTTAATATGGGATCTGAGCCATTTGTTTTGTTTTGTTTTTAAAAAGGCAAGTGGAAAGCCAAGTAAAAAACATGGAACCAAGACTGACAAGAAAGAAAACAAGAGCTAAAACCACAATTTGTAAGAGAGGCTAAAACAGCAACAGCTTAAAACATCTAGGACAGAACTGAAATATAATAAATTCTAATCTATAAATAAATGAATGAAATAAAACAAAATCTAACCTATTTAGAAAACGAAAGCAATGTTGGCACCAGGTGAATTTCCTAGGGGAGAGCATTGCATAACTTGGAGAAGGCACCAAAGAGTAGTCATGAAGTCATAATCCACTTCATCATAAAACCAAACTATGAGAAATAGTAATTGAAAACACACCCCAATCATATTCAATTCCTGTCCACAGTATCTTTATGCATGTAGCTGGTGCATCACTGATATTGTGCATACTGTTTCCTTATCCCTTGATGTCTGTATGAGCAGCTGCAAGGGCCCCTACTTCCTACATGTATAAGGATGTGCATTTTCATGTGGCTTGGGACTCTTCATCACTGAGGCAATCAAATACATAGAAGCCTAAGTACGTACCTCTTCAAATACATAGGTTCCCTTTCAGTTGTCCATGATCAACTGCATATTCCTCAGGAGTTGGGCACAAAATTCTCTCCTCAACCACTTTCTTCTTCCATTCAGTCAGTTGTTGTTGTTGGTCTTTAAATAGATTCATTGGAATAGATTCCAGCTTATGGTGGCCAACTTATGGTGCCAGGACTTTCTTGGTTAGACTTTTTCAGAGAGGGTTTGCTATTGTCTTTCCTTTTAGGCTGAGAGAGTGTGACTCACCCAAAGTCATCTAGTGAGCTTCCATGGCTCAGCAGAGATTCAGAACCTTGTCTCCCAGAGTCCAAGTCCAACACTCAAAACCACAACACCACACTGAGAAGCATTTTAATGATGATCTTCAACCCTATTTGCCTATGTTGGATTTGATTCCTGTAAATGCTATATAGGCAAAACGTCTCCTATTTTCTTACAAATAACTGCCTTTAAAATATGAAGCTGTGGTTTTCTTCTTCCTTTCTCTCTGTTGAACAGATATTCGGTTCCTGAACTGAATTGGTTGAAAATAAACAGAAACACATTCTCTAGAGTTTCCCTGCTCTGAGAGATCCTCTTTATGTCAAAGGACCCATATTTATAACTGTAGTGGAAGGAAGTGGCTTTTGCCACAGGAGCTAGGCAATATGTACTTAATGAAGCAACAGAACAGCTGGAAGTTATTGTACATATAAAGTCCTCCCCCCATGTCAAGTAAATAAAGTTCAGTGTGTGTGTGTGTGTGTGTGTGTGTGTGTACAGAACAGTTCTTCATCAGAAAATTCTGTCCTGAGACCAAACATAGGAACAGAACAGTAAATTGCATACTTGCAATTTAAGTATGCAAAGGGATCTTGTAGCACCTATGAGATTAACTATGGGCCTAAGCAGACGGGCGGCCATGGGCCGCCCTGGGAAGCTGTGGATTGGGGCCGAGGTAGCCCCACTCCTCAGCCCCAACCCACAGCATCTCAGGGCCTGGAAGGAGCGCTAAAATAGCACTCCTTCCGCAAGACACCGAAGGTGCGCCGCAAGAGGCCTTGGGCGCACTTTCGGTGTCTCTTCTGCTGCAGCGTGTGCGGACGCTGCGGTGGAAGTACGTTGTCAGAGCGCCGGTCATGCGGAGCACCGGGTGCTCCAATGACGTGTTCGGGAAGGGGTTGGGGTGCCCAGCGTGAGGCTGCCCCTCCCCTTCCTTGCCTCGAAGACAGCGCAAAGCGCCGTCTGCTTAGGCCCTATAGAAAAGAAGTTGTAGGATAAGCTTACATAGACTTGGTCTACTCTAAGGATGGAAGGAGTATTTGGAAATATTTGAAAAAATGTTCAAAAAAATGTGATGAGGAGAATCCTTGATAGGTGAAAAATTTCCCAGTTTGGGACTTTGCATGAAAAACACACCTTTTTTTAAATAAGGTTTTTAATAATTTTTTAAAAAAATATGTAAGAGTTTTTATAAGGTTAAGAACTTCAGGATTGGGTTTTAACCTAGGACTTAATTAAAGTATAATTAAAATGTGTTAGTTCAGCTATCTCCTTTAATTAAGTAAATATTTAATTAATAATGTAATCCTGGAATTACATTATCCTGAAGATCCAATTTAAATCAATCACTTTGGTGGGTAAAGATCTAATTAAGTTATCCCCTTTTTTGGTGAGAAAATTTCCACTGTAACTGATAGCGTACATGATTTTTTTGAGTTAGTGCCTATTTCTGATTGTACCATCCTGCAACATAGTTGTTAAAGTGGAGGGACCTCTCAGGAAAAAAAAAGAGGTGGCAACCCTCAGCCTTACCATGGTTGAATACACAGGGATTTGTTGTTGTTATTGTTATATTTATTTTTACCCTGCTGTTTTCTCAATTCGGGACTCAAAGTGGCTTACAACAAATTGAAAAACATGTAGATTCAGAACATCTCAGTAGTGGGATTGCGCTTATCCCATCATTATCCCGTCAATGAAAGTTTCCATTAATGAAAACTGACAGGACAATTCTACTTCATTGGCAGGATAATGATGGGATAAGCACAGCATGTATGATAATCTTTCATGTGATCGCAGGATAAGGATGGGATAAGGATGGGATTGATCCACTTCGCTCCCATCCTTTTCCCCTGTGTGATAATCTCCTTCATGTTTTCTATGCAGAATTTGGTGCAAAGTACAAAACAGAGCCCACAACTGATGCTGCTTTAATTTTACAGTCACTGTTCTACTTCTGAGGATTTTATTTTATTATTTATTTATTTATTAAAATATTTATTTCCTGCCTTACATCCAAAGAAGAAATCCTTTATTACACACGCACACACACACACCACACACATTTCAGCATACACAGTGCTCTGAAACGAGTAATAACTGCACGCATTTTCAGAGCTCAGAGCATTCCCAACTCAGTATGACTTTCATGAGAACTTTTTCCTCCCATAATATTGTATTCTGTCTTATTAGTATTACAGCTCTTCCCTTGCTGGTCATCTGTCATTTCAACTCCAGCTGCGTTTTCCTATATTCCAGTGCCCTGGCAGGCTGCCAGCAACCTCCAAATTTTTTACAACCAGGAGTTTTGTTTGCATTCCTCTCTCTCTCCTTCCTCCACTTAATCAAAATTTAAAGAATGTGTACAGTTTTTAGAACTTCAAAGCATGTGTTTCCGAGAGGGGGGTATCAATGGAATCATTGTTTTCATAATGATGGTGATGGTCAATGGTGTCCATTTAGTATAATAATCTCCAGGCAAGCCATTCAATACATATATCTTCTCTTTTCTTAATAAATATGGAGCAGAGCAGCTAGGACACATTGCTCATACAATAGCAGCAGTGTAGAAATACTTGCTAAGGTTATAAAGTGAGATCACATTTGGCAGAATATCAAGCTGGAATCCTGTTGGTGTTTTATGCACATGTAAGTTCCTATACACAAATGGCTATACTTTTTTGGCCATTGTGTATCCAGTTCCCAATTGTATAAGCAGAGTTCCTCAAGTGTAAGGGTTGTATATGCAATTGGATGTATCTTAGATGGTGTGTAACTATTTGCTGATGCAATGTGCCATTTGAGTCACTGGGGCTATGGAAACTGTAGTTGTGCATTCCCCATTGCACAATGGGACAATAAACATGTACACTGGCAGATACTCACTTGCACAAGGTCAGTATTTGGCAGAAAGGTGGTGTAGTGCAACCACTATTTAACTAGGGCTGGAGCTGCACTACAGAAATAATGCAGTTTGACACCGTTTTAAGTGTCCTGGCTCAATGCTATGGAATTCTGGGGTCTGTAGTTTGTTAAACATTTAGCCTTTTCTGTCAGTCAGAGAATTCTGGTGCCACAACAAACTACAAATCTCAGGATTCCATAGCACTGAGCCATGTCAGTCAGAGCAATGTGAAACTACATTATTTCTGCAGTGCAGATGTAGCTCTAATGAGTATAGATTTACACTATACACGTGTGATGTAATTTCTCAGCCTATTATTATTAATTATTATTATTATTATTATTATTATTATTATTATTATTATTATTATTATTATTATTATTATTTATATCCCACCCCTCTGCTACGCAATCACATAAACATTTGAAGGATGAGAAATTTAAAGTGGGAAGGAAACCAAGGAAAAAGCAACTTTTAAAGAAACCATGGATGTTGTTTGCAATCTCAAAATAGCATTGGAAAATTCTCTTGTCTCAAAATCCCCTTGCTAAGGCAAAACACAATTTGCCAGCCCCATATGGCAGCCAGCAGGGACTCAATAAAACACCCATTCTAGATAGCAAAACCATCAAGGAGATCATAACACATGGCCCTATACAACCTTGATTTGGGTGCAAGTTACTTAGGACCAATATAGGGATTATTACTGACTTGATTAATATAGATTCTAAGAAGAGAGGGATAATTAATTCATCATCATTTATTAGAATCAACAGATCCAATATATCCAATAGAAAACTCAAACATAAAATTAAAAACAACATCCAAAAGGAATAAATAGTACAGTAAAACGATAAAATGATTGCTATCAGCTTTATCTAAAACACATAACGAGCTGGAATCCTCTTTGTCTTTGAAAGAAATTTAGCAACAGCCATCGTTACATTTGGGGACTTATCCTCCACCAAGAACCTGATATGAATTTAGACAGAACATCTCAGTAGTGGGATAATCAGATTCTGATAATTAATTCATATTAATTGGGTTGTTTAATGAACTTATCTAGTTTGTGTTCTACAAAAACCATGAACAAAAATATGGAGAGATATTTTAGTATTTCATGGTTGGGAGGAAACTTCAAGGATCAGCTTTTGTTTTCCTTTTGCAATTATATGCAAAAAATGTACATATATTTGAAAAACGCACATAAAGAGAGTGTGTGAGAAGCATAAAGCGAAAAGTGAACACTAAGAACACTAAGAAATGTGCATTAAAATAACACACATTAGGAGAAGGGAATGTAAAAAGTACAGGCACACCCCTATTAAGAATTCTCTGACAAAGAAGCTTCTTCTGGGGGTTAAATGCTGCTGCTACAGCCGCAACATTGTGAGTTCGATCCCAGAGGGCTCTAGGTTGACTGAGGGGCTGAACAGACTAGCATAAAGAGCTGGCCTGAGGGCAGACTGAGATAGCCGCGGCCCTGATCCGTCACTTCCCGGGGCGGCCCAGAGCCACCTGTCTGCACCCCACCTATCATTCTTCCCTTGGTTCAAGCAAAAGTTAGAGGCTATGCAGACAGGCGGCTCTGGGCCACCCCTGCAAGCGGTGGATCAGGGCCATGGCAACTGACCTAAGAGCTGGCGCAGTGGCTCTTCTGTGCTCTTTCGGCGCAGCGTGTTTATGGCTGCACGGCGTCAGGGCGGCATCAGGCTGGGGTTGGGGCGGCCGGCTTGCGGCTGCTCCACCCCAACTCCACCCCTGGGCCAGCCTTTGGGCTGGTCTGGAATGCCCCTTAATGCAATTCTGGGTGGCATCAACAGGAGCTTTGTGTCCAGATCAAGGGAAATACTAGTCCCACTCTGTTCTGCTTTGCTTTGACCTCATCTGGAATACTGTGTCCAGTTCTGGGAACCACAGTTCCAGAAAGATATTGACAAGAGAAGAGTGTCCAAGATGACCAAAGTTCTGAAAATGAAGCCTTAAGGGGAATGACTATGGGTGCATCTACACTGTAGAAATAATGCAGTTTGACACCACTTTAAGGGCTGTGGGGCTGTACTTTAAGGGATCCATCCTAAAGAATCCTGGGATTTGTAGTTTTACAAGGACTTCTCTGCCAAAGTGTGCTGGTTCCTCACAAAACTACAAATCCAAGGATTCTGTAGGATGGATCCCTGACAGTTAAACTGCATTATTTCTACAGTGCAGATGCACCATCAGGATATGTTTAGCTTGCAGAAGAGGTGACATGATGGCTATCTTTAAATATCTGAAGGTATGTCATGTAGAAGAGGGAGACCATTTGTTTTCTGCACTTGAGACTAGAAGATGAACCATTGAATTCAAATTACATACAAATGGGTTCCATCTAAATATTAAGAAGAACCTTTTTACTATAAGAGCCGTTCAATAGTGGAACATATTGGCTAGGAGGCTGATGGACTCTCCATCTTTGGAGGTCTTTAAGCGGAGGTTGGATGGACATTATTTAGGAGTGTTGTAACTGTGTATTCCTGCATGGCATAGATTGGATGGCCTTTGGGAGGGTCTCTCCCAACTCTATGATTCTAACTCCTAAGTTGGAGTGAGTTCAGAAAAGAACAACAAGGATGATAAGAGGTATGGAGAACAAAGCATATGAGGAGAACAAGGCATATGAGGAGTGCTATAACGGTGTCTTCCTGCATGGCAGGGGGTTGGACTAGGTGGCCCTGGGGGGGGGGGTCTCTTCCAGCTCTATGATTCTACTTTCATCTCTTCTCTACTTCTTTATACTGGCCATATAGAGTGAACTTATATGAAGACGGCAAATGTCTTAAAATGAGGCCTGTTTAACTCAGGGGACATTCACACTATGTTTTAAACTGGTTTGCAAACCAGTTTAAATTGGGGTAGTCCACACTTGCACTGGGTTTTCCTGACCCAAATTCAGGGGATCCCAGAACAAATCCCCCTTAACCCGGGTTTTTTGGAAATGGGGATTTCAATGGTTCTTTTGAAAAGAACTGGTCTTTTTCTACCAGCTGCAAATGGGAACTTGCAGTTGATTCAATTTGACACTGACAAAGGGAGGGTTAACGCATAGGAGGTGGATCATGCTATCCATAATGAAGCTGCTTTGCTTTTTCTCCCTGCCAGCCAAAGCCAAAGCCAGGGAGGGTTTTTTCCCAGAAACATTATTAGATGGTGTATTTTTAAAATAAATAAATTTATTTTTTAAAAAAATCTGACAGCTTATGCAGTTTATGCATGGCTGCAGTAGACAGTACCACTGGGGGTTTGGGTTAGGCATCTTTTGAGGCTGAGACAGTGTGACTCCCCCCCACTGTGAACCTATCATGGGGAGTTCTTGGCAAGGGATCTTCAGAGGGGCTTGCCATTGACCCCCTCCAAAGCTGAGGGGGGATTCCCCCAAACAGTGTGACATAGATGCACATAATTCGATTGGCAGTTTAAAAAAACCCCAAGAACAATCGAAATGGTGTCTCCATTTTAAATCAATACAAATGACAATGTGAACTCCAACAGGGTTAAATTTCCATGGAGAGATTTGATCTGGGTAAACAAAGTGGGAACTTTGATTCGGTATTGCATCATTGAATCTTCCCGGATCTCCTCGCTGCAAAAATGCTAGTGTGAATGGGGGCTCAGGGTTCATCAAACGGATTTGCAAAGAGTGAAGGGCAGAAGAAATCACTGCTGTAAAAGAGTATTTTGTTGAAGATGATAATGATTCATAGACACAGATGATGAACAGCAGAGAAAAATTTACTCTGCCCATTCTACATGTAGTATCGTAACCCTTTCAAGCCCATGATAGGTTGTCATAGCGCTGGTGTCAGTTTAACCCATAACTGCAATCCCGACAGCAAACACATGAGAAGCAGCAAAGGTGTTACTATCAGAAAGGGGGAATAAAAGCATTGCCCTCCCCCAAAAATTTGCTTTCAATCTCCAAATTTCTAACATCGCAGCAATTTAAAACATCAGCTGAGTGTTTCACAATATAGTTTAGGCAGCCAAGGAAAAGGGACAAACAAAGTTATTGGAAAATTGCTATCATTTCTCCTCTTAACCATCTCTCCTTCAAGCTTAACTTGTGTATATGTGTGCCTTCAAGTCACCTGTAAGGCGACCCCATGAATTTGACAGGGTTTTCTTTGTAAAGGAATACGCAGAGGTGTTTTCCCCAGTTCCTTCCTCTGAAATGTAGCTTACAGCATATATAGCACTTTGAACTGTGTCTCCCAGGACTTTTCCAGACTACTCATAAACCCAGATACCTGCATGCTATACACCAGTTTGCTAATGTTCTTCTTAAAATATGATGCCTAGAACTGGACACACCTCTTCAAAAAAACAGCCTAACAGAGAAGTCTTATGCACCTTTTCTAGCCCCTAGGCTCCTGTTAACTCAGCTTGCCTGTAAAAGTTTTAAACTGTTAAATTTAATCGTTAAATGGTCTCCTATGTTTTTAGTCTGGTTAAAATATTCCTTATTGTTTTTAATTTAAATGGTTATAAATTGATTTCAAATTAATGTCTCTCTGTCCTTGGAGAGTTTTCTATAGCTGGTAGAGGCAATTCAGAGGGTCACCAAGGGCACAAAGCTAATTAACTATCCTGAGAAAGCTTTGGGTGCAAATAGAGGTCTAAATCCAACTGCTAGCAGGCATTGGAATAGACCCATTGATTCTCCATTCACTGATTGATTCAATAGATTTTCTCTAGGTGGGAGAAGCAATTGAATTTAGATCAAAGGTCACAAAGGTGGGAAATATTAAGTGTATATACTATACACAATTACAGCAGGTATACAGAAAACAAAGGTTAAAGGGAAACATCTTAAGCTCTGCTCACTTGGTAATCAATGGGTCATAGAATCATAGAGTTGGAAGAGACCCCAAAGGCCATACAGTCCAGCCTCTTGCCATGCAGGAACACATCATCAAAGCACTCCTGAAAGTTGGCCATCCAGTCTCTGCTTAAAAACCTCCAAAGGAGACTCGGCTACACTGAGAGGTGGTGTATTTCACTGTAATAATAATAATAATAATAATAATAATAATTTTTATTTAATACCCCGCCCCTCTGAGCACAATCGGGGCGGCTTACATCATAAAATTCAACAATAGTTAAGAACAATTACCTCCCCCTCCCCCCTTAAAATGTAATTAAACTTAATACAATTTAAAAACAATGTAAGGAGATAAATTACTCCATTAAAACAACAATACATAACATACATAAAAAACAAAGGTACAAAAGTAGCAGCGGATATCACATGCAGACTCAATAAGAACCCAATTCCTGAAGAGGACAGCATCTCGGGGGGGAAGAGGACTCTGGAACCAAGCTGATGAATTTAATCCGGGAACAGCTCTTACCATTAGGAAATTCTTCCTGATGTTTAGGTGGAATCTCTTTTCCTGTAGTTTGAATCCATTACTCCATGCCCTAGTCTCTGGACAGCAGAACAAGGTTTCTCGATCCTCAATATGACACCTTTTCAAATTTTTAAACATCGCATGTTGCCTCTTAACTTTATCTTCTCTAGGCTAAACATACCCAGTTCCTTAAGTTGCTCCTCACAGAGCATGGTTTCCAGACCTTTCACCGTTTTGATCACATTTCTCTAGACTCTATACTATACAGTTATTGTAGTTTGATAGGACATTAATTGTCAGGGGTTCCTCCTACAGAATCCTGGTATTTATAGTTTGGCAAGGGACTTAAAATTCTCTGCTAGTTTGCTCTAATACATTTAGGTTGTGCTTATGATATTATAATTTGAAGGTATAATTTTAATTTTGCT
>CM034703.1:10987952-11007143 GCA_020142125.1 Phrynosoma platyrhinos | reverse complement strand
TTCTCTGTGGAAGAGTGCTAGTGCCTCATAAAACTACCAATTCCAGGATTATATAGGATGGAGCCCTGGCAGTTGAAATGGTGAAAAACTGCATTATTTCTGCATTGTAGATGCAGGTAACCTCTCCTGGTTTGACTCCCCAAAATCTGACAGAAATGTCAATCACCCATGTTTTGATCACTGAAAAAATGGACCTCCTTCTCCCCTTATAGCTGATGACTGGAAAAATAGGTTTGTTGGGGGAATTACAATTGTGACAATAGTGTCACAATCCTATCCATGTAGTGATCATAAATATGGAACAGTTACGGATGAGTAAACCTAGACCTCTGTTTTTTTTATATAATTGCAATCACTACTTAATCATGATTCTGACACTATTGTCATGATCATAACTCCCCTTCAAACCTACTTTATTGGGCATCAACTTCATGGAGAGTAGGAGATCCATTCTGCTGACAATTGGAGTATGGGTGAATGATGTTTCCTTCAGGTTTGGGGGGGTGGGTTAGGCCATTATGCTGCAAATACAAACTAAGGAGAGGTAAGTTCAGTCCTTCTGTGTTGTAATCATGAGGCATTTATTTCGGTTTCATGTCAAATGGACACACTTTATTGTTGGCTTGTTTGATTGAAATGTCACCCATAAAACATAGTTTCTGGCTGTTTTGCAGTTCATTGACTCATCAATAATCATTGGTTTGTCCCACTAAAATGAATATAAATCATTTTCCAAAGTGGGTTCTGGTATCTAAGGTGTAAAGGTCAGTCACATTTTAAGATGCCATTGGCTGTCCAGTTTATCTTGGATAAAATTATATTTCCCCCCCTATTACTTGGGTGCATCTTGCTAGGTAATCAATACTTGGCAGTGCAGGCCAACCAGCAATGATGTGATCTATTGATTTGGCCTGTTGGCAACATTTACAACATTTGTCATTTTCTGTCCTTTTAGTGATGAATTTGCTGCCATTGTTTTTGACAATTGACACAGAGCATCTGCTTGTAAAATGAATCCATTGGATAGGATAATCTGGGAAGATTTGGTCTTGCCTCACTATAATGGAGAAGATTCTTTGCTCCAGCCAAACTGTTAACTAGTGCACATTACAGAGACCATACAACACCCCATTTGAAACAGCTCCACTGGTTACCAGTTTGTTTCCGTGAATGTTTCACAGTGCTGCTTATGACCTATAAAGCCTCTGTGCCTCAGGTCCAAGTTATTTGGAAGACTGTCAGTCTGAACAGACCAACACAATATATCAGCTTCCTGGTGGGTTGAGGGCATGGTGAACACACACCACATGCCCCCAAGATACCGGGAAGCTGGTGTCATGCTGCCCCACTGACCACCCAGTGGCCAGCTTTATGGCACTCTGGTGGTGTGGCATTTAGGCACCACATGCCAAAGGAGCATTGCAAAGATGTGGCAGCATAGAAAAGCTGCCTTTTTGCCAGCTCAAAAAGGAGAGGCGATTTGCCGCTGTTTTTTTTTTTTTTTTTTTTGCCAGTAAACAGCAGGAGTGGGGCCATGGCATGCAGTTGCTATGGTCCCAACATGGCATCAACTGGGATGGATTAATGCTACCTCTTCGTGGCCATCTGTTTTGCCCCTGTATCTCCCTATATGAGCCAGGGGACGTGAGAGAGGGCCTTCTCAGTAGCTGTCTCAGACTCTGGAATCCTATTCCCAGGGAAGCCAGAATTGCCCCCTCCATGTTGGGCTTCTGGTGGCAGGTTAAGACATTTTTATGAAGACAGGCTTTTAACACAGGAAGTTTTTAAAGAATGGGCTGGGGGTGCTGTACTCTTTTTACTGTACTGTTTTTAAGAGCTTTTATCTTTTTAAATTGCATTTTGTTCTCTTATTGTGTGATTGGTTTTAATACAGTCAGCCCTTTGTATCTGAGGGGGTTCCGTTCCAGACCCCCACTCCCACAGATACCAAATATTGCCAAATACCATAGCATCTCCAGTCCTATTATAGTTATTGGTGGTGTTATGTGTGCGCAACTCCACTGGTGCAGAATCCACTACTTAACCCAACAACGGCCTGCTGTGACACATTTAACAACTTCTTTGCAGATAAAATCTCTCAGATAAGAGCTGACTTAGATGCCAGTATTGTAACAGAATCAATTAATGAGGTGTCCAGCAACTCTGTTAATGAAATTATACTGGATCGGTTTCAGTCTGTGAGTACTGATGATGTGGACAAGCTCCTTGGTAGAGTGAGGAGGACAACTTGCCCTTTTGACCCTTGCCCATCATGGCTGGCCATTCGAGGGGGGGGGAATGCATTGAGGATCTTCCTTAGGGACATCCTCAATGCATCCCTAAGCGAGGGTCACGTACCACCTTGTTTAAAGGAAGCGGCGGTTAGGCTGCTTCTGAAAAAATCTTCCCTGGACCATCTGGATATGAACAGATATAGGCCAGTCTCCTTACTACCCTTTTTAAGCAAATTGAGAGGGCAGTTGCTCTTCAACTCCAAGCTGTCTTAGAATCATAGAATCATAGAATCATAGAGTTGGAAGAGACCACAAGGGCCATCCAGTCCAACTCCCTGCTATGCAGGAACTCCCAATCAAAGCATCCCTGACAGATGGCCATTGGATGAAACCGATTATCAAGATCCATTTCAAACTGGCTTTAGGACAGGATTTGGAGTTGAGACTTCCATGGTTGCCTTAGCTGATGACCTTCGTCTGAGCATCGGCAGGGATAGTGTGACCCTGCTGGTGTTCCTAGACCTCTCAGTGGCTTTTGACACAATAGATCATAACATCCTCCTGGATCGCCTGAGAAGGTTGGGAATTGGAGGCACTACATTGCAGTGGTTCTGCTCCTTCCTCTCAGGCAGATTCCAGAGGGTGTTGCTCGGTGATAGTTGCTCTACCAGGAAAGAGCTTAATTGTGGTGTCCCTCAAGGTGCCATCCTGTCTCCGATGCTGTTCAACATATATATGAAGCCGCTGGGAGAGATTCTTTGGAGTCATGGGGCAGGGTGTTATCAGTATGCTGATTATACCCAGATATATTTCTCCATGTCTCAGTCATCAGCTTTGACTTCAGCTTTGACTCTCCCCTCAGTGACTGTCTTAAGGCGGTAATGGACTGGATGAGGAAAAACAGATTGAGACTGAATCCAGATAAAATGAAGGTACTTGCAGCAACAGCCGCAAAACTAGCTATTGGGATACAACCTCCAGTCCTGGACAGGTCACACTCTCTGCTAAGGATTGTGTTCGCTGTCTGGGGGTGCTCCTGGATCCTTCACTCCAGATGATTAATCAGGTAAATGTCACGATCAGGAGCGCCTGTTATCAGCTTCGGCTGATACGTCAGCTGCACCCTTTCCTGGAAGTAAGGGACCTTGAAACTGTGGTGCATGCGCTGGTAACTTCTCGTCTTGATTTCTGTAATATGGGGCTACTCCCGTGCTTGGTCCAGAAACTTCAATTAGTACAGAACATGGAAGCCAGACTGGTCTCCAGTACATCTGGGTATCTCCCAAGACTGTGTAGTTAACACTGACTTTGCTGCACTGGGGATTTTGTTTGTTTGAGAGCTAGCTGTCTTATCAGCCTAATTACAAGGCCAGTGGATATTCTGTCCGGGAAAGCAGCCAAAGGGCTGATAAGACAGCTAGCTCTCAAACAAACAAAATCCCCAGTGCAGCAAAGTCAGTGTTAACTACACAGTCTTGGAGATACCCAGTAACTCTATCCAAAGGGATTACCAAAAGGATTGTCAGACGGTCCGAGGTTCGAGGTATCAGATAGGCAGGTCGATAAGCAGTCCAAGGTCAAGGTTTCCAGGTGGTCAAGATGATCTTGGAGACACGGACCCAGAGACAGAGTCTTTCCCTTAGAGGAGTCAGATATCCAATGGCAAAGCACCACACATGCTCCAGGTTCTTAAGAAGGCAAGGAACCGGCCTTCAGCTGTGTCTGATTACTAACACGCTTCTGCTGAAGCCTCCGTGATCTTCGCAAGCCCTCTTTTTCTGCTCGCCACTCCTTAAAGGTAGGCACACTGCCCAGATCCTCCTCCCTGTCTACAACATCAGGCAAACCTGACTGCTGAACCTCTGGAGGGGCCACAGACTCTGCTCCAGCAGAGCTAGGGCCAGCCTCTGGCTCTTCCACTACAGGTTCAAGTCCCAGGGGCCCTGGCTCCTCCCTTACAGGTTCAGGTCCCAGGGGCTCCAGCTCATCCCCTGAATCCTCTGAGTCACCCTCCAGGCAGGGCATGACACTTGTAACACCTATATTAAAGTTGCTCCATTGGCTACCTATTAGTTTCTGGGCTCAGTACAAAGTGATGGTTATTACCTTTAAAGCCCTAAATGGCTTGGGTCCATCCTATTTTTGGGACTGCCTCCTTCCATATAATCCACCCTGCACACTCCTGTCCTCTGGGAGGAACTTGTTACAGCCTATAAAAACGAGGCTGTCTATAACCTCCCAGAAGGCCTTTTCAGCAACCAGTCCCAGATTATGGAATGGCCTCCTGGATGAGATCCATCATATTACTGCCTTGAGCAGTTTCAAGAAAGCTGTCAAGATGGATCTCTTCCAGCAGGCCTTTCCTGACTAGATTTCCCAGCCGTAAAAAATCAGTCCTTCCTTCTCTTCCCCTACTCCCTGTTACAGCCGGGGCTACTGTCTTTATTAATGTCTTTATTAATGAATTTTATATTAGTATGTTTAAATTTATATTATTGTTTAATACCTTTTTAAGGGTGGGTGGCTTTCGGGATTTTCTGGGGTGGGACTGGGATTGTTTTTTATGGTAATTTTAAAGTTGTAAGCCCCCCCCCAATTGCTCTGCAGAGTGGTGGGATATTATTATTATTATTATTATTATTATTATTATTATTATTATTAATAATAATAATAATTGGCATGGTTATGTACACACGGAGCCATTGACAAGAACAGGGTGGATGCCAAACCCACGGATATGGAGGACTGACTGTACTGTAATAGTTTAATTGTTTTTTAATGCTCAATTTTTGTATGTCTTTAATTGTATTGTTCTTTTACACTGTGAGCCACTTTTTGGTGGGGGAAAGCAAGATAATAGTAATAATCATAATACAGTGGACCCTTGGCATCAGCTGGGGTTTGGTTCCTGGACCCCCATGGGTACCAAAATCTGTGGATGTTCTGGTATCTGAGGACCTCTGCAGGCCAGCCCAAAGGGCCGGCCTGGAGGCAGAGATGGGAAGGGGCAGCCGCACGCTGGCTGCCCCAACCCAGCCCAATGACGTCCTGAAACCATGTGCTGTTACGCATGGCATGTGGTGTCAGGACGTCTTCCCAGCACAACATTTTTATGTGCTGCGCCAGAAGGCGCACTAAGAGCCACATGCCGGCTCTTAGGGACTCCTTTTGCTGCCCCTGAAAGGACCAGCATTTTGTTGCTCTTTTTGGGGCAGCAAAAGGAGGATCAGGGCCACGGCATGGGGTAACCACAGCCCTGATCCTCTGCTTCCCAGGGATGGTTCCAGATATCGATATCTAAGTACAACGGATAGTGAGATGGTGAAATCATGATCCTTATATAAAATGACAATATTAAGGCTTACTTTTGGGAATTTATATATTTTAAAAATATTTTCAAGCCATGGATGCTTGAATCTGTGGATAGAGTGGGCCAAATGTAGTGATATTTTATCAGGGCAGAAAAGGTTCTCCATTTGGTTTGAGTGTCATCTCTTAGACATATGCTTTTGGACAGGTTATGGCCTCAATGTCAATGAATCTAATCCAAGATCTAGACTGAACTGTAAAGGATCTAGGAAGGATGCTCATCCTACCAATATGCAGGAGTGCATCCCCCTTGGACAGCTGCTTTAAAATAGGACTCAAACCTGGAATGGACTCACCAACCTACTGACATCAAAGCCATGCATCTCCTGAGATATGTCCATGTTTTCCACCCAATTATCCAGTAGGTCACCACTTGAAACACATTGGAAGAAGAAAAATATTTTGTTTTGTCAGATGCTGTATTACAAGGGCTGGAATTGTATTGTGGTCTCATGTATAAGGAATAATAGCATGTGGTATCAGATACCACAGCACAAGGGCAGGAATCCTATTGTTGTCTCATATAAGTGCAAAATCCCTTGTAGAACCTATCAGATATTTATCTGTTCTGGAATTGCTATATTGAGTTCAAAGTTGTGGAAGCGGAGTTGTTCACATGCCACTGGTTGCACAGGCAAATTGCATATGGATATGCATGAGTGTACATAGATGTCTATGAACACTGTGCATATATATATATATATATATATACACAATGTACACTGTGCATTGAGCATGCAGATGCCCATGTATGTTTGATTTCACATTCAGGACATTCTGAAACCTGCAAAAGTTAACATCTGCCTTCAAAGAAATACTAAAGTGTACAGTGCAAAACATAACATGGTCTCACTGATGATTTTTGAGAGCACTAGATTAAATATCAGAAGAAAAACATGATAGACAGAATTCACTAAGACAGTTATCAGTGCATAACCTAGAGCAGTGTTCTTAACCTTTTCTGTACCACAGATCCCCTTTAAATTTCTTTCATTGCTGCAGACCCCCAAGACTTAACTCAAGGTTTACAATCCTAAAGTGCATCAAATATTTAAAGTTGCTCATCAAGGGTCTTCAGATTTGGATAGAAGGGAGAAATAAGTAAATGTCCACACTCCTATTATATTTGTGCTTGTTGGGCATGCGTATGTACACACATCAGATGCAGAGGGATCAAGCTTGTTTCTCACTCCTCCATCTGTGCACTACTTTGATATACTCAGGGAGAAGGTTCCTAAGGGACATGCCACACGCATGTGAGTATGTGCATGCAGACATGGATGCATAATGCACTCCCATGCTTACAGACATCTGGAACATGGCTCTCTCTGCTCTTGGAACTGCTGCTCCTATTCCTGCTGGTTACATCAGCCATACTGCTCACCCATCTGCCTCTCGCTGTCTCCTTTTGCCTCTGATTCTGTGTACACTGGCAGCCCCAAAGCCTGTCATTCTGCACAACATCATTTTTCATTCTGCTAGAGAGCCAGTGAGCAAGGTGTCTTTGCCACGAGGGTATCTTCTTGCCCTTTTCTTTCAGAGTTCCTGGAGGAACTAGAGAACAAATGGCCAAAGAGAGAAGGGTTGGGAAAGTGAAGGCAAAGGCAAAGGTAAAGGCAAAGGTGAGAGAGAGACAGAGAGAGAGTGCATGGGAGGAGAGCTGTGCTGTTGCTGCTTGGGCTGGCAGGAAGGATGGAGCTCTTCTTCACCTCCTCTTCCTCCTCCTTTTCACATTCACTCTCCACTATTCAGCATGGGGTTGAGTCTGACAGGCATTGGGAAGGTGAAAGGAGGAGAGTTGGTCTTCGTGAAGCCCCTGTGAGGACATCACCACTCCCCAATTGTCTGTGAACCACAGGTTAAAAACCACTGATCTAGAGTTGCACATTGGTAACATATCACCAGAGCCCACATAGCCAAAAGGGAGGAATGACCTCTGCCTTTATGGCTATCCCACTGTACCATCTTAACTGAGGACAAGAAGAACATATTGACAAAATGTAGGCTTGTGATTCCAATATCATCATTTTTTTCCTCATGTTATGATTTTTAACACCTTTACCTGAGGAAAGCTCACATTATGCATTTTGTGCATTTTGGTTGGCTCAATAAAGGTATCATTGTTTTGTGGATTTTGAATGTTATTATACATTTGTGATTGGGTTGTATACAAGATCCCTATGTATTCCTTAGTTTAGGGAAATGAAAGTTCCCTAACTCTTATGTACTGGGCAGCAGCCACTGTGAGCAATGGGAGTCTGTTCTCTTGTCAACCAAGAAGCAGTTGACTGGTCTTTCAACCTTTCCTCTTGCAAATGATCGCTGGTGTGAGGGGGAATTGCAACAGAGCTCTTGCCTCTGACAGTTGCACCAGTGATTGCTCATGGGAAGGATGGTAACACCAGTCTGTTGCTTCCCAGTTGACAAGGGAACAAACCCCTGTCACTCACAGTAGCTGCTACATGATAAATGGGGATAATGGAAGTCAGGTTGGCAGGCACTCCTTAGCTACACAACTAAGGTGGTTACATAGCTAAGTAGGTGATACAGAATTATAGAAAATATTTGTGGGTGCCATTGGAAATATTAAATAGGGATATCTCTTCCTACCTCTAATATAAAAAAATAAAGTGGGAACATTGAGATGCCTCCATCTGTGTAAGCCCATCAGACTTTTTTTTTTTTTACCTTGATGGAGATCCAGGCCATCATCTTGCAAAGCATAATATAATAAATAGCTGCACTCCAAAACTTAATAAAATTACACATCAGAATATTACAGGTGAAATTAACGAGCCAAAATATTACAGTCAAGTAGAAGTCAGTGAATTTTGAAGGTCATTTTGAGCCATAAAAAAATGATCAGCATAATGTTTTATGCCTTAGAAGAAGAATAAGGCTGAAAAGAAGATTTTATAGTGGACAGAGGCATGTGTGCGGAAAGAAATTCTATCCATTTTGCAGTGCAGTAATTTCATATGAAAACTCAAAATAATGACTTCCAAATTACCCTAACAACTTCAAAGATGGCATGGCTATTTGCCATCTCGGATGCTGATGGCAATGCTTGGTTGTGGTAAGGAACAGTGGGAACTTAAGTGAAAATCTCACTGTTCAACACTGGTTTGTGAGGAAGGGAGGAGGAAGAGATACTACTTGGATACCAGTTTAACTGGCATGGCTTCATCCTACAGGATTTTGGGATTTCTAATTTTGTGAGTATGACGCAAGAAGCTGACCAAGCCTGGGTAGAGACAAACAACCAACCCCAGCTGGGGAGGATATAACCAAGAGACTTTTCTGTAACATTATTAGATAGTGCCAGTCAGCAATAGAGGTAGGGCCAGGTAGAAAATGTGATAGGGTTGTTAAGAAATAGAGAAAGGCCCATTATGAAGAGGGGAATGGAATGGAAGAGATCTGAATAGGGCTTTTGGGAGCTGAGAACATGGAGAATACTTTAGAAGAGAAACATTACTTTGTTTGAAACTGAGATGTTATTGTGTAATTCATCACTTTTAAGTAGAATGGCAGCCAGTTAGCTGAGATACTACATTGTACTTTTCTAATGTAAATGTACACGAATGTAGTTAAGTGGTTGTTGCACTACGCCATCCTCTGTGGAATATTGACATTGTGCAACTGATTGTGTACATGTGAATACATTTGTTACTCCTGCAATCCCAGTTAATGAAGGGATAGAATAAAGATACTGAGCAGTTCGTTGTACACCAACCAAGAATGTAAAATTGCATGTGCAACAGCTACACTTGAGGAACTCTGCTTACACAGCTGGAAACTAAATATGGATAGTATGCCATGGCCAGGAAAGTACACGTGTAAAGAAACTTTGCAAACAGCACTATGATTCCAAACGTTGTTTGCTTGTTATTCATTACTGATAGTGTATCATGGATTAGAGTGCATATACACTGTAGAAATACTGCTGTTTGACATTACATGCTGCGCTCCATTTATGTATAGTTTTGTGAGGCACCAGTAATCTTTGGCAGAGAAGCCTAAAGATGTTGTAAAACTACAAAACCCAGGATTCTGTAGGATGAAGACATGATAGTTAAAGTGGTGTCAAACTGTGTTATTTGTACACCCCTAGTGTGAGCAATGGGAGTGGGAGGAAGGGTCACATGCTGAAAAGATTGCTTTGTAATGTCTTTGGTATTTTTCTTAGAATTTGAAAGAAGCAATTTCAGAAGTGGCCACTCAAGGAAAGTAGAGAGCATTTTCTTGCATTTTCTAGTGGAACAATAGGAATGGTAATGGTAACCTTTTTGGGCAGCAGTAACAACAACAACTAGTCACCTTTTAAAAAACCATACTAATGAGTAACTAGTTTCTCTTCAAGAGTAAAACTTTCCAAGCACTGATACTGTCTTCCATCAGAACTAGACCACTATCTCATTCTATGGCCTGTTTTTGAACTTGAGAGTGTCAAGGGGGGAATTTACCATACACATTTATAGTGTTGTTATCCTACTTTCACTGTTGTATATCTGTCCTATCAAACCCTGGGACTGGTAGTTTGGTGAGGCACTGGACCACTCTCGCTGAGAATTTTAAAAACCCCTGGTTAAGCTGTCTGTCCCAGGATTCCATAAGATGGAATAAGATGTAATGTTAAAGTGGAATAAAGGTACTATAACTCTGTAGTGTGAATGGGTCTCAAATCTGCTGCTTACGTCCAGGGGTGCTGTTTAAAAGGAGTCAGACAAGTCCAGCTCTGAGACTTAAAACCCTTCATTTTTCTGGACAGGCTGAAAGTTAAGAAAAGGAAGACTTGCTACACTTCCATTGATTTTCTTGAATGCAAAGGGCTTGCCTGGAATCATTTGTTGTTGTTGTTAACTGCCCCTGAGTTGATCTCAACCCATGGCAACTCTGTGGATGAGACATCTCCAAGACTCCTTGTCCTCCACTACTCTGCTCAGTTCCTGTACACTCATAGGAGTTTATTGCACTGCCCCTTTCCATCCTTCTCTCCCAACTTAGGCATGGGATGAAAACTTTTAAGCATGGATTTTATCCCACACTTCCATGCCCAGGCCAGAGGCAGACCATACCTGATCTGGACTGCTCCTGTACTTTGCAAAGGGGAAAATCCTGTTCTTTCAAAAAGTGCAGGAGAAGTCCAGATCAGGTATAGCATGTCTGGACACACAGGTGTGCAATAAAATCCATGCTTAAAAGTAGTGGAGGACAAGGAGTCTTGGAGATGTCTCATCTCCATTCTCCTCAGGTTGAGCACCCTTTGCCTTTTCTGAGAAGACTGAAGCAAAGAAGGTGTTGAGTAATTTTGCCTTTTCTCTGTCCCCTGTTAACTTTTTGCCATCTTCTCCACCCAGTGGCCCTACCATTTCCTTCTTCTTCCTTTTGCTGCAGACATACCCAAAAAAGCCCTTTTTATTGTTCTTAACCTCTCAATGGAGACTTGCCATTTCCCGCATTGCAGCTTCTAGCTTACTTTTTAGAATTTGGGGTTCATCTTTATATGGCTCTTTGTTCCACATGTCATTCATTTTATCATCTTTTTTATATAACTCTTCTGTGTGTTTCATCCAACTTCTTTTTACTCTAGCATCATCCAGAGTCATTTTTTGGGGAAAAACAACAGCAATGAGCATCTGGAAGAATTGCTGGTGAGACACTCATTCTACATAAAATTCACCCTCATCTGAAAGCCAAAAGTCCCCACACTCACAAATAAGACTACAAAATTGGAGGAACAAATTCTTACTGAAAAGAATCCTCCATCCAAAGCCATGATTTTAAGCTTCTTCAGATGGTTCTGCATTTCAGAACCTCTACCATTAATATTTTGCTACAGCTGCAAAGAAATAAATAGTGTCATACTGATACATACAAAGGTTTATTAGAGTAGCCCTGGGCATCTATCCAAACTTTCCCTATCAAGCTGGCTTTCTAATTGGTTTGCAGCAGAGTTTCTGCCACCCAGATTATCCAGGTCTGTCATGTGAAACTCCAGCTCTGTCAGCACCAAGGACACAAACAACCAGGAAAAACTCCCTACAGGAAAAGGTCATGCCCAGATGTTGAGCAAAGAAAATGAATCCTGTTAACATTCTGTTTTATGTTTTTCAGAGGGATGTGGAATGGGTTCTTGGGAGACTTTTGTTCCAGGAAAAAGCAGCCAAAAAGCAAATGTAATTCTGGGCTGCATCAAGAGGAGTATACTGTTCCAGGTCAAGGGAAGTTGTAGTTACATTCTAGTGCTTTGGTCAGACCTCCCTTGGAAAATTGTGTCCAGTTCTGAGCACCACAGTTCAAGAAGGATATTAACAGGGTGGAACATGTCCAGAGAAAGGCAACTAAAGACATCAAAGATCTGGAAACCAAGCAAAAAGCTACCTCCTTCGAGATCCAGAATGTCTCCATCCCTTGTGAGGCTACAACCAGTTTGTTAGGCAGAGAACACTGAATTTCTCAAGTCTCCATGCTTTTGCATTAGGAAAAAACTAAGTGCTGTCTAGGTAAAACATGCCAAATAGAGTCCCAATTTTTTTAAAAAATATATTTTACCTTTGTTGGGGATAGAAATCTCAAATAGTAAAGTCCAACTCCGTTGGTTCCTTCTTTAGGATTCCCCTGTTTCAGCTACATTGTCATGTCTTCACATCCAGAAAATGTATGCAAAATATGTATTAAGGATAAGCAATTTAATTATATCTTGTAAAAATAATAATATGGCTCTTCTGACTTATTGGAGGCCATTTCTGTATCTTTATGTGTGTACTAATCCAGTTTGCTCTACACTTATTTATTTATTTAAATTTACATTCAGAAGGGATCTCAATTACATACAATAATGTTCCCATATAACAAAAACAGGAAAATAAAAACATGGAGGAAAACTAACCACATTAGTTGTAAGTTTCAATAAAAGGTGCCAAATGTCCAAGTAAAAGTCTGTTTGTAAAT
Source organism: Phrynosoma platyrhinos (assembly GCA_020142125.1). Taxonomy (NCBI): domain Eukaryota; kingdom Metazoa; phylum Chordata; class Lepidosauria; order Squamata; family Phrynosomatidae; genus Phrynosoma; species Phrynosoma platyrhinos. Next base: position 10,994,586 of record CM034703.1, on the reverse strand, counting down.
TTTGTCTAGATAACATTCTTAAAATGTTGCAAGCATTGTTAGATCTTCTATCTGTTGGATCATAGGTGGGAAAAATTATTTTTCCATTAATGAAGTATTAATCAAAAGGGTGTGAAAAATCCACTTCCACTGGCCATTTGTTAATTTCCAAAAAAACAAAACAAAACAAAAAAACAGGTCAATAATTCAAAAGAACATGCATGTCCCTGAGTTCCAAGACACTTTCCAAGTCCAAGTTTATTTATGTGATTATTTCCTCCCAAAATGTAACTACTGTGGGACAACTCCAGCACATATATGTTAAGGAAGCATTATCAATATTACATCTTCAACAATTTGCTGATTTATGTGAGCCCTTTCTTGAATAGACATTGTGACAACCAATACCTGAAAGAGCAATTTCTGCTGTATGAGACGTAGGGTGCATCTACACTGTAGGAATAGTGCACTTTGACACCACTTTGACTGCCATGACTCAATCCTACAGAATCCTTGGGTTTCTTGTTTGGTGGGGCACCAGTACTCTTTGGAAATGAAGGTTAAAGACTTTGTAAAATTACAGATGCCAGGATTCTATAGGATGGTGTTACAGTACTTCAAGTGGTGTCAAAGTGCATTATTCCTACAGCATAGACACATCCGTAGTCAGAGATCTATAGCCATACTGGTGATAGATGTTAAAACCAATGGCCACTGGTTAGTCAGATGTCCTAGACCTGGATTAGGAGAGAAGGCCAAATTTAGGGATACGCATGCCTGAATCTAGAACTTTAATCTCCAAATTATGTCCCAGGTAACATATGCATCACTGCATGAAACTTGCCCTTAACACAACTTTTAATGCAATTCTTGAACTGAGAGCTACACCACAAAATCTAGTGAGATGTGCTATCTAAGGAAAAACTGTGCTCTGACCCATATATTAGCCCAGGAAATGTGAAGTAGGTTAGCTTGCTATATAAAAAAAAATGCAGACAAAATGAAATTCTCTCCCATCCATAGGTTCATATGAACACCACATGTCCCTCCCTCTTGTCGATTTAGTGATTAGCTTTGAAAAATATTTAGGTCTATGAATAAATGGAATCCTTTAAATCTGGGTTGGTGGGTTGTGGATTTTTCTCTCTCTTTGGCATGTGTTTGCTTGCCATGGTGTCTTACCCAACACACCTTATCCCAGTGCAAATAGCAAAGAAAACTGATGCTGATGGGAAAGTATGCAAATCAAATCCAGCTTCGATTTTCATGCTTACTTTTCTGCTCATCCCAGTTTTAAAGCTAAGCTGTAATTAATACATAAGAGGCTGATGATTATGCAGCATTACAGCTGAATGTATAGAGAGTGCATACAGTATTAGGTGCCCTTTTGGGAGGAAAAAAGATCAGGCACCTTGAAGAAACAGGATCTTTAAGCATGGTTGAAATTAGTAGGCTGATAAGTTGGCTAAATCAATGACAGTCCTGAAACCTTCCATCCATTGATGTGCTTTTAATTTCATTTCTCACAGACATTCCTGTTTGGTTCCATTTCCATACAGTTGGATGTCCCAAACAGTGACTCTTATTAGGAGTTGGGTCATACAAGTTTTTACAGTTGGCCAGCTCTATCCATGGATTTTTTTTATCCATGGATTCAACCATCCACTGCTTGAAAATAGTTTTTTAGAAATATAAATTCCAATAAGCAAACCTTGATTTTGTCATTTTATATAAGTGAAACCATTTTACTATGCCACTGTATTTAATGGGACTTGAACATCCATGGATTTTGATATCCACGGGGGGTCCTGGAACCAAAGCCCAGCAGATATCAAGGGCTCACTGTATAATGTGTGATTTCTTAACACTTGATTAAGAGTCACCTGGGCTTAACATCTGAAGATGTGCTTTTCAGGTTGCATCTTTACTGCAGAAATAATCTAGTTTGACACCCCTTTAACTTGTTGTTGTGAGCCTTCAAGTAATTTCTGACTTATGGCAACCCTAAGATGAACCTACCGTGGAGTTTTCTTGGCATGTTTCTTCAGAGGGGGGTTGCCATTGCCATCCTCTGAGGCTGAGAGAGTGTGACTTGCCCAAGGTCACTCAGAGGGTTTTCGTGGCTAAGCTGGGAATTGAACCCTGGTCACTGCTCTGAACCTGAGCTCTGCTTTGGTTCCACAACAAACTACCATTCCCAGAATTCCACAGCATTGAGCCAAGGCAGTTAAAATGGTGTCAAACAAGATTATGCAGATGCAGCCCTAATATAGATAGCTATCTTTTAGTGAACTGCATGTGAATTCAAACATGGAAAGATAGCTATGAAGGAACTAGATGAAATCTTCTGGGGCAAAAATATAGCACTAAATACCAACATCGGAATCATTCAGGCCATACTATTTCCCATTTCTGTGTATGGGTTCATTCACACTTACATTTAATCCAGTTCCTGAGTTGCTTCAACACGGGAGGGCAGAATTGATTTAAACTGGTATGTAGTTCACACTACATTTTCCATTACTGAATGCATTTGTGTCTATTTTAAATATACATCTCATTCACACTATTTGCTCCACTTTAAAATGCATTCTCGCGACTGATCCATCCCATTTTTTTAAAATATCAATCATATGATGCGCATGGGCACGTTTCTGGTTATGTAAGCACTCGGAGGTGCAGCCACACACATCATCTGTCACTATTTCCATGGGCCTCTGTGTGTGTGTTTATGTATGTGTGTACGATGCACACCCTCCCCCTCCTCCACTTTCCCTCCGTGAGTGGAAATGGACTCAGAAACGGAGAGGGTGCAGGACTCTTTCTATAGGGGCAAGAGCTGATTATACATATGCACCTGTCTCCTCCACTTTCTCTCCTCCACTTTCCCTCTGTGTGTAGAAATGGGCTCCTAGAAACTGAGAAGGTGCAGGACTCTTTCTATGGGGGCAAGAGCTGATCATACACACAGACCTCTCTCCTCCACTTTCTCTCTGCGTGGGAAAATGGGCTCCTAGAGAGGGGCAGCGACCCCCAAGGAAGAGGAAGGAGTCCCCTCTCCCCCAGGAGTCCCAACTCTACATGGGTCAGAAACCAGGGGGACAAAAGCAAGGAGAACCCATCATCCACAATGCTCATCCTCCTGGGCACTATATGGCAACAGGCCACCCAGAAGGAGGAGGAGGATACAAAGTTATTCTTTCTCCCTTCTTTCCCTCCATCCTTCTTTCTTTCTTCCTTTCCTCCATCGCAGCTTGGTGCCTCCTCCTCTTCCTCCTTCTCTGCAGCCAAAGCAGCTAGGGGAACTTTTATTTCTATGGGGGCAACAGCTAATTGGAGTCAGAAAAACACACACAAATGCAGCCAATCACATAAACTGTCATTAATTTTTTAAAAAAATATCCACACTGCAGCACATTGCTTGGCTGGGATGAAAATCCAAACAGCGCCACAGCAGCTGAACAACAGCCCCACAACAGTGGTAAGAGAGGGAAAAATGGTGGCTTGATCCTCCTGTGGTGTGGGATGGGTACCACTCCTCTGCCAACCCTCTGCCCATTGACACTCCCATCCCATGCTTCCCGAATGTGATTGCAAATACATTCACATTTGCTCAACATGCTGCAATAGGATTCTTTTCAAAAGAACCGCCAAAAGATCTGTTTCCGAAACAAGTGATTCTTTTTGGAATTGCATCGTTTCACCACCAATCACCATGAATCAGATCAAACACAGTCAAGTCTGAAATCAATTCAAGTGTGAACGAGGCACAAATAAACCGATCTGCAAATCGGTTTAAATCATAGTGTGAACAAGACCTATGGGTGTGAAACTTGGACAGAGAAGAAAGCTGACAAGTAATGAATGAGCTTTTCTGGCATGTAGTGCTGGAGGAGAGTTCTATGAGTACCATGGAACATGGGCTGCATCTACACTGCAGAATTAATGCAATTTGATGGCACTTGAACTGGCATGGCTTTATGCTATAGAATCCTGGGGTTTGTAGTTTTGTGAGATAGCTAGCCTTCTTTGTCAAGGAGCTCTGGTGCCACAACAAACTACAAATTCCAGGATTCCATCCCATTGAAGCATGATAGTTAAAGCACTGTCAAACTGCATTATTTCTGCAGTGTGGCAGCAGCTGTGGATCTCAAAAAAGACAAAAGAACTAAGGCAAATCAGGCCTGAACTCTCACTAGGAGCCAAGATGGCTAAACTAAGGTTGCTGTACTTTGGATGTAGCAGGAGATCACATTGCTGGGTGCCTTGCTGTGATCTCAAAGGAAGTGACTTGTGCCAGGGCAGTGGTGACGGGCCACACAGTGGGATGTGCGTGTAAACCAGGGGTAGGCAACCTTTCCCCTTTAAGGGCCAAGGGACTTCAGCTCCCAGAAGCCTCAGCCATGTTGGCCAATAGTCCCATGTTGGCCAATAGCCCCTGGGATTCTGGGAGCTGAAGTCCCTCGGCCCTTAAAGGGGAAAGGTTGCCTACCCCTGGTGTAAACAGTTGCCCTACATTGCTCTGGAGTGCTCTGAATTTTCTGAAAAACTCCAGAGAAAACAGTGAGTTTTTAAAGAACAGATCAACAGAGGGATGGTCTGAATTTGAGATGGAATTGCTCTGGTCTAGCAAAGCTCTGGTGCCACAACCAACTACAATTCCCTGAATCCCATAGCATTGTGCCAGGGCAGTTAAAGTGGTGTCAAACTGGCTTCTTTCTGCAGTGTGGATGAGGCAAGAGTCCACCATGGCAAATAGAGGACTGGCACTTAAGGAGAGCTTAGAAGTGTTCATCTTTAAGGAGCAGGACATCCTTTGTATGCAGCAGTGTTCAAAATCTGCTGGTGTCTATGTGAGATAAGGCAAGGGGAAAGGGGGTGGTTGGGAAGAGAGAGCAAGCTTTGCATGAGCCAAGATTCATTTCATTTAGTCTCCGGAATTCTACCAGGTTAGCTTTTGCATGCTGAGCAGAACGGCATGAGCATCTCTCCGTACCATTTCCTTTGCACCTTAATGAGATCATGTGTGGAAACCAAAATTATGCTAATGTTTTTTTTTTCTTTTTCTTTCTCCTCCTCCTCCTCCACATTTTATTTTATTTTATTTTTAATTTTTTTTAAAAAAGGCCTGTGCTAATCCCACTGAAATATTCCTGGAGTGTACACTTGACAACCTCAAAGTACATTTCTCACCACTAATGACTTCATCACTGGCGCAATTGTCATGAGTCAAGCGGTTGCCATGGCAACACCTGGGTACAGCTGTTTACCCGCCGAAAAGCACCGCAGCTAGTTAGCTGCGTATACAGGCGGATCAGTAGATTCCTAGGTAGTGAAATTGAAATAATTCAATTTTCAACGTCTCCCTTTATGAAGTGATTTTGCCTGCTCGGCGTATTAGCATATCAATGTGACTTTGACGAGCTGCTGCAGGAAGAGATATTTTTTTACCCCTTTGTGCAAGTGTGTGTGTGTGTGTGTGTGTGTGTGTGTGTTGTTGCTCACACTTCATGTCAATTAGAGACCTAACTGTTTCACAGAATAATCATTCCTGCCTGATTAAGGTCAGGCGGGAAGGTAATTTAATTGGTGCCGTTATAACTAGGAAAGGATAGAAAGAGGAGAGGAAATCTCTAATAAAGTACACACTTACACACATACACACTGAGGTTGACAGAGGAGAAATCAGTGTTGCACAGCAATGAAGAGAAACGGCCTGCCTCTTGAAAATCTACAGCACAATCATTGAGAGAGAGAAGCTGAGAAATATAATGGTGAGCGTTGGTCAGCGTTGTACTTCTCAGCTTCCCTCTCTCAACAATTGCACCGTGGATTTTCAAGAGGCAGGTCATTCTCTTCATTGCTGTGCTTTGCTACAAGCAAGAGGAATGAATCTTCTAGGGTAGGTTACTGTGCATAAAGCTGCTCTTGTCTACTGAAGGACTTCTGGCCCCTAGAGAGAAATGTTGGTTTCTCTCTTATGACTGCCACGGGGAATGAGGTTGCTTTAGACCAGTCATTCCCAAACTCTATCTTTCTCGCTGTTTTGGACTTTGGCTCCCAGAATCCAAGACCATTGGCCAAGATAACTGAGGTTTCTGGTAGTGGAAGTCCAAAACACCTGGAGAATTAGAGTTTGGGAATCACTGCTTTGGACCATTTCCCATGGCTTTGGGACCACCATAGCCACAGCGATGAGCTACCAATCTTCTGGCGGTTTATGCACATGTTCAATTCTCTTACTCATGAGGTTGTATTCTTTTGGTAGTCGCATAACATTCATATTCAGTTAACTGTTGCATTTGTGGACACCAACTGGTCTTCAGACAATGTATGCAAGGCAAAGAGCTCCAGCACTATTAGAGAACCAGATTGGGAGAAAATTGCATGTGACTACATTGTGCTTAATGCAGCAAATTCATGATGGGGCAGATTTCATGTCCTAATGCACTACTTTGGGTCTTTCTATTTGTTTAAAATATCCTTAGGATGCCTTTTAGGGTACAAAAACTTCTCATGACTTAGGACATTACAGCATGAGGCGCTACTGATGGAATTGGAATGGAATTATAAATTGTGACTCCTCCCATTTTGGCACAGCACTGGCACTCATCTGTTGCTGACCAGTTATCCTATCATTATGATCACACAATTT
>CM034703.1:10942807-10964622 GCA_020142125.1 Phrynosoma platyrhinos | reverse complement strand
CAATGATTCAGATTCTATCCCAGAGGAGTTGAATAATGTGTCACATTACAAGCAGGGTCACTTTTTATAATGGTGCTCTGGCAAGCCTAAATAGGCTGATTTAATTCAGATGTCTTGTCAGTCTCTTTGGAGCACACCTATCATTACTGGAGCTACGGTTGTTTTCTTTTCCCACAGGCAAAAACAGTTGCAGTAGTAGTAGTAGTAGTAGTAGTAGTTGTTGTTGTTGTTGTTGTCGTTTTGTGCCTTCAAGTAATTTCCAAGGCAAATCAAGAGTCTAAAAATTAAGTTTTCTTGGCAAGATTTGTTTAGAGGAGATTTGCCATTGCCTTACTCTGAGGCTGAGAGCATGTGACTTGCCCGATACAGGAAGAGAAGCTACATTTTCCAGTAACACTTTGTAACAAACCAGAGTTTCCTCTGTCATCCAAACATGGGAAATAGATGTTACCAAGGACTGGCAGTTACCAAACCAGGATATGAGAGCCAGCATGGTGTAGTGGTTTGAATGTTGGACTGTGACTCTAGAAACCAGGGCTTGATTCCCAGTTTGGCCATGGAAACCCACTGGGTGACCTTGGGGAAGTCACACACTCCCAGCCTCGTGGAAAGGCAATGCCAAACCTCATCTCTACAAATATTCTCAAGAAAACTCCATGCACAAGATTTTTTCCAAGGGGTTTTGCCTATGTCTTCCTCTGAGGCTGAGAGAGTGTGACTTGCCCAAGGACACCCAATAGGTTTCCAAGACCTGAGCAAGGGTTCAAAACCTGGTCTCTAGAGTCTCAGTCCAAAGCTCAAGCCACTATACCACATTGGCAGTAGTTTGTATCATTAAAAGTAAAGGTATTACACATTGACAAGGTTGTCAAGTCGTGTCCAAACCATAGGGGGTGGCGCTCATCTCCACTACTAAGCATTGTCGTCAGAGATTACTTTGTGTTCATGTGGCCAGCATGATTGCACAGAATGCTGTTTACCTTCCCACCAAAGTGGTACCTATTTATCTACTTGCATTTGCATGCTTTTGAACGGCTAGGCTGGCAGAAGCTGGGACTAGTAATGGGAGCTCACCCCATCATGCGGCACCTGGGCCTTGAACTGCCAACCTGCCGATCTTGCAATGAACAAAGTCAGCATCTTAACCACTTGAGCTGCTACCCGCCCCCCCCCCCAAATCTACAGCATTGGGAATGCAAAAGACAGCAGCAGAGAAAACATAATCATGGTTGTATCTGAGGTGTATTCACTAGTTCCTTTTGATAAATGAAACAGAGGAAACCTGGATCTTTTGCAGTCTATTGAGGTTTTTGAATATGGGGAAGGAGGGGGGGGGAGAGAGAAAGAGAGTTGGAACAAAGGAGACAAGTAAGAGAACAGGGTGAGAGGGAAAGAAAGGGAAGAGTCCCTGCTCAGCTGAGATAGCATTACTAATACTTTATGGGCCTTCCAGAACATGCACCTCACAGCTGGAATTGATCAGGGGAGAAAGCACAGCAATGCACAGACAAGAGGAGAACGTCAGACAGCAGTGTGCAGTCCTCTGCGTTGTGGCTCAGAGGCTCTTCATCAGGGCCTGACAGCACACAAACATCTTTTTCAGGCTTGCCACAGGGAGAAGGAGCATGGGAATCCCTGCTTTCGCTCCTTTCCTCTGTGAAAAGACACAATAGAGATTTTTAGGCTCCTTTCAGATCCTTCTCATCAGCAGCCGGAAGCATTCAGGTTCCTGAAGCAGAATACCAAATGGGACTCCCTGCTTCTACTGGCTAGATCGGGCTCTCACTTTTATTTTCAAAGTCTCCAATTGTGCTCCATCAGTTCTCCCAAATGCCACCACCCTGCTTCATTTTCATCCATGGCCATGATAGTTCACAATGTACAGTTAGGCCTCCATATCCATTTTTTTTAATCCATGGATTCAAGCATCCACGACTTGAAAATATTTTAAAAATATATAATTTTTAAAAAGCAAACCTGGATTTTGCCATTTTGTATAAGGAACACCATTTTACTAGGCCATTATATTATATGGGATGAACATCTATGGATTTTAGTATCCACGGTGGGTCCTGGAACCAACCTTCAGTGGACACCAAAGACCCACTGTTATAATATTTGCCTATTGATTCAATAGATACAGAAAATTAATCTTTCTTATGGTAGGCTTCATCCTGGTTCTTCACAATATAAGAATATTTGATATACATGCCAGCAGAATATAGAAAGAAGGCGCTATGACTACAAAACAAGAATAAATACTCTGGATGCTTGTAATAAGGCAAAAAGAACAACTTATGTTTATTCTTTCAGAAAATCCATTTAATGAAAAGAAAGGCAAAAGTCCCTAAACTTGGTTACAGACATCCCTAACACTGGCTTCCATAGTTGTTTCTGCACTGCAGAATTAATGCAGTTTGACACCGCTTTAACTTAATGCAGTTTGATACTGCTTTCATGGCTCCATCCTATGGAATCCTGGGATTTGTAATTTGTGGTGGCACCAGAGCTCTCTGACAGAAAAGACTAAATAGCTCCTAAACTACAAATCCTAGAATTCCATAGCATTGAGCCATGACAGTTAAAGTGGTGTCAAACTGCATTAATTTTGCAGTGCAGATGCAGCCTATGTGTTAGTGCTCCAGCAGCCATTATGGGAACTCCTGCTGTCTAAAGAAAGTGATCTCAGAGAAAGGAAGAAATAGGAGCTTATTGCATGGGGTTAAAAAGGCAACTTGCCTCTTTCGGCTTGAATCTTCTCCTGGGATACATCTGGGTGTTATCATACAGAAGTCTCCACTGATTCTGCCATGATGCTGCCAGCCAAATACAGACCGGGTAAGACACACGTTCAAGACGTGTTCAGCCGGCCAATTTTCAAAGTTGGAAACTTCTGTTTTCAACAAAGGGCCAGCTGAGTGCGGCTTGGGAGCTGCGATTTACCCAGGCTGGATTTGGCCAGCAGATTTGGTGGCAATTTACATAGGATAGTACTCCACTGCATCCCGGAAAATTCAAGCCAAAAGAAGCAAGTTGCCTTTTTAACCACATGTGATAAGCTCCATAGGTAAAGTCTAGAGCAGCAATCTACCCACAGGTCTAGGAAAAAAAAACAAAACACCCAAGTAGGAAAACACACAGGCTATCTATCTACTCTCCTCTCTGGTTTAGGTTATTTGCTACATAGCTGGTGGTTTAATTACCAAGATATAAATGATACACAAGGGAAGGAGAGGAACTAAATTGCAGGGGATGAAGGAGCCATTTAATTGTTATAATATGACTGACAGCTGGGAGAATGGGAAATATTTCAGAGTGCTGGCTTCCTACTTTTCACTAACACCTCGGATCACCTTTGTCATGCAGCTTGATGCATGATTACCACTTATATGAATGCAAAGCACCCTTCACCATGAATCTCAGCAGTGCTCAGTTGCAAAGCAAATTAGTTGTCACAGAGTTTATAATATACATTAAATTTTTTTGTTTAAGTACAAGAGGAATTACTCACGAACAAGCTTCCCTTGGGGACTTGACTTTCTAAGGCAAGGGTAGAGAACATCTGGCCCTCCAGATGTTGTTGGGCTCTACCCAGCAACCCAATTCAAATTAGCTAATGGAAAGGAATGATGTTCCCCATCCCTTATTGTAAGATGAGGTGGGAAAAGTGCAGCCTACTGGCCTCTGGTGGCTTCTGAGGGTCAATTTCTGGCCCCCCAAGGGTAAGAAAAATACAAAAATATGTTTGCTTCCAAATGGTCTCTAAGGTTGTGGGGGGCATTTTATCTATATCCTGCCCCAGGAGCATTTTTGACCCAGGAGAGATCTTTTCTAAAACTGAAAGTGAACAAGAAGTGAATTCTGCTCATTTCCTGTTGTGGAAAAAAAAATCTGGGCTAAAATGGCCTGTATGAACCTGAAAACATGTTGGAAATGCCTCCAGTAGTCCCTAGAAGGTGTTTGGAGATACCTGGGACTAAAAAGAAGTTGATATTCTTTTGTGGTGCAGGGATGATGTGTTTGGTATGACGCTCCAAAGTCTCCTTGGAGGATAATGCAGCCCCTTATCCTCCTACCATTGCCTATGCCTGTTTCTAAGGGACCCAGTGTTGGTATTCTGAATTTTCCCTCATTCAATGGATCTGCAGTATACAGATGTAGCATTTTGATACCTCTTTAGCTGCCATTCCTATGCATAGAGCGCTGGGGTTTGCAGTTTCGTGCCATTGTTCAGAGAGTGGAGTAGAACTCTCTAGGTGGGAATTCAAAGGACCTCACCAAAGTTCAAATCCCAGTATACCATAAAGCAGCTTCTTAAGTTTCAGTGAGGGATTGGACCCAGGCAGAACATGGGCCTGGCACATGGAAGACAACAGGTCCTGACAAGGGGGTGCTCCTATGTGAAACCCAGCAGACCAGCTGCTAGGCAAAGCAGAAAGTAAGACCGATCCACTGAGGGCCTGAACAGACTGCCAGAAATAATCCAGTTTGAGACCATTTTACCTGTCCTGGCTCAATGCTAGGCAATCATGGGAATTGTAGTTTTTTCTGAAACACTGAGCTTTCTCTGTCAGAGAGCTCTGGTGCCACAATAAACAACAGTTCCCATGATTCCCTACCACTGAGTCTTTCAGAGCATTTCTTCATTATCCCTTGACTTACCAGGGCTCCCAAGCTGATGCACAATTGACAAATACATAGAATCATAGAGTTGGAAGAGAGCACAGGGGACATCCAGTCCAACCCCCTGCCATGCAGGAACTCAAAATCAAAGCATCCCTGACAGATGGCCATCCAGCCTCTGTTTAAAGACCTACACCAACCCCAAGAGAGTGTGTTCCACTGTCTAACAGCTCTCAGTGTCAGGAAGTTCCTCCAAATGTTGAGGTGGAATCTCTTTTCTTGTAGCTTGCATCCATTGCTCTGTGTCTTATTCTCTGGAGCAACATAAAACAAACTAGCTCCTCCTCAATATGACATCCCATCAAATATTTAAACAGGGCTATCATATCACCTCTTAACCTTCTCTTCTCCAGGCTAAACATCCCCAGCTCCCTAAGTCGTTCCTCATAGGGCTTGGTTTCCAGACCCTTCACCATTTTAGTTGCCCTCCTTTGGACATGCTCCAGTTTCTCAGTATCCTTTTTGAATTGTGGTGCCCAGAACTGGACACAGTATTCCAGCTGGGGCCTGACCAAAGCAGAATACAGCGACACTATTACTTCCCTTGATCTAGACACTATACTTCTATTAATGTAGCCTAAAATTGCATTGGCCTTTTTAGCTGCTGCATCACACTGTTGACTTATGTTCAACTTGTGGTCGACTCCTAGATCCCTTTCACATGTAGTCTTGTTAAGCCAGGTGTCTTCCATCTTATATCTATGCATTTCATTTCTTTTTTTTTTTTTTTTTTTTTTGCCCTAAGTGCAGTACCTTACATTTCTCTTGTGTTATAATTTATTTTGTTAGCTTTGGCCCAGCTTTCTAATCTATTAAGGTCATTTTGAATTTTCATCCAGTCTTCTGGGGTATTAGCTACTCCTCCTAATTTGATATCATCTGCAATTTTGAGAAGCATGCCTCCTATTTTTTCATCCAAATCATTGATAAAGATGTTGAAGAGCACTAGGCCCAGGACAGAACCCTGTGGCATCCCAATGGTCACTTCTCTCCAGGTTGAAAAGGAGCCATTGCTGAGCATCCTTTGGGTTCGGTCAGTCAACCACTTACTAATCCACCTAACAGTTGTATTGTAGTATATTGTACATTTTAAAAACATGATTAAATAAATAACTGAAAACCAATTAAGAACAGTCCAAATGCTTCTTGAGAAGCCAGGCCGACCATTTGTAAAAAATCCAGAGAGACAAGACTTTTCTTAAGAACCAAAGACCACATGAAACAGCACAATTTTCACTGCCTGCTGGAAAATGGAGGCAGATAGCCTAACCTCTGTTGAGAGGAAGTTTCATAGTTGGGGGCTACTGTAGAGAAAGCCCTGCTACATGTACCCACCAGCCTTGCTTCACAAGGTGGTGGGATACATAACAGGACCTCCACTGATGCTCCTATAGGAAGAGGCAATCTATTAGATATCAGATATCCTAGCCCCAAGCCATTAGAAGCTTTATAAGTTAAAACTTCTAGGTCATCATCATAGGCCCAGTTATATATCCATGTAATAGGGCTTTCTCTGTAGTAACCTCTGTATTTTATTTTAATGTATGTTGGGACACAAGCTGGGTCCCATCTTAGGAAGAAGGTGAGATATCAATTAACTAAAGTAATACAGGGGTGAAATGTAAAGCACCACCAGTGGCCAAACTTCCTAAATGAACCTGCAAAGGTACTATGATCTCTCATCCCTACCATCTGCCCAGATACAGTTGGTGAGAACAAAGAATAAGGCACCACTGACTGTTCCCTGAGTTTGAAGCTCCCTTCCCAGAATGGCTCCGTCCTGCTCCCCTTCTGCTGCTAAAGGAAAAATTTTTTGTTCCAACAGATTATCAGGAATAGACTCTGATGAGCTTTTCATGATCTGTTGTTTTGTTGTTTTTGCCTTCTGCCTTTTAGTGGATTTTTAAATAGTTTTTTCACCATTTCATTCAATAGATCATTCAATAGATCATTGAATTTTTAAATCAATAGATCATTGATTTTTTTCCAAAATAATCTTTATATAATTTCATTGATGTGTTTGTATCTTTTTAATATTCTGCAAACCACCTTAATTCCTGAAGTTGGAGGAAAGATGGGATATAAATGAAGAGCTTTGAATGTAATCATCTTTATCATCAACAACAGTCTGGAATTAAAAGTACAATTTGTGCAATTCGTCCCTGTTGGGAAGGCTTGCTTCTCTCTTTTCCCCACTGCTGCTGTTGTGAGCTCACTTCATCCCAAAGCACAGAAAGGTGATGTGTTGTTGTTGGGTTTGTTACAAAAAGCATATTGATTGAATCCTTTTCCTGTGAAGCAAGAGTCTCTAATGGCTGCTTCAACAAACAGCAGCCCTTGACAAACAGTATCTTTGCCAAACAGAAAGATCACTACGGCACCAAACAAAGCAGGTATTACAATTTAAAGGAGGCATAGATGCCTTCTCTGCTTCTTCCCTCCAAGCAGTCTGCACAAAATATCTTCTCAAATCCTATTTAATAAAAATAAGATTACGAAAACCAGACTGGTGGAATTGGTACATGTTGGCACTAGGATGAAGTTAATTCTATCTCCTCCAACCAATTCCTCCCCCCATCCACAATCCACCCTGCCTGATTTCTTTGATTTGGTAGAACCCAGTGGGGTGAAAAATGGGAATGTTATTTTGTCATGTCTAGAGGTGGGGAGAATAAAAGGGGGTGAACGTCACCAATAATCATTAGTCAGCCTTCTGTAGAAAGGAATTCTGGTCAAAACTGATAGAAAATTTTGATTGCTCATCAATCAACCCAACAAGTGACAGAAGTGTGAGTTCATTTAAGCCAAGATCTTTTTGACTAAGGAAGATATAAAGGCTTACTTTTAGCACTGGTGCATGTACAAGATTGCTGCTGCAGTCCTCTATGATTAGTGTAATAGTTCGATATGAACACCTACACCAGGCTGAGCCATATACCACTTCCTCAGTCTTAATATACAGCTTATGAAGTCTCCCGCAACTATGCCATTTCATTCCTGATGGGGAGCAGACATGAAGAAGCATCTAGCTATGTCCTTGTAGTGAGATGCAAAGTGATTACATCATCTGCTGAGGTTTATCAGGTCATCCAGAGATCTCAGCTGTAATCACTGCATTTGGCTATGAGGACATAATCAGATGCTTCTCCAGTCCAGCTTACTTCTCTACAGCCACAGAATGTCTTTGTGTGGAAGCGGCTTCAGAAGCTGCGTGGTAAGTCTTCAGGGAAAGGGTGTACCAAGCTCTGCAGTGCCCCAAAATGATGCATATAGGCAAACAGGAAATGTGTGTATGTGCCATTAACAGGATGTGTGTGTGTAGGCACTTGTGTGTGTATCAAGTAGCTGCTGTCACTGGATCAATCAGTGAAAAAACCCTGGACCAAGAGGTGACCACTGTTAGTGACCAGGAGGGAGACAAGTTCACAGTAGATTTCTATACAGCAGTGGCTGGTGGTTCCCATGTCAAAGAGATAGTGAATCTTCTCCAGGTTTTACATAAAGCATAAGGAATATTTTTTGCACAAACAAAATTTTGTGCAAAAAAAATTGCACAAAAGAGAGCTCTGAAAATGTGAATAATCATGAAAAAAGCAGAAAAACAATCATAAAGTGTTGAGAGGTGCCAATATGCTTTTACAGTAAGGATGAGAAAAAATGTGAATGCTCTTTATATCTCCATTGGATATTAAAGTTTGAGATGTGGTGTTGGAGGGGAGTTCTGCAGATATGTGGACTGCTAAAAGGATAAATGAATGGGTCCTAGAACAAACAAAAACTCTTCCTGAACTCTCCCTAGAAGCCAAAATGACTAAATTGAGGCTGTTATACTTTGGTCATATCATAAGAATGCATGGCTTACTAGAAAAGACAATAATGCTAGGTATGATAGGAGGCAGCAGGAAAAGAGGAAGACTGCATTATAGGTGGATAGACTGAATTCTGAATCTGCAAGACCTCAGCTGGGCTATCAAGCACAGGGTATCTTGGAGATGTCTCATTCATATTATTGCTGTAAGCTGAGGCCAACTTGAAGGCAGTTGACAAACACACACACACACACACACACACACACACACACACACACACACACACACAACCAATTTATTTCTTGAAGATATTTCTATCTGTGAAGATAAGGCTTCCAGAAATTAAAACATAGTGTGATTGGACTATACTCCACATAAGAGGCCATGCATTCCAAACAACTTATCAATACAACAGAAGCAGGTATGGGCTAAGCAGGATATGATAACTAAATGAACCTCAAATGCTGTCTGCAATTAAACTGTTTTCAACCCAATATTCAATGAGAAGACATAATACCCTGGGGGAAAGTTCCACAACCTTGGTACTACCACTAAGGAGGCCCTATCTTGAGCAATCAGACATGTTTGTATGTGTAATGCTTGTGTGTATATGTGTATTATGAAGCAGGGCCTTTGTAAATTACCTAAAGGTGTGGTGAACAACTTCCATTTCAAACTGTTACAGCTCCCAAGTGATGAAGCCTCACTGTAAGAAGCTGTAAGAAAGGTCTCTCTGAAAGCATCCTTAATTCCCTTCCAAAATGAGCATTCACAAAGGACGTTATCACACGCTCAGCAAGAAAGCGGCAGCAGCATAATTCCGGCATGGTTCCGGTCACGGCAGCTGTAATTCCTTTTTGAAAGAGGAATTACAAAGAACTGGGATGATGCAGCGATGGTGGAGGGATGATGCGGGGATGGGCAGGGTTTGCTGCGACGTTGTCTGATCACAGGGCAAAGGATCCGGAATGATGCAGGGATGGGCGGGGTTTGCTGCGACGTCATCTGATAACTTTGGCAAAGGATCCGGAATGATGCAGCGATGGTGCAGGGATGGGGCTGCTTTAGACCCCGTGTGATAACGTCCAGAGTTTTCTGGAGATTTTTCAAGGTGATTCACTTCTTTTTAACCTGCATACATTTGCTGTGTAAACGTGGCTTTCAGATGAATAAAATCCCTGATTGAAGACTACTTCTGGTGTTTTTTATAAAGCACCTTATCCTATGAATACCTATTTCCCATAGATAGCAAAACTACAGGTCCACGGTTACACCAGGAGGCATTTAACATTCCATCTCACTTGCGTGATTGCCGAAGATCAACATGAGGTAGAAGTTGCCTGCAGCTACGACTGGCTACATCTGATATAACTCAACGTATAGAGCTACACCCATTTTTGTGGACCAGGAAGGGAGGTTTTCCTCCTCCTCTAAAATATTTCAGAAGCTTGACAAAGAAGCAAGAGCTTGATCCAACCTCTTTTGTTCGGGTATTACAATGTCTTCCCTTCTCTGAAGCAGCTCCCAAATCTCCAACTCCCATCTAAAAGGAGTTCATGTCTGCTGTGTTGTTTTAAGATTTTAGGGGCTTACTCCTTCAGTCACTCATGCTGATCCTCTCTCTCTGCCTAGTTTCATAGAAGATTCAGACATTTCCTGTGGAGTGAGAACACACTTTCTGAAGTCTGCTTGCTTGAGGGCATCCAATCTTGAAAGTTATGTGTACTGTTGAAATTGGCTTTGAAATTGTGGCACTTCGGTCATTAGGGAAACATTTCTTTCCACTTTTTTTAAAAAAAGTTGCAGAACTGTAATGCCTGAAGCCAAAAGAAATAGTTGCCAGGGCAGGTTTTCTGAATACAATAAGGGAATGCACAAGCCAGGTTAGATGCCTTCTAGGCAGTAACAGCCCTCCCATGTTTTTCTACCTCCTTCAGTGAGACACCAAACTTCAAAAATAAATATGCAGACTTCTACCAGCACAGGTTTGATGTGTTAGGATTAAGATGATAGTGCAATGTTTGTTTATTTTATACCCATCTTTCTTCTAGTATTTGACCTATTAAATCATAATACTTAAATCATAGAATTATAGCATCATGGAGTTGGAAGAGACCACAAAGGCCATGGCCCTTGTGGTGCTACCATTCAGGAAGACACATTGAAAGATAAATAGCCATCTGGCCTCTGTTTAAAAACCTCCAAAGAAGGAGACTCCACCACTCTCCAAGGGAGGTGTTCCATCTTCAACATGACATCCCTTCAAATATTTAAACATGACTGTCATGTCCCCTCCTAGCCTTCTCTTCCCCAGGCTAAACATACCCAGCCTCTTAAGCACCCGAAGGCATGGCCTCCATGGTTTACTTGTCTAAATAAAAATTACAATAGTCAAAATCATAATGGTCATAATAGTTTTTTTTTTAAAAAAAAAACCTAAACAAATGGAATAAAATATTGGTAAATATCCTGAATCAGTATTGTAGATCTCCCTACATGAAGTCCTGCATTATTATTGTTATTAATTGCCAACATTTTAGATCATATTTATAAATATGCAAAACGTAGTTATGAATGACCCAAGGAATTAGGCCTCTAAATCCACCTTGAATTCAAGGGAGCCACCTCAAGTAATGGAGGTCTGCAGTGTGCATGTGTCGGGCACTTGGGAATGACATGGCCAGCCTCTCCCACCATGAAATTGCATTGCAATGTGCAGAAAATACTACTCATTCCAGGTGGGAATGACAAATGCTGCTGCTACACTGCAGAATTAATGCAGTTTGACATGGCTTTAACTGTCATGATTCAATGCTATGGAATCCTGGGATTTTTAGTTTGGTGAAGGTTCCAGAGCTCTCTAACAGAGAAGGTTAAATATTTCACCAAACTACAAATCCTAGAATTCCATAGCATTGAGCCATGGTAGTTAAAGCAGTGTCAAACTGCATTATTACTGCAGTGTGGATGCAGCCCTAACCACATCATTGGAAGCACTCAGCGCACCCGTATAATAGACCTTCCAATGCTCCAAATGGCTCCTTTGAGTTTAAGGTGGGTTCTGGCGGATATCAGGAAGATCTACCACTAGTGAATATGAAGCTGTTAAAGATCCTATAACTCTGGGCTATAAAGCTGTAACTGAAATGCAGGATGCCAGCTATTATTATTACTATTTTTATACAATTACAGTATATTCATCTGTTCTCCCAATACTAGGACACAAAACAGCTTACAAATTTTAAAACCAGGACAGATTAAAGACATACAAAAATATCAGTATATGTGCACATACACACACAGAATTTTTTGTATGTTTTTAATCTGTAGTGTGTGTGTATGTGTTGCATTTTTAAAAATTAAACAATTAAGATAATTTAAAATTAATTAAAAGACAGAATATAAAAAGATTGACAAAATAACCCAGCATTAAAAGCTCATCACAGTTGATTTCTGCAAGCCTGGTAGAATAAGAACTCTCATGGTTTTTTGTTGTATTTGGCTTTCGTCATTCCTCCTCAGAAAGATAAAGAAATATAAATTAGAAGAAAGAAAAGAAACTCTGTTACTATGTGGAGTTTCACATTTTAAACTCACTCAAATCTTGACACCATTAAAAGATTTCAGAGCTGGAAGGTACTCTGAGGGTCATCTAGTTCAGCTCCTGCTGATGAAAATCCCATAAATGGAAGCACAGAATTTGCTTCTACTATCCTTCTACTAAATATATTTATTGGGAAATGAGCATTTTGGTTGCAGAAAGGTTGATGCCTGCATAAACAGGAGTATAATGTTCAGCTGTGAGAAAAGGATGAAACAGACCACCCCAAAGGAGTGGCTCTGTCCCACCCTTTTGCTTGCTGGATCAGGTCCATGGCAACCACATGCCACGGCCCTGATCCAGCATTTTTCCACCCCCAAAAGAAGTGGCGAAATGCCGCTCCTTTTAATAACGGGAAAAATTAGCCCTAGCTACTGCCATGGCACATTTCAGTGCTCTTTTTTGTGTGCAGCGTGTAGTTGCCATGCTGCCAGAGCACCACAACACTGCCAGCCATCTGTTCGGGTGTGTGGCATGATGTCAGCTGGCGGGGGGGTCGGGGAGTTGGGGCCTGTGGCCTCAAAGTCTTTGAAAACTCTGCAGTTTTCAGAAAGTATTAGCTGTTCAGGATTTTTTTCTGTGCAAGGTGTGGCTTTTTGTGTGTGGAAAATGGCATTTTTTGCACAGAAAAATAGCATTTTCTGGACAGGACACATCAATTTCTGCAAAGGCAATAATGCCCCTGCACAGAAATATTATTTTCTATACAAACAATGTTTTAATGTTCCTGTGCAAAAAATACCATGTGTAAAGTTTTTTTGGGCTGTGTGGCCATGTTCTAGAAGAGTTTCTTTCTGATGTTTCACCAGCATCTGTGGCTGGCATCTTCAGAGAAAAGATGTATTCTCTGAAGATGCCAGCCACAGATGCTGGCGAAACGTCAGAAAGAAACTCTTCTAGAACATGGCCACACAGCCCAAAAAAACCCACAAAAAACTATGGATGCCGGCCATGAAAGCCTATGACCATGTGTAAAGTTTGCACAAAAGAAATGCTGAACTGCAAAGACTGTCATCAGCCTAGGATTCTTTTCGTTAGGGTTTCCCCAAATCTAAGAAATAAATTTGCAATAATAAATTTTGGAATATTCTTTCCACTTCTAGTATTGGGCAGAATTGCACTTCGAGTACTGGGCAAAATTTAATAGACCAACCTTACCCTCCAGTTTTCATATACTTGAAACTAAGGGCCAAAGCATGTGAAAAAGTGACATTCCTAGATTAATTTGGGAGACACTAAGGTAAGTCTCAGTGTGACTTCAACAGGATGAAATAACCCTCACTTCCTGGACTGATGAGATTATGATAAGGCAATATCCAGTAGGAAGTGGGAAGGTGGGGAATGAAGCATAGGAGCCTAACAAGATTATGCAGCAGAGAGATTATCTGCAGCTGAATTTATCCAGTGCAAAAAGGCAATGTAATGAGAATAATAATTGATGGGGCAATTTACTTTGCAGGATAATAGAAGGTGGGGAGAAGTGACTTGGTAAATTTAAGACACATCTTAATGACGGGTGAAAATAGTATGATATATAAATACAGCAGCATAACAGCATAATGTGTCCTCAGAGGTTAAGGAAAGCCTATAGTCTTGCCTCAAGAGTGAAAGTCTTTGCAATATCAAAAAGGGATTCAGTCATCAGAGGTACTAAATAGGCAGCCTAAATATGCTGGAAGGCTCCAACTTTGAAAAATGGCCTCCGGGTCAAGTTAAGTGACTCAGGCTGCACTTGGGCTGCATTTGGATGGCAGTTTTTTTGGGGAAAGCTGTGCAATAGGATCTGGATGCAGCCCAAATTTTACTTAAATTTGGGAAAGGTAAGTTGCGTTTTCCAGCATTTTTTAGCTTGTGCGATAATCTCCTATGTTCACTGGGGTTTCATTAGAAGAAGAAGAAAAAGGGGTTGTTAGATAGCAGCTTCATACAACCATCTTCAGCAAGATACCTCTATATCCAAATTGCAAGGCCACCTACAGCAAGGAGAGTCTTCAACAATGGAACTAGGATAAAGATTTCTCTGAGGATATTTTAGATATCCTATCTTTGCTCCATTCCCAGAAAGAGGCAATTTTCCACATTTTTTCAGTTCTTCTCCACCAGATGTATATATTTGTGTTCATGTGATGATGATCGCTCCATTTCATGTAATTATGGTGGTGAAAATATTTCATCCACATTCAGAAAAAAAATACTACTCTAATGGTCTAAATTTTAAAGAAAGCCATCAAAAGTGCTGACAACCTCCAAATATGTTCAGCACCTCAGATAGTTCTTTTACTAAAAGACGGTTCATCACCCCAGTGACATGGAAACCACCAGACACCATTACCCACATTTCATTCATATCATACCATATCTCATACCATATCTCAGCTAACATTATATCTGGTGCATTGGTGGCTTGTGAATTCTCCCCAAATAGTGGTGGAAGGTGTCCCTGCTCAATTCATGAGCCATCCAAACTCTGAGGTGTTGTAGGTAAATGCAAAATTGTGACCTACCTGTCAGCAGCATTGCTGCTCCTGCCCTCATGATTGATTAATTAATTGATTAATTGATTTTATATCCTGCCATTCTCCTAGCATGGGACCTAAGGTGGCTTGCAACTAGGCTAAAACAAGTTAATGCTAAAATCCTGATAACAAAAGTTAAAAGAGAATTAAACAAGCTAGCTTAGTGAAGAGGGATAACCTGAGTGAACTGGGAATACCCAAGATGTCATGGCCCCATTCCAAAGGGTCTGAAGGTGATTCACTAGTGAAAGAGTCTCAGCAGGTACATGAAGACCAGCCAAGACCTCTTTCTTTTCAACAGGTCAGTTCAGAATCTGAGGAGGAGACGGAGGAACGGGGAGGGGAGGAGGAGAGACTCCACATTCCAGTCCCAGGAAAAGGTGGAGGCTCAGATATCTGGCCCAGACTCTTCCCTGGATGCATTGTGAGCCTTCAATCAAGGTCTCAGGGAGAGCATAGCTGAAGAACGCTGTTATTAAATACAGAGAGAGATTTGAACATTGGTCAAATATGTCTGTCTATATAAAAAAAGATAAGAATACATGCTTTCTTGAGAGGTACACCATTCTTGATTCTCAGATCTTGGCATGTTTATCTTGTTCTTGATGTATTTATGACTCCTGGATCACTTGGGAATTGTTGTGAGGTGTATGTGTGTGTATTGCCTGAAAGCTAACCCAAAGCTGTCAAAACCATCATACAATGTAATGGTGTTCTTCCCCCTTCAGAGTCACCAGACTTCCTTTAGAAAGCCCCCAAAGAAAATATGGCCCCCATATCCAAAGTTTCTTGGAGAAGGGTGCTGAGGATACCGTGGACAGTCAAGGAGACTAATAGATGAGCTCTAGAACAGATCTAGCCTGAACTCTGCCTGGAAGCCAGGATGACTAAACTGTCGTACTTTGGCCATATCATGAGAAGGCATGAATTACTGGAAAAGACAATGATCACATGCCAGATGGTTAGACTTAGGGCCTTTGCAGACTGCTAGAAATAGTGCACATTAAATTGAGGCACTGCCCTGGCTTAGCGCTAGCGAGTCATGGGAATTGTATTTTTTTCTGAGACATTGAGCCTTCTCTGTCAGAGAGCTCTGGTGCCACAATAAATTACAGTTCCCATGATTCCCTAGCACTGAGTCAGGGCAGTGCCTCAATTTAATGTGCACTATTTCTGGCAGTCTGCAAAGGCCTTTAGTCAAAGAGACCACATGTCTGAGCCTGCAGGACCTGAGAAGAACAGGAGAGAACAGGGCGTCTTGGATATGGCTCATCCACAGGGTTGCCTTGAGTTGACACAAAAATCACTTTGGATGTGCCAAAATGCATTGATGCAGTCTATCAGGCAGGTGTAGGGGAGAATGGCTGCAACCTTCTTCTGTCTAATTTTTTTAAACTCTGGGTGGAACATTGTTATTTGACTTAACTAGAATAGACCCATTCAATCACTTATCAATTAGTGAGTCAACACATTGTTGTTGTTGTTGTTACATGCCTTCAAGTCATTTCTGAATTATGGTGACCCTAAGGTAACCATATCATGGGGTCTTCTGGGACTGAGAGTGTGTGACTTGCCAAAGGTCATCCAGTGGGCTTCAGTGGCCAAGTGGGGAATTGAACCTTGATCTCTAGGCCAGTGCCTTCTGCAAGATGCATGAACAGAAAGAGTATCATGCTTAAGATTTAGCAAATAATGAAGCTGATTAAGCCTGTATTGGTAAGACATCATTTGGAATACTAGACTCCATTTTAGACAGTCAAGGAAAGAAATTGATCACTCCCCCCTCTCTTTTGGAAGCATGCCGGTACTTTTTTTTTTAGCATGGCAGATAGAAATTCAATAGGTCAAGCTTACTGCCCTTAATGTATCTTCATCTATATGATTGCTTATGAGTTTGGGGCTTGTCTTAATTGTTTTAATGTACTGTGATTTTACTGAGTTGCATTTCCTCCCCATTAGTATCTTTATTAGGTTGCAGATTTTGCACACCAGTGTTTTATTATGATATAAGCTGCCTTGAGGGTGCTGTTATAGACTACATGGCAGAGCAAAAATAAAATCAATAAGTAATGGCTGGGAAATGCAGGAACAGTTCAATTTCTGCCTGTCAGTGACTGGAGAAACCTTGCTGTCCCAGACACAACAGAAAGTAGAGCATGATGAACACAAAGTAGGTATGAGAACAGATGGAAAGGCTCCCATATTTTAACAACTGTGATAGACTGAGGTGCATTTATAACACAGAAAGAGACCTGCTGCATCAGACCAAAGGCCTATCTATTCAAACATTCTTTTCACATGATTGTTGGATGTGAATAAATGGTTGGATTATGAGTCAACACATAGGGAAATCCTATTGATTCTTTGGTTAGTTAAGACCAACAATAGGATTTATGGCATGAGTTGCCTATGGAAAGTTTGCCAGCAGGACACAAATGCAACTGATCCTTGTGTTCCACAATAGCTAACAAACACAGACATTCTGTGCCTGGTATTGATATTAATATATAACTACCCTGACTAGTGGCCATTGATAGCCCCAACCTCCATAAACATATCTAACCAAGACAGTCTTGCAGGGTCCTTGTAACTGACCCCCTCTCAATTTAGGGTAAATAAAATTCCCCTTCGTAGACTCTTGGCTACAATAGGAATGTGGAAGGGAGGAGTATGTGCTGATCTTTCCAATAAACTCTTTCTGGTTTTATCCATGAAGTGTGTTCATTGAGTTAGACAGAAACAGGGCATTGCAGCCTTTCCCCCCAATATGGGATCAAGGGAAATTACAATAAAACAAAATGAAGCTACAACCATATATACTACAAAAGTTTAAAACCCATTAAATAAACCATCATTTGAAAAGGCTTAAAACCATTTGAAATACACATAAAACATGAAATCAAGGTACAGCAACATCCCACTGAAAGACCCTTCTGCCACACCTAATTAAAGACCAAAGACCTGTTTAAATTAAATGTGAATCACTGGGGGGGCAACCTAGTTTGCCATGGGAGGGACCTCCACAGTGTGAGAGCGGTCATCAAGAAGACTCTTTCCTGGATCCTCACCAACAGTGCCTGTGATGGTGATGGGAGAACACCCTCTCCCAAAGAGCCTAAGGTTTGGGCAATCTCATGTGAGGGTGCTTTGACTGTGTATTCCTGAATGACAGAGGGTTTGACTTGATGGCCCTTGAAGTCTCTTCCAACTCTATGATTCTATGATTCTACATAGAGAAGTGAGATCTTTCAGATAACCTGGACCCAACCATATACGGCTTTATAGATCACAACTAGGACTTTAAACTGGAGCTGGAAAAAACACCAGTAGCCAATAGAGCTTTTTCCAGCAGGGGACTTTGCACAAGTCTGAGCTACTGGAAAATGGAGAGGAAATTATAACAGATGTTATCTCCTTGTCCTTATTCACAAAAGCCCTATGGTAGTTTTATGGTGCGCTTGTGTTCCACGATTCACTGAGTGTTGGGGAAAGATGTGGCTCACTACAGGTATTTGATAGAAGCAGTGGGCTGATGTACACATTTTCTAATTTCTCTACAATTGAAAATTGGAGAATGTTATATCTCCTTTCCATATTTATGGCCTCCTTCCATCCCGAAATGTTGCTATGTTACATTTCTATTTAACTTATGCACCTCAGATGTTGTAAAAGCAGCCATAAAAGTCAATAAAAATGCAATAATGCTACGTCAGTCAAAAGCAATGGAGCAATAGCTATTGAGCAAACAATTGGGAAACTGTGCCTAAGACTCAACTGTACCATGTTGCAACTGATTAAAGACATGAATCAGAAAATTAAAGGGGCTCCTTTTGTTTTAGTTGTTACCGGTTGCCTAATTTATGGAGCAATTACTTTGATCCTATCTAGGGCACTGAAAATTGTATGGAATGATACCATCTTGTGACGCTTTTATTATTAATACAGATTACCAGAGATCAGCCTAAATGATTGCAAGAGATATTTTATGTACATTCACTTTCATTTTGCCTGTTTTGTATCTAGCAGTATCAGAATTTGCTCAGGAATTGCAGAAAATGGAGATGGTTGTCTCTTTAGGAGGCCAGCCACAATTTGGTGACCCATCTTGCCAAATGGAGATTTGCTTGTCATGTATTTAACTCATACAATCATACAACTAGAAGGGATAGAAAAACTAACTAATCCAACACCCAGCCCTGCAGAAATACACAACTAAAGCATTTCTGAAAGATCCAAATTCTGTTTAAAGACCTCCAAAACAGGAGAGTCCACCATCCACTGAGGTGGTCTATTCCAATGTCAAACACTCTCCAAAGTCCATTTCATTTGTTGATACAGGCAGGAAAACTCAAAGTTTATTGAGAATCTGGCAGACCCTCTTCCTTCATGTTTTCTGGGTTATGTTCAATTTTCTTCATCACATTTTTTTTAGATCAGAAAGGGAATAATTTCTGACTGTACCCACATTCTGGAGGGATTTCATTGGTATAAGCAAGACTGGATTAAAAACAGGGATCTAGGAGTCTTTATAGACCACAAGCTGAACATGAGTCAACAGTGTGATGTATCAACTATAAAAGCCAGTGTGATTACTCACTAAGGGCCAATGCAGACTAGCCTAAAGTGCTGGCCTGGGGGTGGAGTTGGGATGGGGCGACTGCATGCTGGCCACCCCAACTCCGCCCCGATGACGCCATCACGCCACACGCTTGACCACATGGTGCATGGTGTCAGGGTGCCTTGTTGGCACAGCGTGCATACACACTGAACCAAAGGGGTGCAAAAGAGCCACAGTGGCGGCTCTAAGAATGGCTTTTTGCCTCCCCAAAAAGGAGCGGCATTTGTTAGATCTTTTTGGAGAGACAAAAAGGAGGATTGGGCCCGCAACATGTGGTTGCCATGGCCTCTATCCGATGCTTCCAGTGGCATCTGACACCTTTTGAGCACATCTGACACCTTTATATAAGGTTTCATATCTTCATATTTTCATATCTAGAGCCAGGCATGTTTAAAGAGGTCACAATAACATTTGAAACATTAGGAAGTTTCCTATCAGAAAGGCATGTTAATCCAAAGACATGTGAAGGATCTAGGTAATATCAAAATAAAGGTTGCTCTATGTTTGCATTATGGTCACTCCATCCTCCCCACAGGCTTTCCGCATATTCTCTTACACTGAAGACAAAGACAATACCATTGCATTAAGACAAGTATGACCATATCTCTTACCTAGCCCCTGCCATGCTCCCAACCAGATTCCCAATAAATTCTAAATCCAATCAATGTTCTTGTTACTCCAAAATTACTCCAAAGTTAAAGCTATCAGTCATTTTAGAATCCCGTTGTTGATTCTCTAGGAAGACCACCAGGTTTTTATTATAGCACTAAACATCCCTTAAGGCTAGGAAATCAGATATAAATGTAATCCACAGTTCTACTCTTGTATGTGCGCAGAGGAGCTCCTTCACTCACCGTGTCACTCTCAGACATTGCCTGAGCCACACCCTGCTTTCTGTGGATTCCTTTGCAGGACTGGCAAGTATCAACCACTCTACAACCTAAGCCTCCATTATCCAATTTCCATACCTCCATTAGCGTTGTATGATGTCTTAAACTGAATTATTACTGTGTTTGTGTTCTCCCTTGCATACTCCTAAATAAAACTCTTTATTCATTAACTTAGAATCCTCCCAGTTAGTACTGGTATACACAGGTGAAAATGATTCTCAAAGTTACCCAGCCTTTCTAAGGTCCCCTGCTAAGCTAATAAATTTCCCAAATATGCTATCACTGTTGGTGGGTATTCTAGGTCCCCTACCTTTGGAGGTAACAACATATGCCATCATATGGAGTAGAGGCTTCTTTTTCTTTCCAGCTTCTTTACCAGATGCTCCACAATAACCAAGTCATGCAGCGGTCAGTGTCTCCTCTTGTATTCAGTGGAGCAGGTGGGTACAAGATAAAGAACCTTTGGAACATCTTCCTCTGAGAAGTCCACTTGGCCCCATCTTTACACAATATGCATACAGATGTTACACATGGCCACAAAAGTAAAACAGCACATGTAAAAAAACCTCAACATTTGTAAAACACCAACAGGATGCCAGTCTCAGTGTACAATCAGCCTCTTCTTTGCCAGGCATCCATTACAGTTCACAGCTCTGTAAGCAGAGTTCCTCAAGTGTATTTGTTGCACATACAGTTGTATGGTATATAAGTACTCAACAGTGCCTTCAGTGTACCACTTAATTATTTGGGACTGAGGAAATGGCAAGCACCTTCACAGATGACCAACTCTGCCATTTCTTTCATTGGTAGTGATGGTAGATACCCCATTTCCCCATAGGCAACATGATTTCCAGACTGACTTATGACACCCTCACCCTTGACACTGATCAACTGCATGACTTGGCTATTCAGGAACACTTGGTGAGGAAACAGGGAAGAGAAAGAACCCTCTACTCTGTATGATGAAACACACACACACTGTCAGAGACTTAAGGCTCATCTGCACCACAGAAAGAATGCAGTTTGACAACATGTTAACTTTTATGACTTAACTCACTGGAACTCCAGGATTTGTAGTTTGTTGTGGCACCAGAGCTCTGACAGAGAGGACTAAATATCTCACAAAACTACAAATCCTGAAATTCTGTAGCATTCAGCCAGTGTCAAACTCTGTTATTTCTCCAGTACAGATGCAGTCTCAAGCTCTCTATCTGATTTAATATATCTCAGACAGCAGTACAGCCACGAAATAATCAACCCTCCCTATCCACATTTGTTTAGCCATGGATTTAATCATCCATGGCTTGAAAATATTTTTAAAATATATTAATTCCAAAAAGCAAGCCTTGAATTTTATATAAGGGATGCCATTTTACATTTTACATCTTATATAAGGGACACCATTTTATCATGCCATTGTATATAATGGTATTTGAGCATCCATGGATTTTGGTATCCACAGGGGATCCTGGAATCAAACCCCGGCTGATACCAAGGGCCCACTGTATTCTTTTTCAACTGTAGTGTCCCAAACTGGATACTGTACTTCAGGGGAGGTATGAGTCAAAGCAGAACAGAGTTGTACCATGGCTTTTCATGATTTGGCCAGTATACTTCTGTTGATGCAGCTTAAACTTGTGTGCCAACTTTTTTTTTTTTAGTATTTTTTATTGATTAAAATACACAAAATTACATAAA
>CM034703.1:10928521-10939602 GCA_020142125.1 Phrynosoma platyrhinos | reverse complement strand
AAACATTTGGAAAAATTCTTGATATTAGAGTTGTTAGGTGGTGGAATAATTGTTCTCGGAGAGCAGACATACCTTTCTTGGAGATCTTTAAACAGAGATTGGGTAGCTGTCTGTCAGAAGTGCATGGTGCAGGAATACACAACTCTGATAATCCTTGGGAACACTTCCTTTTGTACTTCTAACCAAGACCAGATTCATACAAGGCCTTTGTCATGCCATCTTATTGCATATCATGGGGCTTTGTTCCCTGCTCATAATCCTTCCTTGTTTTTGCCACTGCTTCTATTTTGTGCATACTGCAGAAAATTATTAAGGGGAAAAAAAAAATAGAATAAGCACACAGTGCATTACAATTGTTAGTATGAGGAGACCTCCAGATGAAGACATCCCAAGAACCTCCTGTGTCAAAGGACATCAGAGGTGATTTTTCAAAAATTTTCTAAATGTTATGGATAAATAAATGAGCTGGCCCTCTTTGTTACTGCCAGGAAGAAGAAAGAGAGAGAAAGAGAAATACAGCGGGCTCTTGGTATCCACAGGAGTTGGGTTCCAGGACCTCCCATGTATACCAAAATCCCTGGCTGCTCAAGCCCCATTAAATACAATGGATAGTAAAATGGTTTTTATTACATAAAATGGCAAAATCAAGGTTTTCTATTTGGGATTTATACTTTTAAAAAATAATTTCAAGCCATGGATGTTTGAATCCATGGATAAGAAATTCATGGATACTCTGGAAGAAATCATTTTAGTTGAAAAAATGTTATTCTTCTGGCCACTACCGATAGTTGTGACAATGACATAATTTTGAACACTGAATTTTATAATCTCTCTCTGTTTCTTTTCAGCAAAGAGAGTAATTTGACTAAATGCCTAAATATGACAGATTGCACTGGCTTAATTTGGGTTGCAGTGGTTGGCACATATATTGATGTGGCCTTCCTGAAACTTCCTTGACTCAGAGCACTTGTAATCACTAATAGATATTCCTACCTTGAACTCAGAGTCTGGATTTAGTTTATTTTACCTTAATTCTTCCAATCTCATGTGGTATGATTTGGCAAAACACTGATTTACAAAATTTATTAATTTTTTATTTTATTTATATCTCATGTTCTTACCAAATGGGCCCATGATAATGGTGGAGCTAAGAGACAATCTTACTTTGTTGATCTCAGAACATGAGTGGGCTTGCTCTTCTCTGTACATAAGATAGATCTGTATATAAGATGGAAACAATACCCAAATATGTTAGTCATCACTAGCATTCTAGTTAGGACTAG
The DNA here is from genome assembly GCA_020142125.1 of Phrynosoma platyrhinos. Lineage (NCBI taxonomy): Eukaryota > Metazoa > Chordata > Lepidosauria > Squamata > Phrynosomatidae > Phrynosoma > Phrynosoma platyrhinos. Next base: position 10,938,319 of record CM034703.1, on the reverse strand, counting down.
CAGTAGGATTTCAGCCATTCTGATGGATTTTTCTATATTCATGGCCAAGTCCATATACAGCATTTACCAAAGTAATAATATCTGAAAGCAGAGCAAATGAGAAATGAAAATGTGATATTAATTGGAAGAATTATCAAACCATTAGAAATGTACACAATCTGTTGTAAGGGCTCATTTCCCCATAGGTCTATTGTTGTATCTTAATATCATTAGATATTAAATTATGTAACTCTTTGGGTTACATAACAGTGGTTAAGAAACTTGTTTTCAGTTTAATACACATCAATTGAATGAAGAGATATTTTCTGGATGAAAAATATCAGTGGATGAGGTTTATTTATACTGTTGGTAAGGATCATATTCCAGGGCACTACCAGCGAGATAAAGCCAATATCCTACACAATGCACCATGGCCTCATTTAAAATTTACCGTTCTACCGTAAATGTAATATGATGAGAACACAAATTATCATTAGCAAAAGAATCCAAGCAGAAAATCAGTCTGGAAGACTAGTCTATGCCTGCAGAGGAAGACAAAGGAGTTCTCTGTCTCTCCTCCAGCATTTTAATAAGGAACGATAGATATTCCTTATTGAAGACAAGAGCAATAACAATGTTTTGAATTTTCTCAAAGAAAAGAATAGAGTTAGCCCTGCCTGTGGTAAGGAAGCCAAAAGCATGCTAGATTGAAAGACGTAGGGAACTTATATTATCTAAAAATTAAATTAATGTGTATAGAGAATCAGCGTGGTGGTTTGAGTACTGGACTATGACTCTGGAGACCAGGGTTCAAATTCTTGCTAAGCCATGGAAACCTACTGGATGATCTTGGGCAGGTCACACAGCTTCGGAGGAAGGCAATAGCAAACTTCCTCTGAATAAATCTTTGGGCTCTGAAACCTCAACACCAGGAAGATCCTGAACTTGCAATCCTACCCTAATGTGAATCCTGCTCAGAGTCCCAACTAGGGTAGGTCCAAGGGACAGTGGGAATTATGTACCAGTTGACTCACTAATTAATAATTTTTCAATGAGAATTATGAAGGGAGAGGACACCCAATAGGAAACAAGCATCGAACTGTAGTGAGCTTTGGATTTAAACACTTTCCCCCACATCATGCATTGTTGTTGTTGTGTGCCTAAAGTGACTCTATCATGGTATTTTTGTGGCAAGATTTGTTCTGAAGAGGTTTGCCATTGCTTTTCCCTGAGGCTGAGAGCATGTGACTTGCCCAAGGTCACATACAAGAAGAGAATTTGTATTTTCCAGTGACACTTCATAACAAACCAGAATTTCATCTGTCATCCAAACATGGGAAATGGGTTTCACTAAGGATTGCTGGTTACCAAACCAAGATATGAGAGCCAGCGTGGTGAAACAGTCTGAGTGTTGTACTACAACTCTGGAGACCAGGGATAGATTCCCAACTCAGCCATGGAAACCCACTGGGTGATCTTGGTCAAGTCACATGCTCTCAGCCTCAGGGGCAATGAAGTAGATCACCTCAGATTAGAGAAATGAGGAATACCCAAAAGAGTCCAAATGTTGTACAGAGAATCATTTAGAAAACAAAAGAAATCACTATTTAGATTGTATTAACTATTTTTCTTTTTCTTCCTATTGTTATAGTTCAGTTGGAAGGGGAGGGGGAAATGAAAATATTTTCCACTCTTGGCATCATCATGTTATAAATGAAACTTTCTTTTTTTGCAAGAATGTTCTAATTTTCATAATATTTTGTTTACAAGGCATTGGTGTTAAATATTTCATAATTAGTGTGTGAGCGGTGTTGATGCTAATCCACTAGCAGGTCAAATTTTTCATTCTCAGTGGAATGAATTTGAATTATTAAAGCTGTCTCTTGTCAGGCCTTTGCAATTCAGCTATCCAATCTGGAAACCTCTCCTTTGGCAGGGAAGAACATTAAGTCAACACTGCCCTTCTTTTGTTTCCATGTTCCCAGACTCAAAAAAGTCACTGTTTCCAAACTATATAATGTATTAGGTCAGTGCACATCAATTCATAGACTGTATCAGTGCTCCCAACCCATGCATTGATTGTTGGGAATGGGTTGCCCACATCCTTTGGGGCATGAGAATATGGATAGTTTGTAAAAGTTGCTTTTTAAAGAGAACAACTCCCAGAATCCCAATGGCCATGGTAGATAGAGGATTCTGGAAAGTGGAATCCAAAAAAGTAACTTTACAAAGCTCTGTTGGGTAAGGCAGTTTTGCTCAGGCTATCTGATGTGCAATATTGGTTGACTCCCCCCCCCATGTGTCAGAGATCAAGAGCATATTTATCCTCCTTGGCTATAACAGTTACTTTCTTTCCCAGAAACTTTCCATGATCCAGCAGCCACTGGCTCACAGATTGGCATTGGTCCATGGACCCATCATGTTAAGTAGCACTGGCTTCAAGGATTCTAGCGTTTGATCCTTGTTATTTTTGTTGAACATTATGTTTAGTAGTTGCAATTTTCTCCAGCTTTCCTTCACAGAACAGGCAGGCTCCGAGAAGCAAAAGTATATTGTAACCTTTTTCTGCTAGAAGAATACTTTAGTAGCTTGTGGGAAAACAAAGAGCAGAGTGTCATGTATCCCATCATGTTGTCAGATACGATACAATCATATTCCTGTTGTCTCCCTTCAAGTCATTTCTGACTTATGGTGACCCTAAGAAGAACCTATCATGGGGTTTTGTTGTGTGGTGGGTTTAGGTTTTGTTGTTATTGTTGTTTGTTTTAAGAATAGTTTGCTATTGCCTTCTTGTGAGGCTGAGAGAGAGTCATTTGTCCAGTGTCACCAGTGGGTTTCCATGGCTTAGCAGGGATTCAAACCCTGGTCTCCCAGGGTCCTAGTCCAAGACTCAAACCACTACACCAGGTTGGGTTAGTCTACTTTGACATAGACAACTTTGTTGTTAATGGTTGTTAAGTTGGATTTGACTTATGGTGACCTTATGAATGAGAGAGAGCCAGTGTGGTGTAGTGGTTTGAGCATTGGACTGTGACTCTGGAGACCAGGGTTAAAATCTCCATATGGAAACCTACTGGGTGATCTTGGGCAAGTCACACACTCTCAGCTTCAGAGGATGGCAATGGCACACACCCTCTGCAGAAATCTTGCCAAGCAAATCCCATGAGAGGTTCACTGTAGGGTCATTATAAATCAGAAATGACATGAAGGCACACAACAACAAGTTGTGTTGAAAACATTTGGAAAAATTCTTGATATTAGAGTTGTTAGGTGGTGGAATAGTTGTTCTTGGAGAGCAGACATACCTTTCTTGGAGGTCTTTAAACAGAGATTGGGTAGCTGTTGTCCTGCTAATATCTTAGCTGTCGTCCTGCCTTGGCTCAATGCTAAGGAATTCTGGGAACTGTAGTTTTGTGAAACATTTAGCTTTCTCTGTCAGAGAGCTTTCTGGTGCCACAGTAAACTACAATTGCCAGGATTCTTTAGCACTGAGCCAGGGCAGTTAAAGCGGACTCAAACTGGATTATTTCTGCAGCATATTTTGGACTGAACATGGTTTGGAATCCTGTTCATTACACACATGGTGGTACTTTTTTTCTGGCCATGGCATAACATCCCTATTCAGTTGAAGTCTGTGGAAGCAGAGTTGAACATGCAGTGCAGAGGTGAACACTGCATGTTGAACATCAATATGCAGAGTTGAACATTGCATATGTGATGCCATTGTGCACATTGCACATGCATATGTGCATTCAGCATTTCACATTTGTTTGCACTTTCATTTGCACATGGTTGCAGTTCACTAATTCACAATCATCTCAATATCTCCATGAGGGTAAACTTGCACTCAATCTCCTTGATGTAAGAACTCATCCATTTTCTCCTGCACTAACAACCAGCCCATCTTGTTCAATATTGTCTACTGGCAGCATCTCTCTACATTTCCAGAGAGTGGTCTTGTGCAGCCCTTTGGGGTGAGGTTGAGGAGTAAACTTGGGGCTCTTAATACCTCCTACAACAACTGTGGCCTCATTTCTGCTTGAATCTAAAAAAAAAAAAAAATTCAGAGTTTGTAAAGTTCACCTCTTCTTTTAGGTGAGGCCTCAGTCTTCATATCTGAGTCCAGACTCAGAGAACTGTGTCAATGTCTCTAGAGGAAACAGATAGGTTTTTACATAACCCTAGCCTACCAACTGCCACAATCCTGTTGGTGCCTTATATATGTGGATACTCTTCTATGAAAGTAGTTGGACATTTTTGTCCAGTGCAGAACAACTGCATTTAGGTGAAAGTTGCAGAAGGAGAGTTGCACAATGTGGTGCTGTTGCGCATGCAGATTTGCTTTGGGTTGTGTAATGAGTTGAAATATTACATTTACCACAAAGCTTGCATACCACAATTAAAATATACCTCTACATGCAGGTGGTACTATGCAAGCCCAATGTATGATCTCAGTCATAATATTTGTTCACCTTTGTCCAAGCCTTCATTGACCAAATAGATCTCCACTCTCTCCTTGGAAACTTCTTCCAGTGCCCTCAAATCAAACAAACAAGGCATCACTGATGCCATGTTTCTGCTCCCTTTTCTTCATAGAAATACAGTGCCCCTTATTACTGCTGCATTTACTGACACAAAGCAGGGAAAGTACACAGATGATGCGCCATCTGGAACGCTTTCCCAGGAATGTAAGTTATTGGCATTGTGCACTCTGCAGAATCCTTGTCAAAACACAGACTCATGTACTTGCATGTCTTGGAAATGCCGTTTGGCATCTCCTTATTTGAACTTTGGAGGATCCCCCCCCCATTTTTATTATTAAAAGTAATTAGAGCTAGGGAAATGCCTGCCCAGTTAGTCTGCTTGGTTTTAACATGCATGGAGCCTAAGGAGGATTCAGTTACTATGAAATGAGATTTAAACAGGGATATCATAAGAATTATTAGGTCAGTCCACAGGAGAGGAAAAGGAGAAATGGGAGGAATCAGCCACAAATTATGAAGTCCCTTATGTGTTGTTAGATCTAAACCATCCATTGCTGAAAAAGTAGCATATGTAATGGTTTGAGTTTTGGACTGGTGTCCATAGGAGCATGGAAATCCACTGGGTGACCTTGGACAAGTCACACTCTCTCAGTCTCAGAGGAAGGCAAAAGTAAACCTCTTGAATAAATCTTGCTAAGAAACTGTAGGATATGATCGCCATAAGTTGAAGATACATAACAATAACAGTGAACAATACTTGCAGCAAAAAATTGCTGGCAAAACAACTGCCTGTTTGTTTGATGTCTTTCCAGTTTACCAGTTTTAGCTCAGAAGACACTCCTGGCTGTTTTATTTGCATAGTGCTGCACTCCAACAGTAAGATCTCTGGTCCAAACTAGTCTGTAGTGTTCAGCTGACATGCTGACTTTGCTTATTTTTATGGTCCAACTCAGAGACAGGGAGCAGCATCCCAAAAACTATTGGTAAAAATAAGAACACTGACTAGATGAGAGAACCAGGGCCAAACTATCAATTAATTTTTACAGAGTTTTAGCCCTGAGTGCAGGATGGTTTGCTTGCTGTTTCTTTTTCACAATTCCAGGTGAGGATTCTATCACGGAGGGTAGGGCCCCCACAAATCCTTGTTGCTTTTGTCACTGAAAGTAATGGTCTAGAACACCTTCAGGTTTTCTCAGCCTCCTGTGCTGTAATTCGATTGGACTCAGACTGCATCTGCACTGCAGAATTAATGAGGTTTGAGACCACTTTAACTGCCATGGCTCAGTGGTATGGAATTCTGGGGTTTGTAGCTTGGTGGGATATTTAGACTTCTTTGTCAGAGAGCTCTGTTACCACAACAAACTACAATTCCTGGGATTCAATGGCAGCTAGAGTGGTGTCAAATTGCATTATTTCTGCTATGCAGATGCAGCCTAGGACATCCTTCTGTAGTGCAAGTGGCACATGGGTTTGTTTCTTCTCTGTTGCATACACATCATTCTCCTCTGCAGTCTGCTTGGTTGACTTCTTTCTTTGGTTTGCTTTTTTTGTTTTTGAAAAAAAAATGTGATGTTGTAGTTAATTCAAGGAGACAGGGCATTCACATCACAGGAGGATTAACATTTTGAACTGTAAACCAACAATGTAAGGCTGTTTTTAGAACGCTGTCCCTCCTCTGCCCACAGTTGTCCTTCTGTGGCTCTCTGAGAACCTTAACAAAAACTGAACTTGCATCAGGTTATCTTCAGTTGACACCCTCCAATGCCCCTATAGGGAGAAAGAACTCAAAGTCAATTTCTTTCTTTTTGCAGCTCCTGTGTCCTCTTTCATCTATTTAATCAGACACAGTGTCCACTTCTCTCTCTCCTTCACTCTCTTTCTTTCTCAAACCCCTTCCCTTAGGAGATTTCTGGCTGGTGGACATTGTTTTGACTCAATCAACAAGACCATGCTAAAGACTATGAGCTGTGTAAGAGCTCAGGCCTCTTGGTAAGCTCTATGTAAGTCAAGGCCCTGGTGAAAATCTGTTAGAAGGCATTATTGTTATTTATGTAAGGCTATTTGGTATTTATGCCAGTGGTGTACAGTGAGCTAGAGCTGTGAGCTCATGGCTACATAAACAATAGTAATTACTCTAGAGGCTTGGATTGAGGTATAAGAAAACCATAATGTTAGTGCTTCAATAACACCATCAAAAGATATAATGGGGGGGGGGATATATTTGGATATAGAAGCCCCTAAAGAAGGTTTCCATATATGTAAGTCTGTTCCAGCAGCCATAATAGACTTTTGGCATAGTGGTTTGAGTGTTGGACAATGACTCTGGAGATCAGGGTTCGATTTCCAGATCAGCCATGAAACACACTGGGTGACCTTTGGCAAGTCAGATGCTCTCAGCCTCATAGGAAGACAAGGGCATCCCCCCCCTCCCATCAATTCTTGCCAACAAAACCCCATGGCAGGGTCACTATACATTGGAAATGCCTGGAAGACACACAGCTCACACACAAGTGCTATCGGTTTCTCTCCTTCTCCTGGGAGAAGAAGCAACTGGAAGTGATTTCAGAGAAAGAAGGAAGAAAGGAAAGCCTACGTGCAGCTATGTACCCTCCACTTGTACTAATTTGGTAGGGACAGCTCTGACTAATCCTCTGTTATCCCACTTTTTCAGCTGCTCTTAAAATGTAGTAGTTTTGACTCAACTCAGCAAACAGAAGAGAAGAATGTCCTTCCCAGTAGATTCAATATGGAAAGGGATCTTGTAACACCTTTGAGTGATTGTGTGAAAGAAGTTATAGCATTAGCTTTCCTCAGATGTATGGAGTCCAAGGAAGTAAACCTATTGGTCTATGAAATCTTATGCTACAACATCTTCCACAGTCTCAAGAGTTATTTTTTATTTTATTTTAATTTTTTGCATATTGATATTCCATACTAACATAGCTATGTCTCTGAATTCTATTCCCAGGAGATTCACGCAAAAACAAAATACTATAGCCTCTCCCACCTTGGGTATTCCCTCCACTTGTGTTCTCTCACTCATTAGTAATGTTTGCCATCTTGACTACATTCTAATGCTGCTTGTCCTCATATGACTTTGTTTTCATAAGTGAAATGTTGGAGAGGATGCAACCATCTACACATGGGATTTGGAAAAGACAAGAAGAGAAAACACCAGGAGCTATCTATCTGCCTATTTCACCCACCACAATACACACATATTCAGATTACCCTCTCTGTTTGAAGACTCTTCTTTGCCCCAATGTATATACCATGTACAGATGGATAAACTCAATTAAGGAAGTCACAGCCCTGAGCCTGCAAGACCTGAATAAGGTTGTTGATGACAGAGTAACTTGGAGGTCTCTCATACATAGGATTGTCATAAATCTAAGTTGACTTGATGGCAGTTAACAACAAACATGGAATGTACAAAACAGAAATGCTATTCCTTGTCTTGCTCCTCTCTCTGTGTGTCTCTTTCGCTTTGGTTCACAGTCCTGAAATCTATCTTCTGCATCCAGGTTCCCCAACTGCTTCTCTCCTTCCTTCAAAGTGACATCAGCCAGAAATCCTGATGGTATCTTATGCATGTGGAGGTTTCACAACAGAAGCCATTGGATAGATCAAGGTTGTGGAAGTGGATTTGCACATGCAGTACATATGTGTGCACTGCCCATAGATGGAAATGAATGCACATGCATGTTCTGCATGCATACTTTGTTGCACAATGTCACAATTCACTAATGAGACACCATTGTGTAAATGCATGGAACTCTGTGAACATGAAGTTATGCTTCCCTAGATGTGATTTTCTAACACTCTTGTTATTCAGGAAAGTGATTAGTTGTGGTAGATGCATTACTTATAACTCACCAGATCCAAAGTTCTGTTATTGATGGACATAACATAGGCCTCACCTTTTGTCTTGCTCATTGGCCAGATCCTTTGGTCAGACTAAGTTGTCACTAAGAATGAGAGATTCCTTTCTGTTCTTTTCTCTACAAGAGATTATTATAAACAGGAAGGGAGCTGAGTTGTTCTCTCTTTGCTCACACTCCCCCAAAAGGCAATGAAGGTGGTGTTGCTGCTAACTGTCTCCCCCACCTCACTCATTGAGAATATGGGATTCTTGAGGACAATATAATAATATGGGAGGCAGGGGCAGGAACTACTTGCCCTTAGGTCAGCCCCTAAATTTCATTTGAGTGAAGCAGGCACTCCCATTTATTCAGCTAATAGGATGGGAATCAGCTCACTAATATATAATGACAAGCCTCAGCACGTTCTTTTGGCAGCAGTTGTACAACTTGGGCTTCAGAACTGTCATGGCTGTTAAATGTCACATCTTGCAAATTGAGATATCAAGAAGCGTGGGCTAGTGGGTGATGCCAGCCCTGCCAAGTGTGAGCCAGGATGATTAATGTCACTTGCTCCTGGGTTGTTGATGAATCCATTAATTAAGATGCACAAATACACAAATGAAGTGGGTGTAGTAATGTGGGGTGATGGCTGGAACTGGATGTTATAGGATCCAGTAGGGTTTAGAACAAGTGGTCCTCTTCCAAGCAAAATTTCTGCAAAATATTGCTCCCGGTCTATGGAAAACCACCCAGGACTGCAAACTAGACCTCATTTCATTGCAAATCCTTCTGAGCTTTAAATAGCCATGACCATGATCATGACCAGTGGGAAGGGCAGAAGATGTTCCATTGTTGAATGAGGAACCAACATTGGCTAAATTAGAACTGTGAGTGGAAGTTCTTCTCCCTTACAACAGGTGGTGCTGTTCTCCCTTCACCATGTTGCTGCAAAGCTTGCTCAGGCTCCTGTTACACTATAGAATTAATGCAGTTTTACACAGCTTTATCTATCATGGCTCCAACCAATGGGATTCTGGAATTTGTAGTTTGCTGTGGTGTCAGAGGTCTCTGACAGAGAAGACTAAATAATGCATAAAACTACAAACCCCAGAATTCCACAGCATTGAACCACGGCAGTTAACGCGGTATCAAACTGCATTCTGCAGTGCAGATGCAGATCATTGCGAAGGACCTACATCACATTTGTATAGAACATGGCCCTATCTGCACAGGCTAAATAAATGCCCTCCCCCATTCCCATGATGACCAATCTGGGCAACACATGGCCCAATCCTCAGTTCTGTTAGGAACTGTCTGGACCCAAGGTATGATCTTCTTAAAATTGATTAATAAAAGTCACCTTTTGCTCCAGATCTAGGAAAATCCAAGAAAAGCTTCCTGACAGTAAGAATTGATTTCAAGAACTTTCCCTTATCAAGGAGGACGAGGAAGAGCAGCATGGACAGACTTCA
>CM034703.1:10902571-10916085 GCA_020142125.1 Phrynosoma platyrhinos | reverse complement strand
TCCTTTCAGGGGTGCTGATGGTGCGCCGCGGTGTGGATGCCTCGGTCCCGCTGCGCACCGTCCCGCGGTGTCCCAGAGGCCCTCGTCTGCTTCCCCCCTGAAGCTGCTGTACTTTGGACATATCATGGAATTATGTCATTCAATGGATAAGATGACAATACCTGGTAAAATGGAAGAGAGTAGGAAAAAAGGATTGCTTCAATCAATACATCCAACATTAGGTTGATCAACAGGTGGATTGATCCAACCAACAAACCACAACCCTGAGTTTTCAAGACCTAGTCAAGGATCACTGGGGGGTCTTGGATGTCCTAGTGCTGCTATAATTTGATGGCAGTTGATGACAACAACCAATAAAAGAGAGAGGGGTAAGAAGAATCCTGTTGATAAACTAAATCAGTATTAGTATCAAGTGCAGACAGTGGCAGAAGAAGGGAAAAGTCTGTAAGCATAGTGATCATGATATTAGGCACTGAAGTTTAAATTTTTGTCTCCTTTTCCTTGCCACTGCTACCTAATGCTGAAAAAGTGAAACTGCTAGCATACTACACCAAAAGGATTCTGGCCATAGAATTTGCTACCTTCTATCTCCATTCTTTCACACTATCTGTGTTTCCTCTATCCTCACGGCCTTCTTTCTTCTCTCCAGCACAGAAGACTCTGTATCTTGATTGGTTGGCCCAGGAGCCAAATCATTTTGTCAAGAATACACAACATTCAACAGTAATGCCATTGTAAGTCAAATGAAGGATGAATATACATTTCTTTCCCAGTAAGTTATAAAGCCTGATCTTTACTAATCTCTTTATTCAAAATCTTTTTAAATAGATTAAAGTGCTGCATTCCTTCTTATATTTGTTCATTAATGCAGGGAAAAATGACATATTCACGAAGTTCATTTTCTCATTCACATATACATCAGACTTTGCATAGTCTCCAGTACTTAATTAATAAAATCCTAGCTGTTTTGTTGAGGTCTGAAGGTCATGGCTTAGTAGTAGGGCACATGATTTTGCTTTCAGATTGTTTCAGTTTCCAGTATCTCTACATAAGGAAGGTAGGGATATGAAATTCTCTCTGTGTCACTTTCTCCAGCATTCACATTCACCTCAAGCTGTTTGCATCCTGATCAAGTCATTTGAGAATTTCATCATATTCTTCTAAACCAACCAACTCAGGCATGGAACAATTTTTTTCCTCATCTATATTAGCCAAATTCAATATATCTGGTTATTTCCTGTAGGGAGAGGACTGTGGTTAAAGACAAGAACTGAGATCCTATATCGTTCTTGTAGAATCTAACTATGACTTGAGGACCTACAAGGTCATTGTGTGGTCTAAATTAACACTCACATTATGAAGCAATAGTTGAGATGTTCCATATTTCTTTTGATTATCAACATGGTGTAACCCATTATGCATCTGTGAATGTGCTTGCTGTTTCCACAATCCCAGGGAATCAAGTGGTACACTGCAAGCAATGATGAATAACTGCACCATCTAAGAGTCTGAAGTTTCATGAGCAACAGTTACACTTACAGAACTCTGCTTCTGCAACCATAATCTAAATATGGGTGTCATTCCATGAGCAAAAAAAGTACAACTGTTGATGTAAAGGAACTTGTGTGTGATAATGTAAAACATCAACAGAATGCCAGCCCTACACTTACCTAGCAATACGAGCCACACCTCTGCTAAACATTAACATTGTGCAGCTAATCCTGCAACTATTCAGGTACCTGCTTATTCTCCTATTGTGCAGTGAGGCGTGCATAGAAGTTGCTTTTGCAATCCCAGTAAATCAAGTGACAGACTGTGAGCATTATGAATAGTTGTGCATCATTGTAAGGCACAGGCTAACTCCACTCCATGAACACATGTCTTCATTAGATTCAGAAAAGCTTTATTCATGAAGTGGAGTAGATCACTATGCATGGTTATCAGGACTGAGGAATTTTCCCCAGTTACATCAGTATTTATTTATTGAGATGATTAATATCCCACCATTCTCCCAAAATGGGATTCAGTATACAGTATCAGTATATGGTGGGTCCTTGGTATTCACTGGGGTTTGGTTCCAAGACCCCCCCCCCCATGGATACCAAAATCCATGGATGCTCAAATCCCATGAAATACAATGGCATGGTAAAATGGTTTCTCTTATATGAAATGGCAAAATCAATATTTGCTTTTGAGTATTTATATTCCCCCCTCCCCCAATATTTCCAAACCTTGGATGTTTGAATCCATGGATAAAGAATCTCTGGATATGAAGGATATGAACTTAGAGTTCAAACAATTCACCTGTTGGCAATGCAAAACATTTTCTTTTTTCAGGTCTTGCCCTTCTTTCTTTTCCTTCTGTACCAAGCTACAGATTCCCACAAGAACTACCTTGGTAATTGGCAACTAATACTTCCTTGCCACATATTTGCTCATTATCCCATGTCACATCTAATACACAATCATTACTTCTCCCAGGTTCTCCAACAGGATATCATAACCCATATGTTCAAACACAGCAATTAAATATGACAGGACAATGTCTGGACTATGATCCTGACAATCATCCAAGGAATCCTGTTGGCTGGTCCCATCTAGAGTTTATCCATTTGCTCAATTGTTATAGGGTGAATCAACATGTTGGTACATCTGACTAACTTATTTAATAAGAAAAGAAAGCTGAAACAGAGTGGAATGGTAGAGGCTTTTTCCGTGGCTCTCTACATGCCATTGTAGCACTTCCATTCTCTTCCTGAGGGAGTTGGTTGTCTTTTGTGGTGCTGGAAAAATCCATTTGGCAAAAGGCATACTTTTACAACTGTTTCCCTCAGGAAGGAGAGCAGAAGTGCTGCAATTGCATGCAGAGAGGCACGGAGAAAACGGCTACTCTTCCGCTCTGTTTTGAGCTTTCTTTTCTTATGCAATAAGGCACTGGCTCTTCTCTGCTTGTGCCTAACAATAGGATTTAGGACCATATGAAATGGTTACACTTGTGGAACTCCACTTACATAATCATGAATTGAATTTGTCCATTTCATAATGCTCAAAAAGGTACAACTACATATATAAGGGACATTTCAGATCATATAACACCAGCAGGATTCTGGTCAAGGAGTCTGTCACCAAAAAGAGGTGGAAACCCACATTCAACATTAACATAATCTGGATAAAACTGGACTTATAGGATAAACAACTTAGAGGTTTACTTGGATGGAGGTGGAAAGAAAGAGTTAAAGAAGGATCTGAGATCTTTTCATCTTAAAAATCAACCCTGAGAATTTAGTTTGATGTTTGCCTTGTATTTGCCTCATATTTCAGCAGTGATTACAAGTTGCTGGGGTTCATATTGATTGGGAAGGAAGATTAGCAGGGTTTTGAGGATGATGGTTGGGTGAGGGAAAGCTAAAGAGGTGTTTGGTTCTCAGGGAAGTTATGGAGAAGGATCAAACTCTATTGTGTTCCCAGTGATGTCATTGGTATTACAAGGAGGTCTGATTTTGGCTCACAGTTGGGCTTGGAACCAACAGATCTAATTTAGTTTAGTTTCAACAAAGTAGATGGTTAAGCTAGTTACTGATGGGAGGAAGAGTGACCCATCTCTAACCTGGGTCTAATTTTATTAATAGTTTTATAAAAAATATATTTCCACCTTCCATGGCCCAAATCCTATTATTATGGCTTATTAAAGTGGACCCATTGAATCAATGGGATTTAATTATGTTTTGATACATAATTCAACAGTTGGTTCAGTAGCCTACTCTAGTTGAGACTAACCAATAGGATCCAGCTAATGTCTTTGAAGAAGATTTGTTGGAAGCATATGGGGGGTTAAATATCCAAGCATCTGTCCATCATATTTGCTGTAGTGGGTGGAGTAGGACAGACAGTTCCAAACTACAGTGTGACAATGTATGTGCATCAGTAACAAGCAACAATATTATGAGACAGATCAACTATTTTTCCACTTGCATAGAAAGTTCTTGAATAGCACATTGATTTCATAGTGAGTGGGATGGTGTTAGCTTGTTGTTAATTGCAACCCCAAATCCTACAGAACACTGACCCTTAAATGGAAGTTCTAAAATAACTAGATCATCAGCTAGACTAACAGGGCCTAAACATCTTGGCCTACATAGTGTAAGAGAATCACAGTTGCTAATGATCAGATTGTTGCTAAGAACATTGTGAACCTTCGTGCCTGAGGGACTGTGAAAGGTGATTGGGACCACCAACCCAGTCACAAAGAAAATAAGGAGAATGTGAGATGGCACACTTTTAAGCCATCCTATTAGGGTGGTAACATTATCCATTTAATCTGCTGGCTCCCTTAGAAGCCAGAACAGAAATGATCCTATGTTTCAGTTTGTTTTTTTAAAAAACACTACAAGGACATCCACTTTGACAGTTGTGGTGTTATTCTTGCTGTGGGCAAGAGAAGAAAGAGAAGAGAAGATGAGGTGAAGCTGTAACATTTCCACATTTGAAGCCTCGAAGAGCAAGTATGACACATTAAGAGTTGATCAGCTAAGTACATTCTGGATCCTGAGGCCATGTCTGTGAATTATAAATATCAAAGAAATATGATTATTAATACAGTCAACAACAAGCATAACCAAGGCTACTATCTATTTATCTAGTTATAAAATTTGAAATGTTATAATAATAATAACAGTAACAATAATAAAAACATAACAATAATAAAATTTATTTCTATTCCGCCCCTCTGTGATGCATTTGAGGCAGCTTACAGTTTAAAAATTCTACAACACATATATCCATCAATGTCTTAACCCACCCACCCCTTAATATAGAATTAAACCAGAAAAAAATTAAAACATACAATAGTTAAAATACAACAAACAACATATTACACCAGTCACAGCAGCAGGATTCCCTTTAGTTCAAAACAGTGGCGGGATCAGGGGGGAGAAAAATAGCTGAGTTCATAGGGCTCGGATGACTAATCAGGAAAGGCCTGCCAGAAAAGATCCGTCTTGACTGCCTTTTTAAAGCTGTCAAGGGTGGTAATGAAACAGATCTCATCCAGCAGGCCATTCCATAATCTGGGAGCAGTAGCAGAGAAGGTGCTCTGGGAAGTCGCCAACAACCTTGTTTTCATGGGTTGTAACAGAGGACCGGAGTATACGTGTCGGTTCATATGGGGAGAGTCGATCCCGAAGGTAAGTTGGACCCAAACCATGTAGGACTTTAAAGGTCAAAACCAACACCTTGTACTGTGCCCGGTAACTAATAGAGAGCTTTTAGCACAGGTGTTCTGGAGACATCAGAAACCAACCTGGCTGCCATGTTCTGAACTAATTGGCATTTCTGAGTCAATCACAGGGGTAGCCCCATGTAGAGCACATTACAGAAATCAAGACGGGAGGTTACCAGAGCATGTACCACAGTTTCCAGATCCCTACTTTCCAGGAAAGGGCGCAGTTGGCGTATCAGCTGAAGCTGATAACAAGTACTCCTGACCGTCGCATTCATCTGATATGTCGTGTGAAGCGATGAGTGTAGGAGTACTCCCAGACTGTGAACAAACACAGTCTTTGGAGGAGAGTGTGACTCCATCCAGGACTGGGAGTTGTATTCAGGCCCGTAACTGTTAGTACCTCCATTTTGTCTGGATTCAGTCTCAATCTGTTTTTCCTCATCCAGTCCATTACTGTATTAAGACAATCATTGACAGGACAGACGCCATCTGAAGTCAGAGCCGATGACTGGGTCATGAAGAAGTATATCTGAGTGTCATCAGCATACTGGTGACACCGTGCTCCATGCCTCTGAATGATCTCTCCCAGCAGCTTCATATAGATGTTAAATAGCATCGGGGACAGGATGGCACCCTGAGGGATGCCACAATTAAGCTCTATTCTAGAAGAGCAATTTTCCCCAAGCCTCACCCTCTGGGATCTGCCTGAGAGGAAGGAACGGAACCACTGCAAAGCAGTGCCTCCAATTCCTAACTCTCTCAGGTGATCCAAGAGGATGGAGTGGTCTATTGTGTCAAATGCCATTGAGAGGTCCAAGAGCACCAATAGGGTCACACTACCCCTGTCGATACCCAGGTGGAGGTTGTCAGCCAGAGCAACCATGGCAGTCTCAACTCCATAGCCTGTCCTAAAGCCAGTTTGAAATGGATCTAGATAATCAGTTTCATCCAAGACAGCTTGGCATTGGGAAGCAACTGCCCTCTCAATGACCTTGCTTAAAAAAGGCAGCAAAGAGACCGGTCTGTAGTTGTTCCTGTCCAGGGGGTCCAGGGAAGGCTTTTTCAGGAGCGGCTTAACAGCCTCTTCCTTTAAACATGATGGAACAGAGCCTTCCCTGAAGGATGCATTGATAATATCCCGGAGGAATACTCTCAACGCGTCGCCCCCCTGGACGACCAGCCAAGCTGGATATGGATCAAGGGGGCAGGTCGTCTTCCTCACTCTACAAAGGAGCTTGTCCACATCATCGGTACTCACAGGTTGAAGCTGATCCAGTAAAGTTACATCAACAGAGTTGCTGGACACTTCGTCTACAGATTCTGTTGTAACCCTGGCATCTAAGTCGGCTCTTATCTGAGAGATTTTATCTGCAAAGTGGGTGTTAAACACATCACAGCAGGCTGTTGTTGGGTTAAGTAAGGGGTTCTGTGCAGGAGGAACCTGTATCACTTTCCCCACCACCCTAAACAGCTCCGCTGGATGGGACTCTGCAGACGCAATACGTGCAGAAGAGAAGAATTTCTGCACTGCACGCATTGCCTCTCGATAAGAATCAAGAAAATTCCTATGACGAGTCCTGTTGGATAAGAGTCGAGTCTTCCACCATTCGCGCTCTAGTCATTGTCCAGCCCACTTCATTTTCCTAAGCTCCTCTGAATACCAGGGTTTACTGTTTGGAGCAGGCTGGAAAAGATGCTTGGGAGCGATTGTGTCGATAGCCTTGGTAAGATTGATGTTCCAGGTATTAACCAAAGCTTCTACAGAATCACTGGCATTACCAATCATTAATCCTTCCAAGACTTTCTGGATTCCGATTGGTTCCATTAGCCTTCAAGAACAGACCATTCTAATGGGTCCACCATCCCTGGTGGGGCAGATAGTGGCTCTCAGTTCCATCTTGACCAGGAAATGATCCGTCCATGACAAGGCGGAGGTTTTAACAACCTCCACCCACGGATATTCCTGTTCCATACTAAAGGCCGCATCGAGGGTATGACCAGCACAATGAGTAGGCCTGACAACCAATTGGGATAGGCCCATGTTTGTCATTGATTCCATGAACTCCTGAGCTGTGCCAGTTAGATTTGTCAAAGCTGGTCTCGAGTGGGATGTTGAAGTCGCCCAAAACTAAAAGTCTGGGTGACTCCAACAGCAATTCTGAGACCAGCTGTGTCAGCTCAGTAAGGGAGTCTGTTAGGCAATGGGGTGGCCGGTATACCAACAGAATCCCTAAACTATCCCTGGTCCTCAGGCTTAGGTACATGCCTGTGATAGTCTATGTGTTCTTTTGTCAATTCTGTGGGAAAACCATCACATCTTTGTTGCAGCATGGGATAGCACCAAATACCAAGGCTGTGAAATCAGATATAAATATTAGCCAAAGACATAGCCTTGCACATAGTTTGTGCTTACAGTTGCCAACAGTTTGTTAATTGACCCTTTGTGCACATAAATTCCCCTCTCATTCATTGTCACCCTTGGACTCTGACTTGTAACCCAGGGTCCAGCCCCCAGTCATCTCTATTTGACTTGTGATATCAAATTAAAGTTTGCTGACAAGCAACCAAAAGAGGGCTCTCCAGCACAGGAAATTAGGCATACTGTGTTTGGAAATCAGGATGGCTCAGCATGGGAGAAGCCAAAGGCATTTAGCCTTGATGGAATCTCTTGAGATTGGAATCAGCAAAATTACTTCACTAAACTGAGTGACGGTGAAGAGGTGGACTTTGGAATTGTCTGCATACACCAAACAGAGGGAGTTTCCTTCTGGGAATCAAACTCTTTGTCTGAGGATATTTACACTGATTTTCTGGACATTCTTGCATATCTCATTCCATTCTTCTCCCCCCAGAAAGACACTTACGACTTTCACTCCCGAAATACTGCCCTCAGGACACATTTCTTGCTATTTATACATGTTCCCAGACCATAGCAAATTGGTCTAGTTGAGAGCCATATAGAAATTCTGTTCAATTTCAGCTGGACACCTCAGCAGCCAGCCACGCCACATGTCATAGGAGACTACTGAGCCATTTTCATCCAAGTGACCCTACAATTGGAGCTATGTTTCACATTGGTATATTATATCCTCTTAGTCACTCACCATTATCTCCCACATTTGCATCATTAGCTCTTGTGTGCGTGTGCGTGTGAAAGAGTGTGCTTGTGTGTGTAAACTCCTTTTAAATAAACTATATTAATTTGGAATAGCTGCCTCTGGAGTTCTCTGGGTCTGGAACTGTTTTACAAAGGCAGAGATCCTGGCTTTCCATTACCGAAGCCTTCTTGCCACCTTCTGTTGAGCTAAATCAACTTTCCTATTGAATACAATTTATGAGTGCCTTCCCAGGACCACCCTTCCCCCAATTTAGGTAACAGTCCCACTCTCCATCTTCTGTACAACCCTATCTTCAGGGCTGGTAAATATCATCCCCTCCAATTCCTTATTTTTCACTGTCCAGCCTTTCACACCTTTCTTTCTGTTAGCCTTGTATGGCTCCTAAGGTTGCACTGGGTTTGTGTGTTCTAAATTAAAACTTTCATATTCATTGAAACCAGAGTATCTCTGTAGTGAGTATTGGTATACATAGGTGGAAAAATCCTCTTAAGTTACCCACATCTTGCAGGCCCCCTTTTGAGCTAATAATTCTCCCCAAATTCCAAAGAGATGCTGACACTGTCGGTGGGAATCCAAGTCTCCTTCATCTTTTAAGGTAAGTCCTCCATGCTACCTAGGACATCTTTCCCTCTCTGCCTTCTGTCAGAGAAAAGCCTTGGTGCTGAAACCTTTCTCCCCCATAGCTCTACCTTCACAGCATCTTCTGAGTTGTGATTGGCTGGGACCCATCAGGCTTGCCCAGCTTCTCTCTTCACAGTGACCTTGGGAATGTTTCAGAGGAAGGCAATCAATCAATGAATCAATTTATTTGAGTCACAGACCAGAAATTATAGGAAGGCAATAGCAAACCACCTCTGAACAAATCTTTCCAAGAAACCCTTGTGATAGGGTTGCCTTAAATAACTTGATGGCACACAAAAACAATCTATGAACTTGTTTTGTGGAGCTACCCCATGAGGCTCACAAGTGATATTTGAGATCTACTTATATTCCCTTTAGTTTAAGAGCAGTGATTTTCTTCTGGCTAGAGACTGAGGCAATTTCTCACACTTTGAAGAGGTGAGTTTCTTGGTGCAGGTCTAGCTGAATACAAATCAGCATCTTTGAGCAACCCCTGGACATTTCCTCAAACATCCAGTCTGACACCTTCCCATCCTCTAGTGTCATCTCTGAGAAAAACTCAAGCATTTCCCTCCCTTTGAGAGAAACACTTCTGTTATCTTGTGCACTTGGGCAAAGATATCTCGACTATAAAATGACACATGTAGAGCTCTAGTTTTCCCACTTCCCCAGCATCTAAGGCCCCTTGTCAGCTCCCTGAAGGCCTCTGAGCCCCTCAATATAGTGTGTGCACAATTTTAGGGCAATTTTCCACATGAAAACCATCACAAACTGCTTACCATGGAGATTTGCCTTTCCACACACCCAAAGCACCCAGCTTCTCCCCAGCTTCCTTCCCTCCCATCATTATTGAGCAAAAGATGGTGACCAGGGGTGCATCTATACTGTAGAAATAATGAACCACTTTAACACCACTTTAATGCACCACTTTGCCACCACTTTGTCATGGCACCATCCTACAGAAGGGATTTGTGGTTTTGTGAAGCACCAACATTCTTTGGCAAAGAAGGCTAAAAAGCTTTTAAAAGTACACACCCCAGGATCCCATAGGATGGAGCTACAACACTTAAAGTGGTGTCAAGCTGCCTTATTTCTACAGTGTAGATGCACCTGGAATGCCTGTATACACTGATGCAATCCACTACAGGGAGGGCAACTCCTGAGGTTATGAACTGGCCCTTGACTGCTGTGCAGTTGCCCATCCTGATCTAAAATGATATTAAAAGTACATCCCCACACAAAGTCAGGAAATTTGTGTGTGGATGTATGTAAAAAAAAATATGTAGCTGGGTTGTCTACACATTTGTTTCTGCTGTTGCTCCTGCTTCACAATGGGGTGGGGGGAGGAGGAAATGAAGTCATGCCATTGCTAATAGTCAGCAGTCTTGCCCTCTAGAAAATCTTCCTCTCTTTAATTTGCTGCTTCCGTGGAAGGTGGAGAAATTTGAATGTACTCCTGGCTTTAAAATACATAAAAACAAAGGTCAATTTGTTATATGTAAAAGGAAAAAGCTGTGATTTCAGTATTCATAAACACTTCAAGACTAGTGTCCTGTGTTCAGGAATATTTTGTACCTTGCTGCCTGAATAGGATTGCCAGCTGGGGATTGTCCTAGGCCTTGAAGTTTCCAGATAAAACCCTGAGATGGAGAGATGGCAAATGGTGATTACATTCAATATTATGCATCAAGTGCCAAACATAGGTGATCACAGCCACATGCACACATTCACACACATAAACACCATTATCTTCCTGTTTGAAAATTAAGACTTAACTAAGGGGTCTGTTCCCAGATCAAATTGATATGTATGCACATTTACACAGCATACTATTAAGGGAAGCAGGGGGGACATGCAATCCTGGCTGCCAACAGTTTCCCAAAGCTGGCTGCTGTGTGAATGTGACACAAGAGCTGGCTTCATGAAGGTACTGGCAGCCTCAATCACTGTGATGGGGAAGGAGTAGAGGAACAGAGCAGCAGAATCATATCCACACACAACACATGACTGCCTGAGAACCAGAACTGCAACAGAAGATACCTACCACATGGGGGCAGTAATGGAATAGCAGTGAGAGCCTATTGATGGATTTTGCCCATCAATGAAAAGGTGAACAACAGCAACAAATAGAATGCAAGGCAGAAGAGGAATGGACATGACATTGTATGATAAATAGTGGCTAAAAATGCTTTTATTCTGTTAAAAACACACTTTTTAGCCTCATGTGATAATCCAAAACATCAATTGAGCATTTAGAAATATAGATTGGAATTCATAACTGCAGTTACAAATGTGTAACCTAGAGTTATGCATTCATGACTGCTCTGTACTCACAATCCCTACCTATTCAATACAGCAGGAAATATATAGGAATCAGGAGAGTCGTCCAACCCACATTTCCCAGGCAGCAGTCATTGAAAGTGATGGTGGTCTGTTCTCACCACTACCTGCTTGCTGAAAACAATCTCTGGTAATTAGAGAAATTATAGCAGGGATCCTGCTTCTGACTTTCTCACCAGAGATCACTCATGGGGTGTGGGCTGGGAATGCTAGTCTGCTGCATCCCAATCAACAGGACAAAAGATCCCCATCACTTGCAACAGCTGCTACCTGGCAAGTCTGGCTTGAGGGGATCAGACTGGAAAATGCTACTATGGGTGTATCCAGGCTGATGGAAAAATTAAAAAAATCACAGATTTTATTCCTGTTTTTTTCCAGTTTTATTTTGGAGACCTCAAATTTTGTTTATCCCAGAGTATTTTCTGTTAACTCTTGGTATGATCAGACACTGTTTATACCAGCTTTTCAGGTACAAAATCAGAAAGAACAGGAACAAAATTAGGGACTTTTCAATCAGGTTGGATGTGCCCTTAGCTATGTAAATAAGGTAGTTATGTAACTAAGTAGCTGATTTAGTATCACAGCCATAATTTAGCCATCCAAAGAAAAGGACCAGTAAAATTCCCTAGGGAATGCAAACACAGCAAGGATATATCTTAGGTGTGGATAGTTTTTGGTATCTCATTCTGTTAGGAGTTGCTTAGGCATCTTGCCTGCCATTCCATCTCAACATTAGGAAGAACTTCCTGATGGTAAGAGCTGTTTGACAGTGGAACACCCTCCTTTGAAGTGTGGTGGAGTTTCCTTCTTTGGAGATTTTTAAGCAGAGGCTGGTTGGGTGCTTTGATTGTACATTCCTTCATGGCACAAGGGAGTTGGACTGGATGGTCCTTGTGGTCTCTTCCAACTCTATGATTCTATATATTTTGTGGTTGGAGTGATACATTATGTAGTGGTCTAGCATTATAGAGCAGTGGTGATCTCAATGGCAAGTGTGAGCAACAACAGAAAGAAGACTAACTTTTGGCATGACTGTTCAAGGTTGTTTCTCTGTGACAATGGAACAGCAAAAGAATGTAAAGAAATGGTATGGGAATGAAAAAAGAAAAGTTATTTATTAATTTGGAACAAATGAGAAATATGAAAAGTCTTAGGCTTTCATGGCCCGGATGGTTTACAATGTGACCATCCTGAGCATAAAATACTGTTTGAAAACACTGAAATTCTGGACTATGGCAATAACTGTCAGGTCAGAATGCACAGGGAAGCCATTGAAATCCACAAACACTTGGACAACGTCAACAGGAAAGAAGAAACCCTTAAAATAAACAAAGTTTGGCTACCAGTCCTGCAAAATAGGAAAATCAGCACTCAACAAATGCAAATGAGAAACCACCCAGGTCAGGGGCTTTCCCAGCAGACAATGATCAACAATTAGCAGACACTAATCTTCGTTTGCATATCCTCCCCCCCCCCCGAAACACTTCACATCACATGAGTGCCTAAGAAGTAGAACTGCAGCAGTAGAGAATGACCACACAAAGGCAGTAATAGAATAGCAGTGAGACTGCAAAATGTGGCCATTCCTCATGGGACAGAAATGCCCAACTACTTCTGTAGAAGAACTTACACAGCTATAAGAAATCAACAGCATGTTGGCTCTAGTAGGTGCATAGTCCCTAACAACTGCCAAAATATGTTAGTGCCCCAAAGCATCCCATTCCCCCTGGCAGGGAAATGCAATAATTCTGAATCATGTAAACCATCATTTACAATTGTTCAGTTTGGCAAGGTTCAGAATTGCTCTTCCTGAATTGCACTGTTCCTTTAACAGAGAAAGAAGACTTCAGGGAGAAAGGACTGTTGCTCTCCTCTTTCAGAAGGAGGGGGGAATCCCAGCTGCATGAAGAAGTGAGGGATAGAGAAAAGCAAGGCCACAAAACTAAAATGAATTGAATATCCCAGATGGCACTCACAAATGGAAAGATGGAAAAGGGGTGGGATGAGGGGCAACAGAGAGGATCCAGATGTACATATAAAAATGGAGAAGAGATGCACAGCAGGAGAAGGAGCCCAGATGCACAGAAAAAATGGAGGTTTTGAGAAAAGGGGAGAAGACAAGACTGTGTGGAAGAAAGGTGTGTATGTGTGTGGGATCAGAGAGATTGTCAGATTGCACAGATAAGCAGAGAAAGTTGGAAATTCTTGCAGGG
>CM034703.1:10872538-10884692 GCA_020142125.1 Phrynosoma platyrhinos | reverse complement strand
GCTATTGCTAAAAGCCTATTCTATGCAATGCATATATAGGGTAAATGTACACTCACTTATGGTTGCACTACATCCTCTTCTGCTAAATACCGATACGGTGCAATTGATTGCATATCTGCAAATATGCTCCCTGTTTCTGCAATACCAATGAATCAAAGGATACACTGGGGGCACTGATGAGTAGATACACAGCATCCAAGAAAGTACAATTGTATATTGCACTTGTGGAATTCTGTTTGTACAATGTGAAACGAATATGGACTTTATACCATGGTTAAAAACACACAACTGTATGTATACATTAGGCATGTTACATGTGCTTAAAAAAAACTTAATAGGATGCCACCCATGGTGGTTTTTATCAATGGTACACTCTGTGGAAGCATGGCTAATGTTTGATATACCATGCTTAATGGCATCCCAAGGGATGGTCCTTGAGTCCCAGGATTTGGCCCTGAAATGATAGGAACTGTGATAGTCCTGAACTGGCAACCTTATTGTGGTGCAATAAAAATGGGAAGGCTTGACTATCCCTGGATGACTGAAGTGATCATATTAGGTGTGCTGAAGGAGTCTGTTCCACAAGATGTTCTACTGTAAGAGTAGAATGGACTCTAGTTCCATTCAAATTATGTTGATGAGACTGGATATCACCATCTCAAAGAATCTCCCAGTAAGTAGAAGGACATCATGCCCCTCTCCTCTGTCAGCAAAATGTCTCAGGCCAAGCCTGAAAGGTGGAAAAGTTCCTTTCTTAGACTACAGCTCCCAGATTGTCTAGCCAGCCAGTGTTGCTTTTTCAAGTGTTGGCCTCCATAGCCACCTTGTTTACTGCTTCTCATTAGCATGTTGTGTAATTCTGTGTCCCTCGAGTTACATACATCACCTTGGTCTCTTTCTATCAATATTTGAAAAGATAATGTTGTGGATTATATCTTCCAAACCTTACCCCAGAAAATACTATCATGGTGGGGAAGGTTTGAGGAGGTCAAAAGAGTAACTTTCCCATTCTCTGGGTCCTGTGGACTCTAGCATCTGTCTCTCTGTGCCAGTGCTGGGAATGAATTTCACCAGGAATAATTCGACATGAAAAGATGGTAACCAGTCACTTTGTGTGACACATTGACAGGAGGAGCCCATAACACAACTTCAAGACTTTTGTCCTTCTATAGGCCTTAAAAAAAACCTTAATAATCTGTTAGAACTCTTTATTTACAAAGCACAGAATTTGTTGTTTAGTGTTTTGGAAGAAATGAGGAGCAGGGAGGCTGTAGCATCTGGTGGTAATAAAGAAGGAATTAAAGAAATATATCTTTGGTTGCCTTGTTTTCTCTGCACTCTTGTACAGCATAATTTCTTCTCCATTTGCTGAATGTCCTACAACAGCTACTGCTCTTGTCACTGCTATGGCAAATCTGTTGTTGCAAAATCCACCTTCTAAAGGGATGTATTTTAATGTCGCTTATTCAACAATAGTGCATGGATGCTTGACAGTGTTAAGTAATCACCCTTTTATGACTCGATTAATGCTGCAAATAAAAAAGAAAGGATGTACAGGTTTGAGAGTAAGCCCCATTAAGCACACCAGGATTTACTTGTGAGTAAATACACGGCCAGTGAGGCTGTGCAACAGAGGACAACTTTGGCTGCTGCCACACTGCTGAATTAATGGAGTTTGACACCACTTAACTGCCACAACTCCATCCTATAGAATCCTGGGATTTTTAATTTGTTGTGGCACCAGAGTTCTCTGACAGAAAAGGCAAAGTATGTCACAATACTACAATTCCATAGTATTGAACCATGGCAGTAAACCTGATATCAAACTATATTAACTCTACAACACTGATGCAGCCTATGTTGAACTGTATTAAACTTTCATCAGTTATCCACCAAGCAGTGATACCTTTATTGGCCAACCCAAATGCACAATATACTTGTTGCAAGCTTTCAAATATATTTTGCAATATATTGTGCATTTGGGTTGGCCAATAAAGATACCACTGTTTGGTGGATTTTTGTTTGAATTTGCTAAATGGCCAACACAGCTAACCCAGCATGTTTCCTGATTGTGAGATACCAAGTTGTAGCTTCAACAGGGGAACGCTAAAGAGTGAGCTAGTGGATTGGGACCTCCAACCAAGGTAAAACAATTTTTTCTTCTTAAATTTGAACTAGATTGGCATGATTTACCTCAATACCTACCAAAATGTTCCTGATGCAAAACCATGAAGACTCCTTGAGAAATCCATTGTCCTCTGCCTACAAAGAGGCCTGTGACCTCACAGGAATGGCGGCATATTGGATTGCAAGAGAGCGGTCTTTGTTGAGATACAAATGGACTTTAAATTTCCTGATCTTTGCAAATCTCCCAATAGCCACATGGACAGAAGGAGGGGCCAGCCTGCAAAAGATACCCTCCCCTTGCCATCTTAACTAAGGACAAAAACATCCAAATACAGGCATCTGCATAACATCTCCAATTTTTTCTCTTGTTTGGTTTGTAAACATCTTGCCTGATGAAAAAGCCAGTGAAACTTCGAAAACTTGCAACAAGTATATTGTGCATTTGGGTTGGCCAATAAAGGCATCACTGTTTGGTGGGTTTTTGTCTGAATTTGCTAAATGGCCAACACAGCTAACCCAGCATGTTTCATCAGTTATGTTATTACTTTTATCAAGAGAAGAATCCTTTGTATTTCTACATTGAATCAATCCCCATTGAATTTAAGGGTGTTTACTCATTATGTTAGTGGGCATGGTTTTTTTTTTTTTTTTTTAGAAGGAACTTCACAAAATTTACTTGGCATTTCAAGTAAATACAGTGAAATACAATGGCAGCCCAAAGGATGTACTGAACTCCTGCTGAGACATTTTGAATTACATTTCTAATAGTGGCTGATATCCTACATCATGCTTACACAGTATAAATCTACACCCACATACGGTAGTTGTGCAGAGTTTTGTGGCCCCACTCTTTTGCTGAATAACAACATGGTGCACCCCACTGAGTATCTGTGTATGTACCTGCTGTTTCTGCAGCCTCAGTGAATCAAGTGGTACATTGCAGGCACTATTAAGTAGTTACAAGTTATCCAAGAATGCACAATTGGATGTACAATTACACTTGAGGAACTCTGCTTGTACAATCACAAAATGAAGACAGACATTATGCCATGGACAAAAACAAACAGCAACAGCAAGTATGTCTGTAAAAATCAACATGATGCCAATCTTACATACATAGTGACACAATGGTTGTGCTACACTGCACTCCTAGTGAATACCAGCTTTACGTAAACTAGTTGTGCAACTGCCAATGTGCCTGCTTATTGTCTGACTCTGAAATAGGGAATGTGCTTTGACTGTTTCTGCAATCCCCAGGAATCAAGTGGCATACTGAAGGGACTGACAAATACTTATTCACCATCCATGAATATGCAACAGGATGTGAAATGATTGTACATGTAGAACCCTCCTTATGCAACCATAAGCTGAAATATGTCTGTTGCACAGCAGTCCAAAAATGCAATCACTTGTGCAAGGGAGCTTACACATGTGCAAGACAACTACAGGAGTCCAAGCAATATGTGTGTCCCCACCTCAGGATGTTCCCAAGGTCCTCAGGATGAGAGATATGAGGCTATTCCATGTTATTCTCAAAGAAAAATTCCAAGATAGGTTTGACTCTTTATAACTAAACTACATTGGTTGCCAAGGTATTGTTGTTGTATGCATTCAAGTTGTTTCTGACTTATGGCAATCCTAAGGCCAACCTGTCATGGAGTTTTCTTGGCAAGATTTGTTCAGAAGAGATTTGCCATTGCCTTTCCCTGAAGCTGAGAGAGTGTGATTTGCTCAGTGGGTTTCCATGGCTGAGCTGGGATTCAAACCCTGATCTCCAGAGTCAAAGTCCAATGTCCAATGGTCAAACCACTACACTATGCTGGCTCTCCCTTTATTGCTGGCTCTCCCTTTATTGCAAGATTCTTGTTCAAAAAGATAGATAATTTTACACACATTAGTGAAGTGTCCTGTTGTGTAACTGAATATGCAACTACATGTACAAAGCATGTTTGCATGTGCAGTAACCAACACACTACATCCACACCTCTACTTCTGCAACACTGAACAGAATATGGACATTCTTCACTGGGTGGAAAATGATCAATTGCCTCTGTATGGGAACTTTGTTGTTGTTGTGTGTCTTCAACTCATTTCTGACTTACGGTGACCCAAAGGTGGATCTACCACCTCAGTTTTCAGGGGCTGAGAGTGTGTGACTTGTCCAAGGTCACCGAGTCGGTCTCCATGGCCAAGTGGGGAATCAAACCCTAGTCTCTAGAACTGTAGTCCAGTGCTGAAAAATATTACACCATGCTGGCTCTCTCCTGCACCTGTACTACATTGTACCAACAGACCATCCAAAAAGGTACTCCCTTTGTTTCAGCTGCTGAAAAGGCAACTCAACCTCTCCTGGGATTTTGACCATACAGCAGTATGGCTGCCCTTGGGTTAGTGCCACATGACTACGATGGCACAACAGAACCATAGAATCATAAAGTTGGAAGAGACCACAAGGGCTATCCAGTCCAACCCCCTGCCATGCAGGAACCCACAACCAAAGTACCCCCAACAGATTTAGTGCAAGCTTCTGCATTGTCTGCCCTACTAAATGAACTAGTGGCTCTCCTCTAAATGAAATATAAAGGCATCCAGAGCATACTGTACCATAATGTAATGGCAGTGAATTCCTCCACATTAAGGCAGGAGTTGTTTAATGTGACTAAATAAAAGGTAATTAACTGGAGTAGAAAGCAAAGCAATAAAGAAAGGGAGGGGATTCACAATGAGTTTCCATAGCTCTCTTTCTCTCTCGCTCTCTCTTAAAAGAACAGACTTTTGCTGCCATGACTTACAGTCCCCATACTTGACAAAGAGAGTTATCCTCCAATTGTCCTTTTGTGTCTCTGAACGGATGGTAGAAATGGCTGCAGGGTGGAGATATCCTGGAATGTGAACTGCCTAAATGGGAAATCCAAACAGATTTATTATGCAAGATGATGGAAACACTTTCAGGGGACAGAGGAAGAATGCTATGTGCTGTTACCATCAGTCACACATGCAGAAGTATTAATGTCCAGGTTTCAATGGTAGTCGAGAGGTAATTGTTTTTGTATTTGGTTTAGGGACAGAACTTGAACTCAAGCCTTGTAGCACATTGGTACAAGCCCCTCCATACTTCCTGAACACCCTCATATATCCTAACTCTTTTATCACCAAGTAGCCAATTCCAAATGCCCTCAAAATGGCAAATCTGGTGGGATTGAAGTTGATTTAATGACATTTCTATTTTTTTATTCTCATTTTTTAGGCAGACTGTTCAATGCCCTGAGGATCATGGCTTCTGGACCCAACACAGTTGCCCTCCCCACTTCATAATATGGTTTATACTGGGAATGAAGTAAAGGAAAATTACAAGATTTTTTTTTTAGTGTTGTCAGTGTTTTAAGAACATGTTAAACAAATAGCTGGCATTAATAGAAGCATAGTTTCCAAATTGAGGGAAATAATAGTCCTACTATATTCTTCACTGATCAGGTCTCCTCTGGAGTAATGTGTTCTGTTCTGGGTGTCTCTTTATGAGAAGGATATAGACAAGTTGAAGCAGATTCAGAGAAGGGCAACAAGGATGATAAAGAGTTATGGAGAATAAAAGCATATAAGAAAAGGTTGAAGGAGTTGGGCATGTTCAGCCTAATGAAGAGAAGATTGAGGGTTGGCATGATCACACTCTTTATGTGAAGAGTCCTACAGAGAGCAGGATGCAGGCCTCTTTCCTGCTGCCCCATAGGGCAGGACCAGGGTTAATGGTTTTGTTATAGCAAGTTAAATTTCAATTGAACATTAGAAGGAACTTCTTGACAATAAGAACTGTTCAGCAATGGAACCAATTGCCTAACTGTTCTTAGAGAAGTGGTGGGATCTCCTTCTCTAGATGTCTTCAAAAAGGAGATTCTGCATTGAGCAGGGAGTTGGGCTCAATGGCCCATGAGGCCCTCAAATATTTGATCCCTTCAAATATTTGAAGATCATTTTTCTCTAACCTGAACATACACAGGTCTCTAAACTGTTGCTCATAGGGCTTGATTTCTGGATTCTTAATAAGCATTGCAGAAACCTGGTGGGATGGGCTGCATGATTTAATAATGATTCTTTATCTTCTTGGTTGCCTGTCTCTAGACATGTTCTACCTTGTCAATATCCTCCTTGAATTGTGGTACCTAGAACTGGATATAATATTCTAGGTGAGGCCTGAACAAAACTGGATAGAGTGCAACTATTACTTCCTTCTGACTGGACACTATATTGCTGTTGAATATATTCCTCTGGGGTATTATCTTCTCCTTCCAACTTGGTGTCATCTGTAAATTTGATAAACGTGTCCTCTATTCTGTCAATTTACAAAGAGGTTGAATAGCACTGAGTACAGTGCAAAACCCTGTGGTACCCTATTAACCTCTCTGCAGAATTAAACAGAAGCACTGTTGAGTAGTCTTTGGGACTGGTCAGTTACAAATCCATTTTTCAATACTAGTGTCTTGCTCATATTTTACCAGCTTGTCTGCAAGAACCTAATGGGAGACCTTTCAAAAGTCTTAGTGAAATCAAGATATTTTACATCCAAAATATTCCCCCGATCTACCAATCTTATAACTCTGTTAGAGTAAGAGAAGGAAGGGGAGATTAGTCTGGCATGATATATCTTGTAGAAACCTATGCTGCCTCTTAGCAATCACAACATTCCTTTTTAAGTACTCACAGATGTGATGTTTAATTAACTGCTGTGGAACATTTCCTGGTACTGATATAAAGCTGACTGGTTGGTAGTTGTTTGAGTCCTCTTTTTGTTTTTTGAAGCAGGGAGCATTTCTTTGTCTATCATCACTGGTTTCTTTAGATACCTGTAACTTTTTGTTCTCATTGGAATAGTTTTGAGTTGTGCTTTCAGTAGTTGTGCTTTCCCCTTCCATTTGGCTTAGACCCTCCCCAACGATGTCACTGTTATCTCCCCTTTATTTTTTAGCCATTTTTCTCAATGTGTTGTCCATACTCTAAGTCATGGATCTCCTCACAAGTGTACACATTCTTGACAAATAATACTCCTTTTCCTACTTTTGTGTTTGTTTTATAGCCTTGGATTATGTTACATTCTCTGTTACTATATTTCAATCATGTGGCCCATCCCACCAGGTTTCTCCAATGCTTATTAAATCATACTTGCCTCCTGTATTAAGAGTTCAAGTTCATCTTATTTATTCTCTTCAACTGCTTTCTCACAGATAGATTCTTGTACTATTTGCTCAATTAACATGTATCATTGAGGCTACTATCCTAGTACTTAGTGACCAATGGCCTCTGGGTTTCTGTTTCCCTCCCCTGCATAACTCTGTTTAAAGAATTTTAATATACTCCCTTCAGTGTCTGTCTTGACAGATGTACGTCTTCATAAGAGCACAGAGAATGATTCAAGAAGTTATCTTTCCCTACCGCAGAGCCCATTGTTCATTTTTAGTCTCTCTCTTCCTGGACATGTCCTTCAACAGGAAGGATTGATGAGATAACAACCTCTGCTGAAAGGTCCTTTAGCTTCCTACCCAGTTCCTCATAGTCCCTTGCAATATGTTGAAGACTATATATTGCAGTATCATTTGTTCCACCTGGATCAGAAGGAAAGGATAACAGCCAGTGGACCTAATGGATCTTGTTAGTTTCTCTGTTGCATCGTGGATATTAGTTCCAAGATGTCCATTTCAAAACATCCTGTCAGGCTTGAACACCACTGCTTCTGGTTCTCTTCATTGGGAAATCACCACCCAACACCACATTTCTCTTTTTCCTTTGGGAACTGGTAGGACTTCTTCCACCCACAGAACCCTCTAAGATCACCTCTGCACTCTCTGAGGAATAAGATTGCTGTCCCTGTTCATATGCCTTGTAATTATTGATTTGTTCCAGACACACCAGCATAGTAATTCTGCTTCAGTGTGCCACATGCTTCCAAGTATCTGCATCCTGTGTTTGGGAATTGTCCTCTACCCTAGAAGCAACTCTTGTGTGTTGGCATCCCAGGACAGTCTACTCTGCACTGTCCAAAAGCTTCTGGATAAATTAAAATGTAGATACACAGGCCTTGAGTTAGACTCATAGAGTTGGAAGAGACCTCATAGACTCATAGAGTTGGAAGAGACCTCATAGACTCATAGAGTTGGAAGAGACCTCAAGGGCCATCAAGTCCAACACCATTCTGCCATGTAGGAATATACACAATCAAAGCACTCCTGACAGATGACCATCCAGTCGCTCTTTAAAAACTTACAAAGAAGGAGACTCCACCACACTCTGACACAGCATATTCCACTATCAATCAGCTCTTACCATCAGAAAGTCCTTCCTAAAGTTGTGGTGGAATCTTGTTTCCTGTAGCTTGAATCCACTGCTACATGTTCTAGTCTCTGGAGAAGCAGAAAATGCTCCATCCTCAATATGACACCCCTTAAAATATTTAAACATTATTATCATGTCACCTCTTAACTGTCACTTCTGTAGGCTAAACATATCCAATTCCTTAAGCTGACCCTCAAAGGATGTTTTCCAGACTTTTCACCAGTTTGGTTGTCTTCCTCTGGACATGCTTCAGCTTGTGAACATCCTTCTTGAATTGTGGTGCCCAGAACTGGACAAAATATTCCAGTGGAGGGAGGTCTGACCAAAATCAAGTGATACTATTATCTCCCTTGATCTAGACACTATACTTCTATTGATGCAGCCTAAAATTGCATTGGCTTTTTAAGCTGCCAATCACACTGAGTTGTTTGTCTTCCAGCAGGGCAATCAACTTGCACTTGCTGTAGTATAGCTCCCTGCATTCTTCAGAAAACATAGCATATCTGTTGCAGGTCACTGTAGCAGCTCCCTTACCATCAAGCAGCTCCCTTACCCATTTGTCATATACAGCCAGTAGCACAGCACTTGTAATGTCCTCTCTGTAAAACAGGGGTGAAAAAAAAAATCAACCCAACAATTCCAGACAAGCAAAGTGAACAAAACACCTGGAACAGCAAACACTTGGCTGGAATAGAGCTTCTCTCCTGATGGAAATATGGGTGTGTTTGTGCTTCTTTTCCTTTAAATATTGAAGGCATTAAAAAAAACCCACACACACCAAGGAGAAGAGTATTTTGAAATGCCACGTCCCACTTCCAAATGACAATTTTTTCTACTCTCTCAGGAGTTCATCAACTTATTTTGTATTCTCTGTATACCATGTAACCATAAACAGCAGCTGGGTTGGAGTGATAATCTTTATTCTGTGATGGTGCAGGGACATCACCAGGTCATGCTCACAGTCATCAAAGGACTGGCATTCCCCTGTAAACTGGGGACATGTCTACATGGGCCAATTAAACTGGTTTCCCCACACTCTCACTGTGACCTGTCTACATGATGCAGAGCCAAATCTCCAGTTTGAATGTGGACTGTATTCACAATGCAAGGCCAGTTCCTCACTGGATCCAACCTATCCCTCCCTTAAAACTATATAAAATCCCTTACCTTTTGTTCCAGATTTTACAGGAAAATCTGGAGCACATTGGAGTAACTCAAGTCGATCTCAACTCATGGCGATTCTATGGATGAAACATCTCCAAGACCCTCTGTCCTCTGCTGCTCTGCTTAATTCCTGCAATCCCTTAATACCCAAAGTGACCTCCTTAATAGAGTCCATCCATCTAGCATGTGGCCTTTCTCTCTTCCTACTTCCCTACACCTTCCCCAGCATTATTGTTTTTTCCAAAGAGTCCTTCCTTCTCATGATTTGTCTGAAGTACAACAGTCTCAGTTTGGTCATCTTGGCTTCCAGGGAGGTTTCTGGTTGATCTGCTTGAGGGCCCACTTGTTTGTCATTTTGGCTGTCTATGGGATCCTCAGCACTTTTCTCCAGCACCACACCTCAAATGAATTGATTTTCTTCCTATCATCTTTCTTCACTGTCCAGCACTCACACTCATACATGGTTATAGGGAATACAATGGCTTGTATGATCCTAACGTTTGTGCTGAGTTGTATATCTTTGCATTTTAGAAACTTTTCTAGTTCTTTCATAGCCACCCTTTCCATTCTTTGGGCCAATGCAGACCGGCCTAAAGGGCCAGCTTAGGGGTGGAGTTCGGGTGGGGTGACCACATGCCGGCCACTTTGATGCTGCCCCAATGCCACCATCACACTGCGTGCCTGATAGCATGGCGTGCGGCATCAGGGTGCCCCGTTGGCACAGCGTGCACATATGCTACACCAAAGGGGTGCAAATGAGCTGCTGTGGCAGCTCTAAGGGCGACTTTTTGCCGCACCAAAAAGGACTGGCATTTGCCAGCTCTTTTTGGATGGCAAAAAGGAGGATAGGGGCTCTGGCATGTGGTTGCTGTGGCTGCAGTCCAGCGGTCCCAGGGGTCATCCGCATCGACCCTTAGTCCTCTCCTGATTTTCTGACTGCAGTCCTAATTTCTATCAATGTTTGATCCTAGGTATGGGAATTCTTTTACTATTTCTATTTCTTCATTGTTTAGGATGAACTTGCGAAGTTCTTGGTGGTCATTATTTTTGTTTTCTTTATGTTCAGCATTAAGCCTGCCTTTGCACTTTCTTCTTTGATCTTCCTTAGTAGGTGTTCCAGGTCTGTGAGGTTTTCTGCTAGTACTAGTGTGTCATCTGCATATCTTAGATTGTTGATATTCCTTTCTGCTGTTTTCACTCCTCCTTCTTCTGTGTCCAAACCTGTTTTTCTTATAATATGTTCTGCATACAAGTTGAACAGATAGGGTGAAAGGATGCAGCCTTGTCTGACCCCTTTGTCAATTGGGAACCATTCTGTTTCTCCATGTTCTGTTCTGACTAGTTCATCAGGACTATCAGATGTGCTGGCACTCCCATGTCTTTAAGGGTGTTCCATAGCCTTTCATGGTCTATGCAATCAAAGGATTTGCTATAGTCTATAAAGGACATGTTAATTTTCTTTTGGAATTCCCTGGTGTGCTCCTTTAGCCATCATACGTTCACAATATGATCCCTAGTGTCTCTTCCTTTCCTGAACCCTGCTTGGACCTCTGGGATCTCTCTTTCCATGTATGGTTGGAGTCTATGTTGCAGAATTTTAAGCATGATTTTGTTTGCGTGGGAGATCAGTGCTATGGTCCTATAGTTGCTGCAGTCTCTTGTGTCTCCCTTTTTGTGGATGGGGATGCATATTGATCGCTTCCAATCTGTTGGCCATTGTTTTGTTTTCCATAATTGTTGACATCTGTTGGTTAGCACTAGAATTGATTCTGTCAATGTGGATTGCAGCAGTTCAATTCAGATATCATTTGTTTCTAGTAATTTATTTTTCGCTATTTCTCTTATTGTAATTTCCACCTCACTTTTTAGGATTTGGGGTTCATCTTCATATGGCTCTTCATTCCATGTGTCCTTTATGTTGTCATCTCTTTTGTATAATTCTTCTGCACATTGCATCCATTTTTTTTCCTTTCTGGTCTTGAATTATCTTATTTTATTGTCATAGATCATCCCAGTCCTTGGTTTGAATTTTCCGTTGATTTCCCAGATCTTGTGAAATAGATCTCTTGTTCTTTCCTTTTTGTTATTGTCTTCTATTTCTCTGCATTGGTCATTGTAGTAATTTTCTTTATGGTTTTGCACAAGCTGTTGTATTGTTGCATTAATAATTCTTTTTTTCTATCTCCCTTTTGTTATTATTATTATTATTATTATTATTAAAGTTTATTTCTAGAGCGCTGTCAGTGTACTCAGCGCTGTACAAAAGACAATCAAGAATATAACAAATAAAACAAATAAAACCTGCCAGAGGCGTACAATCTAAGTTAAAACAATGAGCAGAATAATAAGTCAATTTAAACAGAGACAATTACAACAATTACTAACAGCATCCACTGTAAACCAAGTGAGAAGACAAGTAAATGTATATCAGACAATACCAGGGAATGCCTCTCTGAACAAAATAGTCTTTAACTCGGATTTGAAAGTGGATAGAAAAGTAATGGCCTGTGTTTGAGGGGGAAGAAGGTTCCAGGAGTGAGGG
>CM034703.1:10855414-10872438 GCA_020142125.1 Phrynosoma platyrhinos | reverse complement strand
TTGAGCTTCAAACGCCGATGACGCATCCAGAGAAAGACTTCTCTTCTTTCCTTTATTGTTGCAGTGTTTTTTTCTGCCATCCATGTTTTTTCTCTTTCTTTTTGTTTATTGAAAGTGTCTGTCTGCATTCTTCTTTTATTACATCCTTGGCTTCAGACCATAGTTCCTCTGGTTCTTGGTCTATTATGCTTAATAGTGTGAATCTGTTTCTTATGTTATCAGTAAATTCTGTTGAGATATTATTTAAATCATATTTTGGTATAATCACTGGTTTTGTTTTCTTCTTGAGTCTTACTCTTATTTTTGTTATGAGTAATTTATGATCTGTGCCTGGTCTAGTCTTGACCACCAATATAGAGTTCCGCTATCTTTTACTTACGATTATATAATCTATTTGATTTTTTGTGTTGATCTGTGTTGGCATGCTGTCAGTTTCTTTCTGTACTCCTTCATAGAATCTATCAATTTCTTCTTGTTCTGCCTCTATGGTTAGTGCATATACTTGAATTATGGTGATATTCATAGGTTTACCATGGAGCCTTACTGAAATGATTCTATCTGATTCTGCATTGTATCCTCTCACTGCTTTTGTCACATCTTTTCTTAGTATGAAAGCTACCCTGTTTCTTCTTGTCTTTTTATTGCCTGAGTAGAACACTGTGTAGTTGTCTGATTCAGAGTGGCCCATTCCTGTCCAATTTAACTCATTCACCCATGTCCCTATTCTATGTGTAATGCTGCTTTGGATGCAATTTGCCTTCCTAAGGATGTATGCTATTTCTGTTGGCATCTTTTTTGTGCCCTTGGCTAATCTTGCAAATGTGATATCCCTTTATGTCCCCCTCCTTCCCTTTCTGTTAATGTTTTGATCCTGCCTGTGTCTCACTTGGGGTGTCTCATCATAGGGTTTACTAGGTGATGGGGTTACACAAGGAGGACCACCTACACCTCCATGGTGTAATACCAGGCAGCAATTTACACACACACCCCACAGTGCAATCTGGTGCCACCTCCACTGGCATGAGTCACTCCCTCTGAAGTCATAAAGAGGTGTCCAGCTATGTAGTGATGCTAGGCACCTCATTTTTTACCTCAGAGGGAGCAACCCATGCCAGCAGTACCAGGCAGTGTGTGTTGATAACCATTTGGCCTTGCTGTGGACCATAGACGTAACAGAGGGAATCCTGAGCAAGTTTGGGGCCCAAATATTCCAGAAGGGCAGCTATGAAAGAACTAAACAAGATTTTCGAGTATAAAGATATTACAGGGGTAGGCAAACTGTCTCCTTTAAGGGCCAAGGGACTTCAGCTCCCAGAATCCCAGACTATTGGCCAACATCCCAGACTATTGGCCAACATGGCTGAAGCTTCTGGGAACTGAAGTCCCTCAGCCCTTAAAGGGGACAGTTTGCCTACCCCTGATATTGAATAACAGATTCATTCCATCATATTTTCGATTTCTATGTATGGCTATGGAGACTGGAGGGAATGCTCATAGGAAGTGAATCAACTCATTTGAAATGTGGTACTGGTGGAGTTCTACAGATATTAAAAAGTCCAATGAATGGATACTATAGCAAATCAAACCTGAAATCTCCCTAAAAGCCAAGATGACTAAACTGAGATTGTTATGCTTTGGACATACTATGAGAAGACATGACCTATTAGAAAAGACAAGTTTCTCATTCATAGGGTCACCATAGGTCAAAATGGTCTTGATGGCAATTAATAACAACAATAACTGAGCAATGTTTAGCTGTATTACCCAACTATATTAGCTGTATTACCCATGAGCAATAAGCATAAGAAGTGTTGGGGCTAAGCCATCATCTTGGTGTTGGGGCTAAGCCATCATCTCTGGTAATAACAACCTCTTTTTTAAGACTCAACCTCTATTACATATCATAGAGAAAGAAGTTACAATAAAAAGCAAGTAACAACCCCCCCCCCAAAAAAAATCTACTTCATTTTTAAAGAAGTTTTTAGGACCTTAAAAAAAAAAAAGAGAGAACCAGATTTATCCACGACCACAAAAGAGAACTGGTGAGTGCATACATTTGTATCCCTAGAGCTATTAAACTCCTCAATGATGTGAACCAGATGGAAAATAAGACAAAAGAATTCACAACTCATGGTAGACTGATTTGAATTCCTTTAATTTCACACAATGAATAACATATGAATAGGATTAACTTTTTTTCCTTTTTTTTAATAGTTAAGTGCTCTATACTGTGCTAACCTGATTTGGTAGCGAAAGGAGCTTCCTTTTAGAAAAAAATGTTTAAAAACCAACATCTAAAATCATGAAAAAGCATGACATTTTAGCATGCCAGATGTACCTAACCTTCAAATAACAGCAAGTCTGTATCCATTTTTTAAATGTACAAAAATGCCTCATGAATAAAAACCGTTACAAAAAGAACATTT
Source organism: Phrynosoma platyrhinos (assembly GCA_020142125.1). Taxonomy (NCBI): domain Eukaryota; kingdom Metazoa; phylum Chordata; class Lepidosauria; order Squamata; family Phrynosomatidae; genus Phrynosoma; species Phrynosoma platyrhinos. The sequence goes on along the minus strand of CM034703.1, from coordinate 10,870,012 downwards.
CAAACAAATGTACAAGTTTTTGTCTTGCCTCTATATTCAATAAAATACAAATACATTTTTTGCTCTAAAATATGTTTACATACAATCAAAAGAGAACATGCAAATTACACGTTAAAAAAGGCGTTTAAAAACCACTTATGAATACAAACTAAAAAGTAGCCAGCACGACTTATAGAACAATCTTGTGCCCCATTCATTTTTGTAGGATTTTTTTTTAATTTTTGAAATACAGTATATACATATTTAACACTTTGTGTGCATTTAGTATTATTATTTAAGAAACAGCATTTAAAAAAAATAAACCAATTGACATGGGTGTGTACCATTTCTTTTTCCTTCCCATGTTGACAAAATTGGCATCTCCTTTTCTTTATTTTCTTTTTCTCTCCAACTCAGAGGGAGGGGGAAACAAGCCTGTAAATGACTGCTTGTTTTATTACTTAGTAGGCAGGCATTTTATGAAGATCTCCAATAAATTTCCTTGGTTGAAATGTGTTTCTGATTAACAACCCAGTCCTAAGATTTGCTGTGCTAGCAATTTAATGGTTTGAATGGAGCAAATCCAATAGTGTCATTAAATTTTCAAACAATAATGTTAGGTCAACGTTGCCAGCAAGGTATGCTCCTGCAAATGTTTAGAACTGAAGTGTAAATCAGGAATTGTTGCACATTAGTGTCTAAGTGGGGTGGGGGATATATTTTAACAGAAAGTATCATTAGAAGTAGATCTTGTTCCAGTTCCCACAGAGAAACAGAAAGAAGAACATGTGCTTACTAAAATACAAAGATATTAAAACTACATGATGTTTGACTTCACCCCAATTTTTTTTGGGGGGGGGGAGTATTCAGAGAAGATGGAGGGGATGGACTTCAGAGCATCTTTATTGTTATATTCATAATTAATGGCCCCAGTTGGAAGCATTGCTAATGAACTGACTCATTCCTAGAGCAAAATTATATTTTCACCTTCAGTTGCATGATTAACATTGAAGTTTCAATGTGTTGACATTGTAATTTATATATGCAGTCAGCCCTCCATATCCACAGAATTTTTATCCATGGGTTCAACTATCCACTGCTTGAAAATGTTCCAAAAAATTAGAAATTCCAAAAAGCAAAACTGGATTTTGCCATTTTATATAGAGGACTCCATTTTACTGTGCCATTGTATATAATGGGACTTGAGCTTCCACGGATTTTGATAGTCATCGGGTGTGTGTGTCCTGGAACCAAACCACAGTGGATATAAAGGATCAAAGAAACCTCTCACTGAGACTTTTTTGGTGAGACCTCTTACCCCCTGTCCTTCCGCCCCCCCCACCCCAAAAATTATAACTGAGCCCTTGACATTTTAACTAGAAGGACTGTATAGTAAGTTAGCATTTTATTGGAACAGTAGTACAGTCTAGGAACACAGTTGCTCAGAATCAGCCAGGGCGAGCTACACAGACATGGACACTTCCAGGTGCGCTTTTTGATTCTAAATGTAAAGATCACATCCAGGATGTTTCCATCGCAATGGCCATCCATTTGCAATGCAATGGATTCCATTGCAAGACCATTGAGTCTGAGATGGCTGGGTGAATCCTTGGATGTTAAGATGGATTGGGGCCAGATTTCTGTCACCTGCATATCTTATTCCTGTGTATATGTGTATGCAGGTGTTTACATTCATGACATTCTGACAAATCTGTTTTTGGAATTTTAACATTTCTATAACTAAATCTTCTGGAAGATGGAGGGATGGGGTTCTTATTCTTTTAAGCCTATTACTCAAATACTGTGTAGTATTGTGTAGCCTTGAGCTCTACAATTTAATCCTTGACCATCTATCCATACTACATTAATTATTGTTATTATTCCATTTGTGGCTTTCTTTCAACACACTGACAGGATGCATGACATTTTCAGGTCCTTCTATGCATTATGAGCCCCAATTTGGTTCTCTGACTTGACTACATCACATGATTGCCATAGGTCCTATACACTTGCTGTGTATGTTGTTTTCAAATTCTGCTGGAAAAGCAAACTTCTGAAAAGTAGATATGAAATTTGAATGTGTGTTTGTCTTTAAGGTGCCATGAGGCTTTTTGTTAGATCTGGTGAGGGTCTTGTAGCTCAGTCATGAAACAGTGACATCAGGCATCTCAAACCATTGGTAGTGCTGGGGTTTTCAGTCCTTCTTCCTGTATAGCCACTGGTAGACCCAAAACTCTACTTCAAATGGTTTATCAGCTCTCCAAAGCAGCTTTCTATGCTTTTATTGATATTTGGGGGCTGTATATGGGAAGGAACCCACATGGTGTAGTGGTTTCAGTGTTGAGCTAGGATTTCAGAAGACCAGGGTTTGAATTCTCCCTTAGCCATGGAACCCCAGTTTCATGTTGGGTAAATCTTACTCTCTCAGCCTTAGAGGAAAGCAAAGATAAACTTCCTCTGAATAAATGTTGCTATCAAAACTCAATGATAGGATCACCTTAAGTTGAGATCAACTTAAGGCACATAGCAACATAGGAGGGACACAGGATTGTCTCCTGTCTGTGGAAGCTGTTTCAGGTATATATATACAGGCCAAGGATTTGCTGTGAGGACTGGCCCAAAGGTTGTATCAGACTTTTGTAGTCAAATTCTCTATATATATATTTTAAAAAACCTATGAAATTCACAGGGTTTCCATAAGTCAACAGGCAACTTGAAGGCACATTTACTCAGAGAATGAGTCCCACTGCATTCAGTGGGGCTTTCCTCCAAGGAAATGTGCGGAGAACTGCAATTTTTGTGTTGTTTCATGAGCTTACACTAGGATATTGACAGTGGATCTGTAATGCCCAGACTCAGGTAGATAATATCACTGAAAAAGACACATTTTACATCTGTGGCTGCCCCTTTCTTTATGCTTTGCAAGAATTAGGATCTGCCTGTCTCTGCATATACACTTGCCTGTATTTCTATGTGTACAGCAGTCTAAATACCTAAAGGCACCAGATCACATCTAATCTTGGAAGCTGGGTCAGCCCTAGTTAGTACTTGGTTAGGAGACCACAAACAAGTACCAGGTGCTGTAGACTATATTTCAGAGGAAGGAACTGTGAAAACCACCTCTGAATATCTCTTGTATTAAAAAACCCTATGAAATTCACAGGGTTGCCATAAGTCGACAGGCAACTTGAAGGCACATACAAACACACATGGTGATAAAATAATTAACGAAAATTACTACATGAAATGAAAAATGAAAAATAATACATGAATTGGTTTCCAGTGGGATATGTACCATCTAAAATCCGTACCATCAAAAAGTGGAAATGGACACACACACTTTCTATTCAGCCATAAGTACATTTCTGGACTTGTGATATTTTCTGCCAAAAAAGAAAAAAATGTGTTTGAGTAAATAAAATATACATTTTAAAAGTGCACATGGAAAAATGCACATGCTTAAAAATGCAAACACACAGTTAATGTGTTAAAAAAGATTTTCAAAAAACATCTCCCAAGGAAGATTATTTTTTCTCATTAAAAAATACTCTGAGGGAAGTGACACAGAATGTGTGTAAAAGTGTAGAAGTGTAAAAAGGAGGAGGTCCACAAAAACAGAGTTGTCAGATGAATACCTCAGCTATTCAAAGGTGTGTGAGTGAGTGCCTGTGGATTTGAAGGTGTCAAAGATGTCATAAGAATTTTGGATTTTAAAAAAATCTGAAGCGATTAAATTAATGAGAAATCATTCACTGTCTCTCAAGTGCTTTGTGATGTCAAAGTACTCAGTGCTGCTAACATTTTTCTTTTATGAGGATTTATATTTGCGTTGAAAAAAGCAAGTGCCTTGTAATGTGAGGATCAAAGAATCATTTGAGTTGACAGATGTTCAATGGCTCAGCACCAAGCTTGCTATAAAACAGATATCCTGTATTTGTGAGCCATCAAGGCAAAGAGTAGCCACTGGCTATGGATTGTATGGTGGCCTTCTTCAGCTACAAAGAGATAAAGTTGTCATTTTTGCTGTCTGCCAGGTGCTACCATTTTTTGGTACATGGTTAAAAAGCTGCATTTGGCTTGGAGGGTTACAACTTGTGCATGGTAGCCATAAGGTAAAGTGCACAGGTTGAGCAAGGAACATCTGATTTATCTAAGGTTGCCTGAATCGAAGCATCAGTGAGCTGTTGCATACATTGGCATCTCCCAAAGGGTAATATTCTCATATTACACAAGGCACTTTTCAAAGCACACATATCTCTTCAATTCAGAGGCATAGCCAGGTTAGGGCCTTTGCAGACTGCCAGAAATAGTGCACATTACGGTCAATTGAGCCACTGCCCTGGCTCAGTGCTAGGGAGTCATGGGAGTTGTATTTTTTTCTGGGACATTGAGCCTTCTCTGTCAGAGAGCTCTGGTGCCACAATAAATTACAGTTCCCATGATTCCCTAGCACTGAGCCAGGGCAGTGCCTCAATTTAATGTGCACTATTTCTGGCAGTCTGCAAAGGCCCTAAGTCTGGAATATTAGTGTGCAAAGGGATCTTGTTGCACCTTTGAGACTAACTAAGAGAAAGATGCAGCGTAAGCTTTTGTGGACTTGATCTACTTGCTCAGATGCATGGAGTAAACTGTTGCCCAGGAAGGACCTTTATAATCAATCACCATACTCACATGTTTTGCATTTCTATGGCTATTCATACATTTTGGTTATAAAAGTCCTTCCTGGGCACCAGTTCACTCCATACATCTGAGGAAGTAGACTATGGGCCGATGCAGACAGCCCCTAAGGGGCAGCTCTGTGCCACCCCGGGAGCACCGGATCTGGCTTTTTGATGCTCCAAAAAGATCTGGCAAATGCCGCTCTTTTTGGGGGGTGGCAAAAAGCCACCCTGACACCACACGGCATGTGGTCAGGCGTGCGATGTGATGGTGGCATTGGGTTGGAGTCAGGGTGGCCGGTCTGCATCAGTCTTAAGTCTATGAAAGATTATACTACATCTTGTACTCAGTTAGTCTCAAAGGTGCTACAAGACCCGTTTACATATCTCTTGAGAAAGAGAAAAAATATCCAAGGCTTGGTAAAATGATCATTGCCTTTGAAGCACACTTTTCCTCAGGATGGATTCTGCTCAAGAGTTGCATGAATCATGGCTGAAGCGGAACTGTGTGGGGAAAGGATGTTTACACCATGCCAAAACAACTGGAAACTGTCACCATGTTCACTACTGAATGCTAGAATGAGTTCACTTTCCAAAATCCAGGATGGATAGAAGCAGGAGGCTGATTTCTTGAGTCATATTGTGCAGTGTCCATATTACTATATCACATTGCACAACTTGAGTCAGATCACCCCACTATGGCTCCCACACCATGAAAGTGATGCTTGAAGCAGGCCTTAAGTAGCTGAAAGCAGATGGAAGCTTAGAAGTGCAACTCAGGAAGCAGGAATCCCAAACATCTCTCTTGCTATTTGATTTCCAAAGAGAGTAGCTGTGTTAATCAATTGCAGCAAAACTGACAGATTCCCATGGCATCTTAGAGACAAACACATTTTTATAGGATGAGTTTTTGTGCACAGCAGCCCAGTTCATCAGATTCATGAAGCATGTCCCAAAATTCCAGATATACATAAAATAACCTGGATCCAACATGATGCTCATAGTAGTGTCAGAATCTCCAGTCACTCTCCACCCCAATGGCCCCTTTCTGTGTTGCAAAAGCTCCAGTGGATTTTGAAGCCCTTTGGAGCAGATTTTCAGGGGTGTGCAGCAAGAAGAGGTGATTGTGATTGTGCTTTTTCCTGCATAAATGGAAATCCAGTGCCAAATGCAGCCCAACGTCTATTTATCTGCCACTGTCAGTACTTTCTACATATAACTTTCCACCATTGATTGCCTGCCACCATCAATCATGTACAATGCACATACACCCAAGACTCTGAATAACACTTCATGGATCTATTGAAATGAACATTGGTCCACAGTACTCACCTTGTAACAAATCTCCTTGCTTTTGTGGACTTATAGGACTCTTTTATTGATTGATTTGGATGGAGTATGTGTAACATGGTGCTTAATATCCTAAATGTCCCTGGCATTCCTGTTCAATATGAGCAGAGGAGAAGACCTAGAGCTTGGAAGAATTAGTTTTTTTTTTTGGACTATGCTTTCCAGAACTTTTCTGCTATCATGCTGTTTAGAGATATTTAGGAAACTGTAGACCAAAAGATAATATTTCTAGGCACTAAACACCACACGGGATGAACTGCCCTGTACTCTTCAGCGTTTTTTGTACAATGCTACATCACATGGATATCAAGCCTTTTCTGACACTTAAGAGGAAGCAGTCTCTGGCACCATGGCAACTGCTCATACTGGATCATGTAACAGGGGGAAATGGAAAATTGCTTTCATGACAATTTGCAAATAAAGAACAAGAAAGATTCATATAGTTAGTGAGGTGGCGGTGAGGAAGGCTTAGGGATGGACTCTCCCCCAAAAGGTTCTGCAGAGTATAATTTTTCTCCAATATCCCTCATATCTATTCTTTTAAACAACTCCTTTGTGTATTATTGAATCATGTCTTCTTTATGTCTCCAGTATGTGCTGAAAGGCAGAAACTGTTCTACCACAGTGCAACTCTCTACTATGATCAAATTTACGAGAAAAAGAAAGGAATTGCTCATCTATGAACTTAAAAATTTCCTTTTTTTAACAAACAAAGAAACTATAACTACTGCAATGAAATAATACTTTTTTTAAAATGTTTGGTCTGAACTGTTTGGCTTCCAACAAAATAGCAATAATTATTGATTTTGCTATGCAAAATTGCTTCAGATATAGATATAAATGTTGGTAAATAAAAGTACACTTTGAGTTTGAAGTGGACAAGTGAAACTGACAATTTAGAGAGACAATTTATCACACTGTTTGTGTCCATGCAGACTGATTTTCCCCCCCTTTTCATTATAATTACAATATATACAAAAGGAAAAAAAAAGCCAAAATATTTTTCTTTAAGGCAACCACAACTTGGGGAAAAAGGTGTCCAAAGTGGTATTAGTATAACTGCAGTGGTGGCACCCTTTGAACATTTAGCTCATCATCATTATAATTTTTTTTAAAGATAAGAACACTTAATCCTTTTATATTTTAATTTAGAAAATGCCTGTCAAGAAATATTTCTTTCTCTGCTCTCAATTTCTGGGTGAATGATTTTTCAAACAACTTTTGCTGTTTTCATTTTTAAAAATGTATTTGTGTGTGTGTGTGTGTGTATGCAAACAGCAGCAAAGAGTTGACAGATTTAGATACCTTCTGGGGTCCTTGTCTCTTAAGAGTAACAAGACCCAGCATTCTTACTGTTCTTTTATGATATGTTCCCAATCTTTTGCTCCTCCCCAGATCAGCTGGGCCATCCGTGAACAACTGCCTCCATCACCAATGGGACCCACCAGTCACTTGATGGGAAGGCCTTATTATTGAAAAGTTGCCATCTGTTCTTATGTGCAATGCTAAATTCTTCCATTATATTCCAGGATGGTCATCAGAGCTTTGCTTAGGCTATGGTGGGGGACTCCACTCATCATCTCTATATCACTCACCATTTGTTCATTTACACTGGGCAAATTTTGAGGAGTGGGGAAGGAAACACCCCCCGCCCCCCGCCATAAGATTCTGATTCAGTGATTCAGATATTTTATGATAGAGTTAGTTGCTCTAAGCCTGGAGAGAGTTTCTTTAAAAATACCCCAAACATGGTAAAATAAGAGAAGATTTTGCAAAACAGATTAAAACCAAGAGGACAGCTGAGGAATTTCCATCGTCTTTGTGTGTGTGTGTTTATGTGTGTGTGATGTGGAAAAAAAGCAGAATTAACTTCCACTTCCAAGGGTTGCCAAATTTGTTCCTTGCAAGGGCTCTTGTGGCCTAAACAGCTGTATGGCAAAGAGAAATCTGATAAGTGCAATGTTTTCTCTTCTGGTTATCAGCAGTGACTGCAAAAGCTGCTGGTAGTAAGTTTTGTTCAGCCACACATCTATTACAAAGCTTCAGAAGCCTCTATTTGGAAGGGCATTGGCAATCCTGGTAGGGATAATATTAGTCCTGCCATGTGTAAAGCTCTGGTGACTTTGAAAGAACCCCCTTCCTTTCTGATATACAAGAAACACCACTTTTGGTGCTGTTGCTGTTGTTAACAGAAACTCTGTAAAACAGATTCACTAGGTTTGGAAATCCTTGCTCTGAACCCCTTCCCACTCCACTTTATTAGCCCAAGGGCTAATGCCAAAGATTTGTCATTACTGTAGTTACTATTATAACTGTTATTATTACTGGTCATTCCTGTCTGATTTCTTAATGGCTGCTGTGCTACTGAAATACAGAGCAAGTCAGATGCTGTAGAAGTAGAAGATGCTGAGTGGAGGGGCCCAACCCAGAGCTCTGGTCCACTGGTCCCAGGACACTCACCATCCAACACTGTCCCTTGATTGGCCATGTCTATTATTAGGGGAGGGTTTCGCTTTCACTTCCTCTAGTTTTCCGATGCCTTTTCACTTTCACTTCATCCTCCTCTTCCTGCAAACATTGTTGCAATTTGTTTTTTCTTTTTCCAACTCTTGCTGTCCGTGAAGGAGGGGGTGGTGGCGGCGGCGGTGGCAGTGATGGTGTCTCTCGGGCCATATGTATGACAGCCTCAATGGTGGCTGAAATTGTATCTTGATTGGCTGCTTGTTCCATCATTAAAGGATTCAGTGCGAATCTTTGACCTCGTTTGCAAGGCAGGTCAACACATTTTTCCAAAACGGGCATTTGGTCTCTGGAGTCTTCGTCAAAAGAGAGGGGCTGTTTCCGGGGACGTCCTCGTCTCTTCTTGACAAAGTTATTGCCTGTCTTTGATTGTCTCTGCAGCCGCTTGGCTTTTAGGATTTTATTCACATGATCCAGGTTCTTCTTGGTGGAGAGAATTTTGGTGTAGTTACACATCTTCCGCACCTCACACTGGATCGCTTCGATTTCACAGCGCTTGAATCGGTTCTTGAGTGGCGAGCTGGCTGCAAGGCAAACGAAATTAGGAAGATTAAGTTCAGAACCAACTGGAATTGGCACACAGATCTGCAAAAATAATGGCTGAAATATGATTAATGTCGACCGATGGGAAGATCTGCTTGGGCTGCAGATTATGAATAATGGGAGAAAGATGGGAAACTGCATACCAAATAGGATAATAAAGAATATTTCAAAATTATTTATGATAAAGGCAGTCATAGAAGAACAACCATTTATATCATAAGCCTGTGAACATGCCATTAAAATTACCTTAGCAGGATTGGTTAAATTAATGCATTAAAATTAGTAAGAGTCCAGAGATTAAAAATTGTTTTCATCTCCTGGTATCAGTAGCTGCAGTCTTACCAGGTATGAATTTCTAAAGTGGATTTTTCATTTTTTGCCTGAAAGCTGGGCCAAATGTCCCCAAACCTTATATCTTCTACCCCTACAGAACCAAAAACTGGTTGGTCCACAAACTGGTTCATGCAACCAAATGGCCATGGCAAGGTATATGCTCAATTTAGCCTGGTAAAGTGGCTGTGTGAGTGCTTTAGTTCATGTTTTCCATGATGCATAGAGGAGTAGAAGCATGATTCTGGGGTCTCATGCAGTCCCAACCCAAGATTATTTTTGTATATCTTATAAGCTTTTGTATGGGCATAAAAATAGGTGACCTGCCTTTCCTGGAAACATCCACAAGTTGTTTCCTTTTAAACACCTGTTCACCTTTTAAACTGCTTGAAGCTTAAGTTTCACATTTTAAAGTTCCATTTCACATTTTTAAAATCCAGTTCTTCAAAACCAGTAGTGGACTTCCAGCCACTTCTGTCCCCATTGCCATTTTTTGGCAGTCTGTGTAACTCTAGAGAGTCTCAGAGACCAGAAAATTGGTACTCAAACCTGCCACAGTTGCCCACCCCTGTTGTAGAGTATAGCAGCAGATAGGGGAGGGAAGGGGAATGCATCAAAGGCTAAGTGTTTATTTTACCCCCCCCCCCCCCAATTATTATGAGTCTATTGGAGGAGGCCTTCAACTTCATTTCCTATTTCATTAACACAGCTTGAATTTTCAATAAATTATCAACATCTGGGTGAAAGACAGACCAACAGCTTAATCTGACATGAGCTGTGCAGAGAAATGTACTACTTTCCTGACTTAGAATGAAACATATGGAGACTTTCCTCTTGCTCAGCTTCAGGAAAATTTCACTATCCTTAAATTAGCTCTTTAGTTTGAGTTAGCAATTCTTTAGTTTGAGTAAATCAAGTAGAATGGAACAGGAGAATAAATGGCAGTGTGCTTAAATGAATAAAAGGATGGTCCATCTGCAATGATATCAGAAGCCTTGAAAATTCAAACTTGAGACACACAAAATTTTCAGTTGCTCTCTCAAACAATTCTGTCCTGGACCTCTTCCTGCCATCTAGTTGTTGCATTTCAAAGTATTTCTCTTCCACTTTTCTCTTTGAAAGAACACACTCATTGGTCAACAGCAATAAACTCATAATCTAAATGAATTTTTAGCACCAACAAATAACTTACAGAGGTAAGGTAAACCATGCAACTGTTTAACCTGTTCCCTCTGGATTCTGTTTCACTGTTTTCAAGGGGATGATAGTCCCTAGTGAGTGAATTTAGGATTGTGCTGAACAATACAATCCTATGAATGTAGTTGTCACACATCATAGATCTCTGAATAATAAGTAATCTACTTTTCACTTTCCAATCATAGGAATAGCAAGTCCATTTCTATACCACTTATCAGTGCACTTAAGCACTCCCTAAGTGGTTTACAATGTGTAAGCTAATAATAATAACAATAACAACAACAACAACAACTTTATTCTTATATCTCATCTTTCTGCCAAGACAATCAAGGTGGCTCACAGAATAAAATTAAATTTAAATAAAACATACCCTGTATTAAAACAATAATAACAATAATAGTAACAATTGACCCCCCTTTAAAAGAGTTAAATACAAGACTAAAATAAGAACATAATATTAACATAGTGAGTCTTCTTGAACAACAGTGGATGTATAAAGAGGAGACAGCACAGATTAGATTGGAGTGATCTATTCAGGGAAGGCCTGCCTGAAAAGATCCATCTTGACAGCTTTTTTAAAGCTGTCTAAGGTGATAATTTGATGGATCTCCTCTGGCAAGGTGTTCAATAATCTGGGAGCAGCAGCAGAAAACGTTCTCTGGGAGGTTACTGTTAACCTGGTTTTTATCGGTTGCAGTAAATTCCTCCCAAAGGACTTGAGGGAGTGGGGCAGATTGTAGGTGAGGAGGCGATCCCTTAGATAGGTTTGACACAGGCCATGTAGGGCTTTAAAGGTAATCACCAACACCTTATACTGTTATGAAGGGATTTCAAAATAAATGTAATATGATCACTCCTAGATTTATGATCACTCCTAGATCAACCTGGCTGCCATATTCTGTACTAGTTGTAGTTTTCGGACTAGGTATAAGGGTAACCCCATGCAGAGTGCATTGCAAAAATCGAGTCATGAGGTTACCAGTGTATGTACTACAGTTTCTAGGTCCCTTATTTCCAGGAAAAGGCGCAGCTGGCATATCAGCTGAAGCAGATAACAGGAGCTCCTGGCTGTTGAATTCACCTGATCTATCATGAGAAGTGACGGGTCTAGGAGCACCCCCAGACTACGAACACAGTCCTTAGAGGAGAGCGTGACCCCATCCAGGACTGGAGATTGCAACCCAATACCTGGTTTGGGGGCCCCTACTGTGAGTACCTCCATTTTGTCTGGATTCAGTTTGAGCTGGTTTTTCCTCATCCAGTCCATTACCACCTCAAGACAATGATTGAAGGGAGAATTGCCATCTGCCGTCATGGCTGCTGACCGAGACATAGAGAAGTATATTTGGGTGTCATCAGCATATTGATAACATCCCACTGCATGTTTACGGATTATTTCCCACAGCGGCTTCATATAAATATTGAATAGCATTAGGGACACGATGGCACCCTGAGGGACACCACAATGAAGCTCTGTTTTTGAAGAGCAACTGTCCCCGAGCATCACCTTCTGGAATCTGCCTGAAAGGAAAGAACAGAACCACTGAAGTACAGTGTCTCCAATTCCTAACTCTCCCAAGCGTCCCAAGAGGATGTCATGATTTATCGTATCAAAAGCCACTGAGAGGTCCAAAAGCATCAACTGGGTAATGCTTCCCCTGTCAATGCTTAGGCGAAGATCATCTCCCAGAGGCAGTCTCCACCCCACAGCCCAGTCTGAAGCCAGTTTGAAATTGATCTAGAAAATTGATTTAATCCAAGGTCACTTGGACGTGAAAAGCGACAGCCCACTTGATCACTTTGCTCAAAAATGGCAGATCATTCAAGGTCCACTACAGATGCTGTTACTGCTTAAAATTTTGGAAATGCTGAGCTACTTGTGCTTACCTGCTTCTGATGGAACTGATGATGATGTAGGTAAGAGAGATAATATAGGGACTGAGGACATTGCAATGCTTTCAAGAACTGGTTTCCGACGGGTCATCACAGCAGAAGTAGAACCCTCATTTTTGTTGTGAAGTGAATTCTGGTCTACTTTTAGGTGGGAACTGGTTACTCCTGCAGAAAGAAAGAAGAAATAATGGCAATTACCAGGGTAGGGAATTTAGATTAATCAGAAATATACTATAAATGCTTTGCTGTGCTTCAAAGGGAAACTACCACCCCAACATTTTTCACTTATAAATGTGCTTCTAATAATGGAATTTTGATACTAGAGAGGATTATGAATTTTTTTATTGGGTTTCAGTCATTTTTGCCCGAGGACATAACATAAACATTGATTCTTAGCCAATGCATTATTGCCTCACAAGTCTATTTTTAAAACAATATGAGGAAAGATTATAATCACAACTCTATTTGGGGCTGTTTTTCCATGTGCCTCCATGCACTCGTGTATCTTATCACACAATTACAAGCACTTGGACAGAGAGGAATCTCATTACGATCTAACCACCTACCCTAGAGCAAAATCTTCCACATATGACCAACATAAGATATGGCTTCTCACAGCATCCACAACAGAACTGGTTAATCCAGTCCTAACTACTCAACAGTCTCTTGTGTGGTCTTTGTACCTGATTCATCAAACCTTTATTGCCATTATCATTCTCTTCATCCTCCTCCCCCTTATCATGGATTATGCATCATCATTGTCACCCATTATTTCTCCTAGAAGAGGGATGGACAACTGCAGCTGGGACTAAAGGGTCTTTGCAGACTGTCAGAAATAGTGCAAATTGAGTCCACAGACTCAGTGCTAGGAAATCATGGGAACTGTAGTTTATTGTGGCACCAGAGCTCTCTGACAGAGAAGGCTCAATGTTTCAGAAAAAAACCAATTCCCATAATTCCCTAGCACTCAGCCAGGGTAGTTAAAGTGGACTCAATTTGCACTATTTCTGGCAGTCTGCAAAGGCCCTAAGTTTTTCTCCAGCATTGTCACACTATTACACTGCAAGCTGAAAATGATCTGGAAATGTGACTTAGAATGTGTACTGGAAGTGTGCACTGGCTGTCACTTCTAGTTTGCACTTTTGAGGGTTTGTTGAGTGGTTTTTGCCTCTTTCAGTGAATCGCTGCATCATAGAACCTTATGAGTGGCAAGAGCCACAAAGGCCATCTAATTCAACCCCATGTCATGGAGGAAAAGTGTCTGTGTGGTGTTTCTTTTCTTTTCTTCTTTTTACGGGAATGACTTTTTAAAGCTTACTATGGGTGGATGCAGATGGGTGGCCCTGGGCTGCCCCGGGAAGCAGAGGATGGGGCCCCCGATTCTCAAATTTGCCGGCCTGGAAAAGAGCGGCAAAATGCTGCTCCTTTCAGAGCCGGCAAATAGGGCGCCCCAAGAGCCACCGCATGGCTCTTCTGCATCCCTTCTTGTACAGCGCATTAGGATGCTGCACCAGGAGGATGTTCTGATGGCATGTGCTGTGCATAATGGTACGCGCTGTCAGAACGTCCTTGGGGAGGGGTTGGGGCAGCTGGCGTGTGACTGCCTCTCCCCTTCCCTGCCTCCAAGACGGCACAAAAGGCCGTCTGTAGAGGCCCTATGTTTCCAGGGCCAGGATACTCCGGGGCAGCCTGAGTATCCTGACCCCACAGCTAACCCGCTGTGTCCACATTACCTTTGCTTCTATTTCTGCACCATAGGAGGCCACTCACTTCTGATGTCAGAACAAAACACCCAGTGATATTCACATGTAGGTTGCCTTGTTCTGACCTCAGAATGAGTGATCTGTGGTGGCAGTGAAGGAGATGGACAGTCCAGTGGGATGCTTGTACAGAGACACTGTAGCATGGAAACAGAGGGCTCTGGATCAGTCTAGAAAATCCTGAGCGACAACTACTGTTGTTCTAGACTACTGTTCTAGACTACTCATGTATAAGTCTAGAAATTTTAATCAAAAATTGACCCCCCCAAACCTGGGTTGACTTACCCACGGGTCAATGTAAGTACTGTATCAGGTAAATAATCGTTAGCTTGGGAAAATAGTCACGTGGTGGATGATGGACAGCAAGA
>CM034703.1:10800697-10824172 GCA_020142125.1 Phrynosoma platyrhinos | reverse complement strand
CTGTGGGTTGTACTAGGGAAATTAATTTTTCTGACATTGTGTAAGGAAGTATCCAGTAGCTGCTTATTGAATGTTTTTGTCAGACTACAGAATGGCCTGCAATAGATCTGCCCAAATGGTCACCAACTAGCTAGGAGGTGTGTATTTTGGGAAGTCTCCCTCATGCCACCGCATGGCTACTTGTACGAGATTCAAGATCTTGGCCATGGTCCTTCATATGATGGCATATGGCTGGAGCGGTACACCTCTGACCTCAACCATGCCTGCAGCCATGAATCTGTGATTTGCTGACTTCACTGTGTTCTCAAAAACCCAAGTCTCTTGCACACTACATAACAACAGCACCTTGACACCACTTAACTGCCAAGGGTTGCATCCAATGGGATTTGTGATTTTGTGAGACACTAGAGCTCTCTGGTAGAGAATTCCAAAGACTTCATAAAACTGCAAATCCCAGGCTTCCATAAAATGGAGCTATATCTGTAAGAATGGTGTGTGTTGTGTGCCTTCAAGTCATTTCCAACTTATGGCAACCCTAAAGTGAACCTATCACTGGGTTTTCTTGGCAAGTTTCTTCAGAGGGGGTTTGCCATTGCCATCCTCTACGGCAGGGGTAGGCAACCTTTCCCCTTTAAGGGCTGAAGGACTTCAGCTCCCAGAAATCTCAGCCATGTTGGCCAACAGTCCCATGTTGGCCAATAGCTCCTGGGATTCTGGGAGCTGAAGTCCCTCAGCCCTTAAAGGGGAAAGGTTGCCTACCCCTGCTCTAAGGCTGAGAGACCGTAACTTGCCCAAGATCACCCAGTGGGTTTTTGTGACCGAGTGGAGACTGGAACCCTGCTCTCCAGAGTCACAGTCTAACATTCAAACCACTACAACACACTGGCTCTCTGATAAAGTACTACCAAAGTGTTATAATTGTGTAGTGCAAAAAAGACTTCACACCCTCTATTGCCTTGAGTTCAAAAAATTCCTTGGTTCTCCCTTTCCTTCTTTCTCTTTTCGAGGGCAGGTTCCCTTTATTTCCTTTAGTTGAGGACACATTTTTCACATCTGTTTCAGTGACTGGTAGAACACACACACACACATCTCTGATTAATATGCCTGGCAGAAAAAAGGGGAGAGCAATCCCATTTTGGGGTGTGTATGTGTGTGTTTGTGCGTAGTAACAAGGAGCTGCAGAGAGAAAACTGCTGCCTTTGCAACAGAAATTGGAATTACCTTTCCGCAACATTAGGAGACAGACAAAGAAAGAGGGTTTACAGTCTAATTGCTCTCTACCTGAAAGCTTTTAATGTATGCACTTAAATCCAAAACAATAATCACAACAATAAAAAAAGGGATTGGAGTTTTTCCTCATTCCACCAAGGGATGTGATTCCTCCATGTTTCACATGTGGAAGGGGCATACATACTGCAGTTTGTGAGGGGAAAGCCACCCACACACTCTTAACAACTAGCCCTAAAAATCTGGCAGTAGTGTTGGAAACATTTACGCTTTACACACACAATGAGGAACGGGGATGGGGGAGCAAGGGAGAAACCCATCCAGGAATGAAACCGCAGTTGAAATTTCTTATTGTCCTTAATACCAGGGTATTAAATTATATCCCCCTGCCGTTCCTCCCTCAGCCTCCAGGAACTGGAAGAAAAAAGGGACGAGGCTGAAACAAAACAAAATACCACCAGATTGGCTTTATGTGTATGCGTGCATGTTTTTTGGCAAACGGCTGGAATAATTCCTTGCTCTTGCAAATATTTCCAGCTAGGAAATAATTGGAATCAGAAGCCTATCCTTTCCCACCAAAAAGGGCAGGGAAGAGAAGGTTAAGATTCGCAGCAAATCCTGACAGGTTCAAGTCTTTTCCTAACAGGAGGAAACTGAAGACCAGAATTACCTGGAGCTACCTGAAATACCCCACTCCCCAGTCATTTTAACAACCATCCAATTTTTTTTTTTTTGACCAGGCCAATTAGGAACAGAAAAAGAGATGAAGTCAAAGAAAGGAGAGATTTTCTTTCTAGAAGAAGATTTATGCTACATGTACTATCTTCCAAACCAAGAAAACAAGAGCCTTAAGCGCTCAGCCTCTAGCTCAAAGAATGAGACCGGAAATCTTGACTTCCAAAATGTCCATCCTGGGTCTAGAGGCAGGAATGGCTGATCACAAATGGCATTACTACTATTACTACTGCTGCTATTAATTTGCATTCCACCTTTCTCCAAAAATTGGGATTCAGAATGGCTTACAATTTAAAACAAAAATATAGTTAAAATATGCAAAAAGTGAACATTAAAACAGTATTAAAAAATTCAAACCTCCAGTTAAAAGAATAAAATTCAATTCTCTCTCTCTCTCTCTCTCTGTGTTTTTGCCCTCGACTTATGGTGACTCCCCTAAATATGAAAAAATGTTTTTAAAATGTTTTGAAATTGTCAAAATCCCATCCAGGGAAAACAAACAAACAAATTTGAGCCAAGATTTATATCCCGAAAACCTGGCCTGGTAGAAGAATTTATGAAAAGGAAAGTCTCATACACCCCCTTTAGCAGTGGCTTTTACGTAGAGGATGGGTGGCCACTTAGAAGAAATTATGTAGATGTTGCTTTTCTCCATTGGCAAGGGCTGGACTTGATGAACTTTAGGATATCCTCTCTGTGTCAAGGGTGGTACAAACAGACTCAAAGCTCATTATACCCAAAATCCTGAGATAAGTTGTTAAAAGCAGTATCAAGCTTGGAAAATCCAGAGGCTTCATACTACTCTGTTCTTGATGATGGATTTAAGACTGAGGGCCTCTACAGATGGGTGGCTGTGGGCCACCCTGAGAAGCCAAGGATTAGGGCTGGGGCTGCTCCATGCCTCGGCCCAATCCACCCTTTCGGCGGCTGGGAAAGGAGCGCTAAAATAGCGCTCCTTTCCAAAATCCCAGAAAGGGCGCCGGAAGAGCTGTCGCGTGGCTCTTCTGCAGCTCTTCCAGCTCAGCCTGTGCAGATGCTGGGCCAGGAGGACGTCATCGGAGCGCTCGCTGTGTGCAAAGGCGGGTGCTCTGATGACGTCCTTGGGAAGGGGTTTGGACGTCCGGTGTCCCTGGCTCCAAGACGGTGCTTTGCACCATCTGCAGAGCCCCTAAGCCACAGAAGATATCTCCAACGCACAAGTTATCAGACTTTCCCTTCTACCTAGGAGCTCCAGTGCATAACCCTGTTTTCAAATTGTGATACTGAAATAGCAAATGGAAAAGCGTTAATGAAGAGAATTGAATTAGCAGTTAATCATGGGAGAAAAAAAACAAATTAAGAGAATTTTATGTCAAGGGAAGTTCATATAAGTTCTCAATGGCTGCATATTTTGAATCAAGGCATTTGTCAAACGAAATTAATGCTCAGATTAGATATGTAATTGAAAAGCGCAATTGATTTCATCTCATTAATGCTTTGATGTAGGTTAGTTAATATGACTCAAAACACATGTTTCCACAACACAAAGAACGCAGGGAATAACTTGGATTTCATCAAACTGACTGAACTTCATCAAATGGAATTTTTAAAAGTAATTATTTATAAAGGTGAATTCCTAATATCAGATGACACAGTGGGGAAAAGCAATGGCTCAGGTTGGGATGGATTTCAAACTTTCATATTTCAGAGCAGACTGTCAATAGCAATTCCCTGGGACTCCTTCTGCATTGCAGAGGTATATAGAAAGCATTTTAATGTGCTTCAGTTGCTCTGAGTGACCCGATGGACCTATTGCTGCTTAGAAGTGATCAAGGTGACTGAGGAGGAAGATGAAAGAATGTCCTTCCATGGAAGTGTTGGGACATGATGTTACAGTAGGCATGGGCAATTGTGGAAGGCTAGGACATTAGCCCTCTAGGAGATCTGGGGTATTGGGCCAATGTGAAAAAATCCCAATATTTCACACACACACACACAAAAAGCCCCAATACCCTTTATGGGCTGTGAGGGTGTATTTCCTCCATGTTTTCAAGCCCTCCATGGCCATTAAAACAACAACAGCAACAGGAGGTGTCTGGAGGTCACTTCTGCTTCACTACCACTTTTAAAAATCACCTTTTCTGAGCCTAAAATGGTCCAGGGGGTGCTCCAAAATGTGGCAAAAATGCCCCATGCTCCTACAGGGTATTTAGGGATATTTTTAAAAAAATGCAATTGACCCCTGAGGGAGCTCAAGGGCCTCCAAAACAGCCCTAGGGGACCTCATGCATCCCATGGGCAGTGGCATCACTATGGTTGATTTTGCCCCAGTGCAGTAACTTATGGTGTCACCCCTAGGCAGGCAGGCAGGCAGGCGTTCCACAGCTCTGGTGTTGGCAAAGGGAGGGGATCCAGTCTTGCTTGCCTCCCCCTGCCCCCTGGAACAGAAGTGGAGGAGGCCCAGGCAAGAGCACCTGGAGATCCCTGCTGACCCTACAGAAGGGGTGAAGAAGGGATGCAGAAGAGGCGAAGGATGCCTCTTTTGGCAGCTCCACCTGGCCTGACACCCCAACCTCTATTGGCAGGCAGGTGCTGAGTCGTCCCTCCTCTTCCATGGTCAAAACACATAATCCTGGGGAAAGACATGATCAGGAGAGGGCAGGGGAAGGAGAAGCAGTAGCAGCAATAGTTGGATAGGGATGCCCATCATCTGCTCTTCCCTCCTCCCTGTCTTGCCACCCCCATCCCGACTGACCTGCCAGGCACACTACGGCCCACCTTGTCCTTTCTTTCCTCTTGCTGTCCTCCCTTGGACAGGGGAGAGAGGGATCTGTAGCCATCAATGCCACTGCCACATCCCTTACCCAGCCTGGCCAGCAGTGCTGCTGGACCCAGAAGGGACTACCGGGCTGCAGCAGCACTTGACTCTCACCAGTGGCCGCAGTGAATGGATGGCAGAGGAGCCCTGGACAGCAGATGGAAGCAGTTTAAGGCTCTTGAGACAGACATTGAGCAACTACCCCAATTGGTGTCACCCTCCCAATGGTGTCACCTGGTGCAGTTAGCACTTCCTACATCCCTTAGTGACTGCCCATGCCTACAATTTCTCCATCCCTATGCTAGAATAACCAGGCATGTGGGTGCTAGCCAATTAGCAGATGCCTGCTTGCGTATTGTTGGCTCAGTTGCCACATGCTTTCATAACTACCCTTCAGATACTTCTCTATAGAAAAAGTTTTCTTCCCTTTTACTTGCCTGCACCATCTCTTGAGGGTAAATCCTCCCAGCAAAGTGCCTCAGCAGACATCCCATGGGCAATACCAGAGTGGAAAGGTAGACCATGAAGGGAATGTAAATGGTTCTAATGGTGGCTTGATTTTACTAATTTATCTTTTAAGCAGAAGAGGGTTTTTTTAAAAAACCAAACCAAAGTATTTTCTGGTGTTCTAGTTATGTTCAAATTATTAAAACAAAACAAAACAAAACAAAACAAACCCCCCCCCCAAAAAAAAACCCACCAACAACAAACCAAACCAAAAGGTCACTGAAGTATTTTCTGGTGTTCATGTTATTTTAAATTGAAAAAATATATATAACAAAACAAAACACCAGGGAATTATTTTATCCCATTTGCTTTAGTTGAATTCTTAAATGGAAACCATATCTTTAATGTTAATTAGACAGCACATTACTTAGTCTTCCTGTCCCCATGTAAATAACAATTAGCAATAATTTAGCAGTTGTATGCTCTGGCATCTTCTCTAAACCATGCCATTGTATCCCACTCCAGATTCCTTTGCATTAATTAGGTTCATAAGCCAATCAGAGCTAATTAAGAAGAAAATAAGTATAATAATAAATGAGACAAAGCTAGTGATTTGTATCTGTTTGGTAGTTCCTCTCCCTTTGCAGTTCATCAAATAGCCGTATTGCACAGGAACTTCTTCTAATTGAAACTAATTATGAGGTTTCCCTTGCTACTTTGAGCCTTGTGCTGAAATCCCATGAAGCTCATTAAATAAGTAACAAAGCTGGAATCTTTAGCACATATTGCAACTTGCTTCACATTAATTGGCACCTTGTTCCAAAGGTAGTAAGCAGTTCTGTGGCTAAAGCAACTACACTTTCTACTGGGATGTTCCTCCCAGAAACAATGAGGCATGGGTTGGATGCAGTGGCTGTGTTTTGCATGGAAATCACTTCTAGTAGCTAGTCTCTCTCTTCCTGCCAATAAGTATTTATGGCAAAAATGGAATTACAGTTGATTTCAGGTAAATTTCACCTGAAATTTTAGCTAACTGAAATTCAGAACAAATGGATATTTATGCTAGGCTGAGGTGACATAAGATTGAAGCCTTACATTGTCACTGACTGTTAATTCAAATGGTATGCACAGTGTGTACATCCTGAAGTCATTTATATATTCTTTCCAAGACTATTCATTTCTTTAAATGTGCCAATTCATTTTCATCCTCCACTGATCTGTTACGTGTATGTTTTTGCAGACAAAAAGCAATCTCCCTAGAATAGCTCAGAAGATGGATTTTGAGTCTAGGAGATCAGAGTATTAGGCATTTGGGGAAGAGGTCATTTCTCAAAGGGCTGCCAACCCTGTTTGTGTGATGCAGGTAACAAGCAGTGTCTAACCTTTCTGATAAAGGCAACTCCAAAGCATCAAATGCACTTCTAGCAAACTCTGCAGGTACTCTAGAATAGTACAGGGCCTTGGTTTGGTACAGTCTCTTGCCTACTGGCAGCTGGAGGACTGGCAGCACATCTGAAAGGTCCACAGAGCTTCCTGCTTTTGCCCAAATGGACAAAGGCATGTCCTCACCTACCTGAGGTGCCCAAGGCAGAAGCTGGCTGTTGATGCTCACACCATTCCTATCCCTTCCATTTTTAAAAAAATACAAAAAAAAAATACTAAATGAACAAGAACAGGGTTTTTTTCTGGTCTATGTTCCACATAGAATCATAGAGTTGGAAGTGATGACAAGGGCCACCTTGTCCAATCTCCTGCCATGCAGGAATATACCATCACAGCACCCCTGACAGATGGCCATCCAACCTCTGTTTAAGAACCTTCAAAGGAGACTACACCACACTTCAAGGCAATGTGCTCCACTGTGGAAAAGCTCTTACTGTCAGGGTGTCCTTCCCAATGTTTAGGTGGAATCTCTTTTCCTGTAGTTTGAATCCATTACTCCGTGTCCTAGTCTCTGGAGCAACAGAAAACAAGCTTGCTCCATCCTCAATATGACATCCCTTCAAATATTTAAGCATGACTAGCATGACAGCCCTTAACCATCTCTTCTCCAGGCTAAACATACACAGTTCCCTAAGTCACTCCTCATAGGGCATGGTTTCCAGACCTTTCACTGTTTTAGCAGTCCTCCTCTGCACATGATCCAGCTTATCAATATCCCACTTGAACTTTGGTGCCCAGAACTGCTTATAGCCTAATACTGGGATCAGGAGGAAACACAGGAAGACAGGGTGCATCTTTATACTGAGTCAGATGATAGGCCCATCACTTCCAACATGGTCAATCTGGTGGGCAGCAATGACTTCTGAAGGTCCCCCCTACCCTGCAGATCCCTGAAATTCATTAGAGGTCTCTACCTAAGTATTAAAAGGCCCGCTTGGTTTCAAAATCAGACAAGATGGGATTTTATGTTGGTTTGAATTAAAGAGCTGGTGGGGAAAGGAACACAGATAACCACCAACTGCAAGTACCTCCAGGTATGGACTTGAGTATCCTCAAAGATCATGGTTATATCACTTTGGGAGCTACCAAGTTACAGCAAATGCTCATTCTTTCAAGAGTCAATTGCAGCTCTCCAGTCTCTCCCCTCCAATCCATGAGCGAACCACCTGATTGAAGAGCACGGACCTCCCTCTTGAGTTCACAAATCTAATTCTGTTGCTGAGTCACCATGCGGTTTGGGTAATAGCTTAAATCTGTGTTTCAATTTCCCTGACTGCATAAAATGAATATGACAATATTCTATCTTGTTAATCTCTTGGCACTTATCTCTGGATTAGAGTTACTCACCTGCCTCGCAGCAGCGTCCTGAGGATTCATTAACTTAATGTTCATACAACTCTTTGAATATGTAAAGGACCACTGAAGTGGAAGTGTTATAATCATCTCACTGTTTAGACACATAAGCTTTGATCTCAGAGAGGAGGGCGCAAGATGATCACGGGGAGCCAAACAGGTGCTAGCTGACTGAAAATCCTTTTGCTTGCTCATCGCAGAGACTCCAAATAAAGAAGGAACTTAAGATCGATGCCAGCTGGCAGACAACAGACTTCCAGGGTTGTGTGACATACAGGAAGCTTCCCTTTCCATCAGCCACCAATATCACTGTGTGCTAGATGCCAAGGCAAGGTTTGCGCTCCTGTCCTTATTCAAAAGTAAATGCAGTGGACTCGATCTTGATCGAGAACTGAGTATAGGAGATGAGGGGTGCTTTAGTCCTTTGTTCTCTTCCACTGTGGTCCTGATCCAACTTCTTCTTCTTCTGGCCCCAGATCTACAGTTTGCATTGCCAAAAAATGATCTAGCATTTCAATGCACTCCTTTTGGGGCAATACGCATTATGTTTGTGGGTTGCTTGGAGCAGATTTGAACTACATGGGATGGCTGATGGTCAATGCTCCTTACTCCCATGCTAGGATTCAGTCTGGATCAGATTCCCTGTGCTTACGTTTGCATAAAGGGGGGGGGGAGGAAGACATAAGTCTTATCTGCACTGCAGAATTAATACAGTTTCAGACTACTTTAACTGCCATGGCTCAATGCGGTGGAATTCTGGGATTTGTAGTTTTGTGAGATCTTTAGCTTTCTCTGCCAGGGTGCTCTGGTGTCACAACAAATCCCAGGATTCCATAGCATTGAGCCATGACAGTTGAAGTGGTGTCAAACTGCATTATTTCTGAAGTGCAGATCAGACTATAGTCTTCTTGGGACTTACATCTTCACAAATGGCTTTAATATGTGAAAAGCTTGACCTGAGTAGTTTCTCAATGTCTATATTCACTTTGGGGCTTCCATGATGCTACAAGGTGCAGGCTGTCGTTGTACAATGCTGGAGTGACAGAAGTACCATGGGTTTATGCACAATGGGCATTGATGCACACCAGAACATTCCCTAATGTGCATCTGGACACCAGCAAGGAAGTGCCAGAGCATAACAGGAGTGCCCAATATTTCATCAGAAGGGCACATTGGAATGCTCTTGTTAGTGCCCAGGTCTGCTTATTCACAATTTAATAATAGGATTTTGTTGCATTTATGCAATGTAGCCATGGATTCATAAAGTTATGAAATGTGGACTGAGATCAGGGTGAACAGATGTCCTAATTGCAAAGGAGAGGAAGGCATTGCAAAAATGTAGGACACTCAAGAAAAATGTAGGACATTACACAATAAAAGCTAAAAAACACTAATATAAACATAAATTCTTGCTTCTTAGTAATGCTCAGAATGGAAGCTATTTTGGAATTCCTCCTGGATAGAAGATTGAAATGTAGG
The DNA here is from genome assembly GCA_020142125.1 of Phrynosoma platyrhinos. NCBI lineage: Eukaryota > Metazoa > Chordata > Lepidosauria > Squamata > Phrynosomatidae > Phrynosoma > Phrynosoma platyrhinos. The sequence goes on along the minus strand of CM034703.1, from coordinate 10,814,691 downwards.
TCATGCCATGGAAAAGAATATCTGGCCACCCTGACTGAGATGCACTAGGTCTGCCATAGCAGCTACTTATGGCATTGAAGGGTGTTTTTTTTTGGGGGGGGGGAAGATCTCACTGCTCAATGGTATTCTTATTTCATTTCACACTCAAATGTGTACTTTATGGGCCTTTTCCTCTGACATAAAAATGTCAAGCCCTGGAATTCTTTCCAGTTTGTGGGTGAATAAATAAATAAATAAATAAATAAAAATTCTCATGTTTAGCTGACGTGGTTTGAGGACGACTGTTTTTGTTTTTCCTTCTCTCATACTCCTACATACTGCTGTGGCAAAGGAACAGTTTAAGATGACCTAACAGGTCTTTTCCACTCATGATTTCCACAATTCTATGAAAAACCACATTCTCAACACTTTGTGACTGCAGGGAAAACATTATTTTTGGCTGCCTTTTTGTATTTGAAAGATACCATTGAACTGGCAGGCTTCTAGTTCTCTCCAACCCCTTTATTTTTACCTTTTAATTTTTTTTTTTAAAAAAAGAAGGGATAGTAGAAACTTGATTTCTATAAAAGCCTGTGTCTCTGCTTCTCAGAGAAAAGTGTGGATTTTCTATCAGCATGGCTAATTTTGTCTGGAAAGATAGTGGATTGGGTGACACAGCTAAGGGAATGGTTCAAAGATGTATGCCTGTATGAAACACACACACATAAACACAAATTTCACACACAGCGTTGACAGTTCAGGATTAGTCCCAGGCCCTGAGATTTCTGGGCCAAAACCTGAGATCTAGGGACAGCTCCTGGTGATGGCATTAAATCAGTTGCTCACACCTTGTCAAAACACAAAGGAAGAGAGAGAGAGAATGAGAGAGAAACCACATTTTTCTGTTTGGAAATAAAGACAGAAATCCCAGGCCAAGATGAAATGCAGGGATTATATCTTCTTACCTACTTTGCGAGATGGGATAAGGAACATTTAATGTAGCCTAGTTATTTCTAGCCAGAATGTGCATGCAGAGCACTGTGGAGGGTAAGCCCTGGCACCACAACTACTAGAAAGGAAGAAGGAAATACAGTTGTCCCGATTCATGGGGGATCCATTCCAGATTCCCCCCCCCATGAATCAGAAAAAACACAAATATTCAAAGCCCATTGGTTAAAATGGGTGCACGCCTCTGCATGTGACACTGCGCAGGCGCCTCAGGCACACATGCCATTTTGTCCCTTCCCATTTGCCATCCACAAAGGAGCAAGATCGTGGACTCCAAGTCTGCAAATAGGGAGACGAGTGTAAATACATAGCTGTGATGGAGGATCTTTACAAGTTGCAGCAACACACACGCACACATCAAGTAAGTCTTGCAAATTGTAGCAAGCTAGTGCTTTCCTAGTTAAGCTGGAGATATGCACACAGCCTTCCTTCATGCTTGGAGCAGAATGCACTAAAATTGGAGAGTGTGTACCCTTGCCTTTCCCCTGGAGATGACTTATGAAAATGGAAGGTGCTGAGATCTGGTAATCTTATTTACACATGTTGCTTTCCAGAGACATAGGAAAAAGCCATCTGAGAAATTTCACCAACAGCTTATGTATTAGTAGGGTCCACATGTCCACAGAATTTCAGGCACCTTTCCTCTTCTTTTTTGAGCAGCGACCACTTTCCGACTTAGACGTTCCTCTAAATTCAGTGGGGATTACTCACCGATGGACACATTTAAGGATTGTGGCCTACAAGTAATCCTGTTGGTGTCTTATATGTGTGTAAATTTCCCTGTCAAAGTGGTTAAGCATATTCATCTGATGGTGTATGCTTGTATATAATTAAAAGATGTGGGAGCAGAATGATGCATGCACTGCCATTTTACATGTGATGAGCATTGGACATAGCATCACTAGTGTTGGAAATGTGGGAAGGTATGTGAAAGGTGAGAGGAAGTAGGAGAAAGGTATGAGAAAGGAAGGAATAGCAGAAATAGAAGAGATGCAATAATAAAAGAGTATAGTAGGAGAAGGGTGAATGGAAGGGAGAGTATAGAAGGTATATGAAAATGGCATGATATAAGAAAGATCAAGGGCAGAGTATTTAAGATAGAAGAGAGAAAGATGGTTGAGAGAATGTAGACAGAAGGAAGAAAGGTAGAGAAATATGTTGATATGAAAGGTTAAGCAAATAGGAATAATAATAACGGATATAGCGTGATTGATGAATGTTGATTTTTAGAGATATGAGTTGTTTGATTTTATGTATTGGTAATATGTTTGAATAAAGAATATATATTTTTAAAAAGAACATGGAATCACATTTAGTTATGATATTGGTTCAGCATTTAGTCTCTTGGTTGGGTTTTGCAGTGTTACCGTTGAATGCTGGGATGTATAGCACAATTAATGTGTAGGCCTGAGGAGATTTAAGCTGCACAATTTGATACAGGATCTCTGCCAATATATATTAAAGTGGCTGTCACTTATTTCTCCTAGTTTTTCTAAGGGAGAATGCATTTTTAATTAAAAAGAAATAAAAGATCCTTCCTTACTGTTGCAGATGTCCTCGAGGAGGCTTTTGTCAAAATTAAAGTCACAAGAGTAAATAACAATCCTAAGAAAACCACACCAAAAGAAAATAGCTGTGCTATTTAAAATCAATCAATAAAATCAATCAGAGCAGTATCAATAACAGTCATAAGTGTTAATTAGAATTTGGGTTAGAGAAAAGGACAAAAGGATAGGAACTTCACTAGTGAAGGAATTCTGGAGAATGTGTTTCTCCACTAGGTACCAGTCCTAAACAGAGGAAATTTAATTCAAAGACATAGTCCCGTGATAGCCTTAGGTTCACCATAAGTCGAAAATGACTTGAAGGCACACAGCAACAACAACAACAACAACAACAACAAGCTGTGTTAGTCTGGATCAGCATGCAAAGGTCCTGTAGCACCTTCGAGGTGGTAACAGAGAGAAAGAAATTGGTAGCATAAACTTTCATAAACTTAAAACTGCTTCATCACATACAAAATGCTTAGTCTCAAAAGTGGTAGAAGATCCTTTTGCAGAAGACATTTAAATCCAAGAAAAGGACCATGATGGATTATAGCTGCATCTAAACTGCAAAATTAATACAGTTTGACACTGCTTTAAGTGTCATGCTCAATTCGATGGAATTCTGGGAATTCTGTAAGATCTTTAGCCTTCTCTGTCAGAGAGCTCTGGTGCCACATCAAACTACAAACCCCAAGATTCCATAGCATTGAGCCATGGCAGTTAAAGCAGTATCAAACTGCTTTTGATAGTGTTCAGACATTAGCTGTCAGCTTGCCTGCTTTTAAGATCTACCTCCAAGGGTCTGTTTGTGGACTCACTTTAGTATCCACTTCGTTGGTAATAACTATAAACAAGGCTTTCTCAATCTCAGGTCTGGAACTTACACCCAATCTCAGGTCTGGAACTTAAACTGCACATGTTCCCATTATTTAAACAGGTATTAAAATGTACTTGTTCCAGGTTGTTGTTATTAAAAAAAGATATACGCTATTTAAAAGAATTAACCAGTTACCATGAGAGGCAGTTTAATGTAGTGGCTTTAGTGTTGGACTAGGATTCTGAGAGACCAGAGTTCAAATCCCTGCTCAGCCATGGAAACCCATTGAGTGATATTGGGCAAGTCACACTCTCTCAGCATCAGAGGAAGGCAGTGAACAAATCTTGGCCAGAAAACCCTGCGATAGTCACCATAAGTTAGAAACTACTAGGGTCACCATAAGTTAGAAACAACTTGAAAACACACAACAGCAAAGCAGTATACAAACAGGTTTCCATTTCTTCCTAGTTCTTTTCGATGTTCCTTTCCCAATTAAATATCATAACTCACTATCAAGATGCTTCATGATGGACAATGGAACTAGGAACAGGGATAGAAGTCTGTGCCTGAATTATCCATCAGTCACAAATATTTTTTTTTTAATTACCTCCCATGTACGATCTGTAATTCTTGAAACTGTTCTCCTAAAACTAGAGGAGAACCCATAAAAAACACACACATCCTTGACTCTGTGACCTGAGACATAGACACTATCAAGATGATGATTTGAGAAGGAATAATTTGAAGGAAGAATTATTCTTCTTGCACAGTATACAAAATAACTCTTTCCACTACTAAAATGATAGTGAAATGTGGTTAAACTGAAGCCTTGTTCCAGGTATTGCAACTATTTTTGTTCTATTTTGTGGCTATTTGTTCCAAATTAGGAGAGGGAAACAGTGAGGCATGAAGCTTAACCACTTCTCTTTTGCAGCATGAAATGCACAGTGTCAAATAATATCTTCCAAGCCGATTAGTTCTACTGTATATACTTGACTATAAGTCAACTTCATGTATAGACTGAGGGCAAGTTTTGGGACAAAATTATGGATTTTGCTATGACCCGTGGATAGGTCAAGGGTAAAACAGAGGGGCATGTAACAAAGGATCTTGAGGATGAAGCAGAGGAAAACAATGTCAAAGAACTTACAAAATTCTAGCAGACATAACTCTTTGTGCTCACACTAAATGAATGGATGAGAGAGTAGAGTGGGGTTGGTGCTTCCAGGATAGATTATACTATTGCTTTTCACCAGGGAATGGTTCCTTTTTTACATATAAGAGTTAAGGTACAGTACTTACATTGATCCCTAGATAAGTTGACTCAGGTTTTTTGGGTCAAATTTTTAACCAAAATTTCTAGACTTATACATGACTATATACAGTAATTTTGTAGGATGCTAAATATGGATTATCAAAGCAATTACTGCCATTTCTGGAGGGTAGCTGCTAGAGACTTGCTTGTGTTGGAATTGCTCCCCAGAGCAAGCAAAGGAAGAAGAAGAAGAAAAAAACACCCAAACTTTTCATTCCCATATCTGTATGCCAAGAGGCTTTTAGTGTCCAAAACAGGCCTTAAAACTATTTGGTCTGGTTTTGCTTGTTGAAATGTTCAACAACGAACTATCAGTTTTTTATCTCCTGAATTTATATGTGAGAGTAGGAGGTAATTTTGCTCCCAACCTGAAGATGAAACTGCAAGAAAATGATTTACACAAGACAAGGCCACCAAATGGAGTTGGGATGAGGTCCCAGGTGTTTCAGATCCAAATCCATCTATCTGTCTGCTTGCAATTTGTCATAGTAAGATCCCCAAACAACAGATATGCATCTAAAACTAGTGAGTTTCTCTATCCACTTAGATCAGAGGTGGGGAAATTTTGGCCCACTGGCCACATGCAGCCCAGAAACTTTTTGTGCACCCTAGGGTACCAAAATGCTCCCACCCCGGTTGCTACAGGTGTGGAGGACATTTGCACCAGGTGTCTCTCCTGACCCACAAGGCCATAACAGGACTTCCCTTCCTTTTTCTCATCAACCAGATGGTTGAATGGCCATTTGTCAGGAGTGCTTTGATTGTGTATTTCTGTATGGCAGGGGGTTAGGCTGGATGGTCTTTGAGGTGTCTTCCAACTCTATGATACTATGATCTTAAATATATCCACATAGTCTGTACCATTTGTTAGTGTTTGAGTTAAAACTAGACTAACTCACTTACCACTTGCAACAACTGCAGACTGCAAGTGGGTACCAACCTTGCTGGAGTGATGACTATGCCTAGAACTAGTAATGGCCGAGTTAGGCTGCCAACCAAACAGCAGCCCCAGTTCCATCCACATTGCCCATTCCCCCCAGTGTTGTTTATACTAATTTACCAGGCAACTACAGCACCTCTTTCTTTTTCTTTTTTCTGACAGCAAGCCAGCATGATCCTCTTGAGCAGCAGTGCTTTGAAATTGTCAGCAGAATATCTTGCATGACATAATGCAGGCATAGTCATGGGAAGTAGTGGGGACTGAAGCAGTGCTCCCCTCTGCCATGTAGCATAACCCATTCCTATCAATAGTGTCATTCTAGGCTGAGATTCTACCAGGAGGAGACAAGGAGAGTTTACACTCCCAGAGTTTATGTGATGTTTATGCATTAATGAATTGCAATACTGAGCAACTGAATGTTCAATGAAATGTGAAATTTATGGTTGCAATGCTAAATGTACATCTGCACTGTGCCACTCTAACCCTAACTCCCAAAAGGTATAGCCACATGGGTAAGGAAATCTACATATGTATAAGCCAGCCCTAATCTTCTCAGGTACTGTATGAAGAATGATAACTGACATGTCAGATATAGGGGATGACACATCATGGGTGGTACAGCCTTCCAAGGTCTGCATTCCCTCCTCCCCATGGAGAGTCGCATCACTTCCAACATGGTCTCTACATCTGACATGCCCCTCTGTCCCTCAATTTTTAAACTTTTTTTTTCTTTTTGCATTAAGTGTTTATTTATATATTTGATTTGTATCCTGATTTTCTCCTGGTACAAGACCCAAGGCAGCATTCTTTGCCCTAAAGGGATATGAGGGGGATATTTTGTGGCTCTTTTTGGTGGTGATGGTGGTGGGAGCTTTCTTTCACACTTTTTTTCAGGGGAGCCTGGGAATCTCAGTATGGTTTTGTGGGCCTCATGCAGCCAATGGATGACATTTTCCCAACCTTTGCACTAGTGACAGTCCTTTATAGATCCACTCAGCTCTTCTATGGGCCCTGCTCTGAATATGCATTGCATGGGCACATTTTGGGCTGAAGGTATTATGAAAGGAGTGTTTAGGAAGCAAGAGATCTCTCCAATCCAGAAGCACCATTATTTGCATTTACAATTCACTGGCTGCTTACTCACAGGATGAGAAGAAAATATATGTGAGATTTTAGTTCTAAAGAGCAGACACTAGGAAGCCTATAACAAAAAGAGCAAAGTAGCACAATTAAATTATCTTCCGTTTGTGGCATTTAAGATAATCAAATTAGGCTCTTGGCCTGCAAAATACAATATATAGGACAATCTTTCACTGGCAGATAAGAGTTGGATTAGATGATTTAATAATTCCCATCATTCCTATTCACATTTGAACAAATTGCCTGCCAAGAATAGATTTCTCTTTAAAATCAAATCTGTTTTTGCATTATTAGATCCAGAAAACCTAACCTTATTCGGTGTTTCATATGAGTTGTACACTGGTGCGCCTGCTTTACAAGCAAGGCAAACGTTGTTTTGGTGATGACCCTGTGAAAGCTTTTATGCTTGGAGGTACAGTTATTGTCAGGAAGATGAATGATAAAACAATTTGATATTGTCCAAAGCAACGGACTTATTGACAAGGGCCTCAGGTGCATGGATGTGTCTAATTCCCATAAGATTCAAGTTAAGTTTAGTATGCTTTGATGAATCCCCATTCCTCACTTCTAAAACATATATACTCCATATCAGTAAATGTCAGAAATGAATTCCTGTGTAAGTCTAATAACATTACTTTTTCCAGAAAGAGGCACTGAACACTTTTCCTAGAGGCAAGTAGCAGATGTCTGAAATTTGTATTGTGAGTACACCTCCTGTACTCAATAGATACCCCAATATTGCCTAAAATGCCCTATTAACAGAGATGGGATGTGTGCATATGGGCAGAATCTTACAATTCCTGGACTGTGTACTTGCTGGACAAGGAAGAGACAGTATCTTGTTGCTCATAGTGACACAGTGCTGTAATGTTCTATTTTTAACTTGATAATAATCCTTCCATGTATGGTTGACAGAGTGAAAACTGGAGAGTGCTTCTGTACCTTTAATGGCTCCGTAGAAGAAGGGTTTTCAGCAGGTGTTGTTTTTACCTGGTGGCATCACAAGCAACACCTGCTGAAATCCCCTCTTCTACACAGCCATAATAGGTGCAGAAGCCTTCTCCAGTTTTCATTCTAGCAATCTTGCACCCCAAACTGCTTTCCAAAATTAAAGCTAAGAGACAACAACAATGCTGGTACTCATTTTGTTAAAAAAAGAAAAAGAAAAAAAAGGAAAGGTAATGCTTTGTGGGTTCACTTTCTTTCTTTTAGAAAGTAATGTTGTTACTCCTCATTGTTCAGAAAATAAGAAGTAACAATATTACTTTTAAAATCTGTTACTCCCAAATGCCACAATGAAATCAATTACAGATATACCCCAAATCAGGTGGTGGTGTGTTGTGTACCTTCAAGTTGCTTCTGACTCATGGTGACCCCTAAGGCAATGCTATCATAGCGTTTTCTTGGCAAGATTGGTTCAGAGGAGGTTTGCCATTATCTTGCCTTGAAGCTGAGAGCATGTGACTTCCTAAAGTCATCCAGTGGGTTTCATGGCTGAGCTGGAAATCGAACCTTGGTCTCCAGAGTCATAGTCCAATACTTAAACCACTATGGCACGCTGGGTCTCATCTTGCATAATTAAAAATAATAGCAACATTTTCAACTTTCTAGAGACTAGCTGAAGACTTTTTCCAAAATGCATCTTGGGATGACATTTTCTTTCACCGACCTTCTATCAGGAATTGCATATACACCTTGGATAAAAACTTTGCCTGCCATAAAAAGTTGGGAAGTTGTGTGATGGATTATACAGTACAATTGGCTATTGCTGAGATATTGTGATCTCAGACACAGGTCCTGTGACCAGAGGGCAGTCAAGCCTGTGAAGGAATCTACCCATAACAAAAAAAAAGTGTGTGTGTGTGTGTGAGGGGGTGAAGGTGTGGGAACAATAAGGACAAATGTTTATTAATTAGAATGGATGAGAATTAAGCCCACCATGAATTTGAAATTGAGCACAGTTTAATTAGTCAATGTTAATATTTACTGTTCAGTCTGACAATGAAAGTTTCTGAGTTGGATCTTAAAGGTTTTCTGAGTTTTAACTACAGAAGCCTGAGTTTCTGAACTTGCTATCCCGCTGGACTTGACATCTCCACTCTTCTTATGATTTCCATTTTGGTGGTCCAACTTCTAGATCTATACTTCTTTAACATGTTGGAAGTTGGAGCTGATGAGGCAGGCCTTTTTGCTCTCTCCCTCTATTTTGCTTTTCACACATGCACAATAATGGATTCTGAAGACAGCTACCTATTGCAGGGAGGTAGACACAGCAACACAATTTCCTAGAGTAAATCCTAAACTATCTCAGCAGAAATGCTTTTTAATGCATTGTTTACTGTAGACATGCTGCTGCAGCCCAACACAGAACATCTGTATTTTTCCAGTCATCCTTCAGCATCTTTCCAATGCCAATGTTGCTAAAAACAAACAAACTTAAAAACTTCCAGCTAAACAAAAGACATGGAGGAAAAAAGGAGTTTGGTGAGCATGAAAAGACTTTATGAAACAGAACTTCCTGTCAGAGGCTTTGTTAAACTGATGTACTGCCTGCAGACTTTATATATGTATGTATTGTACTTATAGCCGCTTGGATTGTCTGGCAATAAGCGGGATACAAATTATTATTATTATTATTATTATTATTATTATTATAGCCTGCCTTTCTCCAAAAATGGGATCCAAGTTGTTGTGTTTAACTCACAACATCATTAGCATGGGATTGCTTCCCACCCCCATCAGCGTGAAAAGAAACTACAGGTTTAGAATGGAATACTCAGAGGCGACAGGTGGATACTATTATCTTGCATGTGAATCTGTGAACAATACCCACAAGAAGGAATTATAACAGATCTATGAAAATGGGGTTGTTCCATCCCTTCTCTAGACAGGTGGACAATGTTCATCCTGTGTTTCACCACAGCCAAAGCCTGCAAACAACAACCAGAGGCAGGGACACATGCAAAGAATTACAGGAGTCCACCCTGTACAGCAGATTTTAAGCTAGAGGATTTTAAGCTAGGCACATGGTGAGCTTGCAGAGAAGGAGTTGGTGTCCGTGTCTTATTATCTAAACCACCATGACAGGTGACAGAACTGCTAGTGCCCTAACAGCGCAATCCTATGCATATCTATTCAGAAGTGAATTTTACTGTATCTAGCAGTAAAAGTAAAAGTATACAGGACTGCCTCCAAACTCTGTTGTCTGATGTCTGATGTTCTTGGTTGCACTATCTTTAGTCCGACAGCTTGCTGTCTGACACACATGATATGAGTTGTCTTTTGTCAGATGACACAAAGGTCCATAGGTTTCTACCTTACAAATATCAGGAATTTACTCTTAGCAACTTTTTTTTCTATGGTATGGATAGAACTCCTAATTGGAATGGAAAGTTTTCAGTTACTTGACTCCAAAGTAGAGTCTCACCTAGATTGCCATCCCTCATACTGTCTCAGAATAGATGTGATTGTGAATGCTTCCAATGAATTAGTTGCCTGTCTGATGGCTTACTTGACATGTGCTTGTCTTTCATCACCCTGCAAATACTTTTTGGTTATATGGCACACCAATTGCCTGCTAGATTTCTAGGCAGAAATAGGGGAGGGTTTCATATTTGTTCATTCTTTTATATTAATTTCTCGACACTTTCATATTCCTTCATATGTGGGAAAGAAAGAAATTCAGAAGCGAAGCCTTTGCCTACATACAGAACTTGGAATGCAAAGCTCTCTTAAAAGTCTGGATTTGAATATCTGTGAATTCAATCCTAATGCTAATTAAAATAGGGTTTTCTCTTTTTATCAGGGAAATTGCTTGTACCTATTAGGCAGGAACAACGTGGCTCTCTCCATGCAGAATAGCTATACTTATGAAATCTGGCCAGTACAAATGAGGGAGGATTTTATTTCATAAAATCTTAGAATGACAGAGTTGGACAGGGCCTCACAGGTCATTGAATCCAACCCTCCACTCAGTGTATAATGTCCAGCTACAGCAACTCCAGCAGGTAGCTGTCTGGCCTATTTCTGAAGACTTTCCAGAGAAAGAGACCCCACCATTACTCCAGGTAATTGGCTCCACTGCTGAATCACTCTTATTGTCAAGATGTTCCTTCTAATGTCCAGTCAAAATCTACCATTCTGTAACTTCAAACCATCAGACCCGGTCTTACTCTCTGGGGCAGCAGAAAACAAACCTTCTCTTTGTGATAGCCCTTGAGATACAATGGGCCCTTGGTTTTGGTCAACCATGGATACCAAATCCATGAACGCTCAAGTCCCATTATATACAACAGTGCAGTAAAATGGTATTCCTTAAATAAAATGGAAAAACTCAAATGTTTTCTTTTTGGATTTTTTTGCGGAGGTATATTTTCAAGCTATGGATAGTTGAATGCATAGCAGAATCTTTGGAAATGGAGGGCCAACTATATTTAAAGATGGAATCAGTCTTTTTTAAAAAAAGACCAAGCTGAACATGTCCAGCTCTCTCAACCTTTCCTCAAATGTTTTGTTTTCCATATCTCTTATCATCCTTGTTGTCCTTCTCTGAACTCACCCAACTTGTCTATAACTTTCTTGAAATGAGGCCCCCAGAACGGAATGCATTACTCCAGCTTGGTTTGATTGTGAAGAAGGTATCTACATTCTCAAATTTGTTCATATTCAGGACTTGATGGTTACCAAATCTGAATGCATCAGAAAAGACAATTGACAGATTTCCCCATCCCTATTTCTAGACGAGGCCTTTTAGATTTGATCATATCTTCATCTTGCCAGCTCTGACACCTAGATTAATAATGATGAAAAGTGAACCTGCAGTGTTTGTGTGGGGAGGGCTCCTTAACAGTCATTCGAGACAATGGTAAAACTAGTGTGAAGAGTGGTATTGTTAGGCTTCCACTGTGTAGGCAGCTGCGTACTCAATTTTAGATCCATCCATTACTCCCAGAGTGTATGTCCCTTTCTACAAAATCCATATCCACTACTGCATGGAATCAATGTTTGCAGTCAGCTTGTATCTAAACAAATTGAATAAAGCTAAAGACCTTCGAAGATAGGCCTTGTTTATTTATCTCATAACAAGCACACTGACTTCCGGTATTTCTGCTGCTGACACTTTGGTCAATAAAATCTGCAGGTTGCACAATATAAAGGTGTTTTATATTTCATCTTGCTGACAATAACGGCACCTTCAAGCAGGGAAGCTTTACGAGGCTATCGTCAAAATGCTGAGTGCCTTTCTTGTGCAGAGACTGTGGCAAATATAAGGACTATGAATAAAAAAGAACATGTTGAAATCCAGGGGGTCCTTCTTTTTGGAGTCAGATATCATGAGGATTTCTTCTAGGACCCCTTTATATCATGGGGTAATGGTCTATTTCCTAGATCAGGTTAAAGGAAGAAATACAGTTGTCCCTCCCAATTCATGTGGGATCTATTCTGGACCAGCACCACCTGAATTGGAAAAACTACAAATATCCAAGCCCTATTGGATATAATGGTGCACACTCCTGCACATGTGCTATGGGCATGCATGCCATTTTGTCCCTTCTGGTTTCCTGTCTGCAGAAATTCAAGACCATGAATGGGAAGTCCGCAAACTAGGACGGACAACTATATAGGGCTTGGAACCATGCTATTTGAAAAAGTTTATCTCACATTATGAGTCCATCAGAGCTCTAAGATCATCTAGAGAGGCCTTTCTCTGTGTGCAACTCCTCAGGCTCATTTGTTGGAACAAGGGAGATCTTTTCAGTGGCTGTTCCCAGACTTTGGAACTCCTTTCTTTGGAAGGATAGGATGGCTCCTTCTTTGATCTCCTTCCATCAGCAAGTTAATATATTCATATGTCATCAGGACTTTAGAAACTGACTGGGGTGGGCTTTTAATGTTGTGTGGTGCTGTTTTTAGGTTTGCATGGTAGTTTTTAAAATGGATTTTAATGCTTTTAGTATTTTAACTTATAAATTGTTTTTAAATAACTTTTATAGTTCTATTTTTGTTGTAGGTTTTGCATAGTTTTAATCTGTATTGTTAATCTCCCTGAGTTTCTTTATTGAGAAAAAGCCAGGCTGTAAATGAAGATGATGATGAAAGAGAGGTTTCCAGTTCAAATGGAAGACATGAAATTGTGGGAGCACAGCCTTGGGTGTAATCTCTACCATCTCCACCCCTCCAAAGGATCAGGTAGTAGGTGACATGAATGACCTCTGCTTTAGATCCTCCTGAGCTGCTGCCAGTCAGAATGAGCAATGTTAGCTTATATTGGGGTGGTCAGCTAACCAAGGCCCATGGCCTTTATCAGACTTCAGGTCCCCATTCCAAAAATTGGATTTAAAACAAGACTAAAATGCCCATGGGGAAAGGCATGTTTTAAATTCTGGCTTTGACTCAAGAACACATTTATGGAAGCAATACCTGAAATTACACATCATCAACCCAGAAATATCCCTAGAAGCCAAGATGACAAGACTTAGACTGTCATACTTTGGACACATCATGAAAAGTCATGAATAGTTGGAAAAGACAATAATGTTAAGAAAGGTGGAGGGAAGTAGAAAGAGAGGAAGGCCACATGCTAGATGGACAGACTTTATTAAAGAGACGAAAAATATGAGTTTGCAGGAGCTGGGCAGAGCAGTAGAGGACGGGAGAGCCGGAGATATCTGATCCATAGGGTCACCATGGGTCGACATCAACGAGAAGGCAGGTTTACAACAACAAAAAGTGGATCTGTAAACATAGTCCCTATGTAGTCATGATAGTGGCACTGCCTCCCTAGATGTACATTACTAGGACACAGTAAGCCACACTGAGAAAAAGGGGTGTCTTTTCTACTGGTGATCAGCGTGTGGCCAGATGACATTTCATTCCCTCCTGCCAGCCAGATGATCAGAAGCAGGAGTACTATGTCTTTCTTGTAGCCTTACTGGCTGGTGGGAGGGGTGGAAACATCATCTGCCTGGTCCCTGATCACTAGCAGAACGACTCCCACTCCTTTGCATGGCTGATGCCCAGTACAGTAGGTTGCAGGAGTGGATTTGGTCAGGAGGTGCTATTTAGCTAGACAACTATAGTAGTTTAGTACAACTGGCACTTCACATTCATGAAATCTGTATCCACAGAGTCAAACACCCATGGCTTGAAAATATTTTTTTAAATCCAAAAAGTAAACCTTGATTTGGTCATTTTATATAAGAGGCACGAATTTAACGACACCATTGTATACAATGGGACTTGAGCATC
>CM034703.1:10767255-10797288 GCA_020142125.1 Phrynosoma platyrhinos | reverse complement strand
CAACAACAACAACAACAACATAATGATGAACAAGATTAGAGTGGTCCCTAATGACATCCAAGAATTCTACTTTCTCAACACTGTTGTCTACTCAGGATTGAAAATGGGCAGGGAAACACATGTGGAACAACGAAGAATTATTTTAGCCACACTCAGGGCTATGGAAATTTTGGGAAAATGGTATCACATTCAGTTGTATTACTGGTGCACATTCAATTTTATCCTTGCTTCCCTCTATGAGGACTTGGATTCCCAAGGTCTATTCATTGACACAAACTCATTTAAACAGTACATTCACTTAAACTTATTTATGGGTTTCTCTCACTCCATTTAAATATAGTTTTTTTTTTAAAAAAATGTTGTCCAATGAGGGAAAGTACATTGCAGCTGTATATCACTCCCTATCATCACTCTAGATAATAACAAAGCCTCTGACTCAATATTTATTTTCCAAGGTCCCTTTCTTTTCCTTATACTCCACCAAGAAATCATGACTGCTGTCAGACTTTCCTTGGGCAAAACGGCTTTTAATCAGAATTGCTCCTTGCACTCACTAATATTAACTTTACAAGTTACACAACCAGCTACACTTGAAGATTGATGCCATCTGCAAAACTTCAAAAAGGAATGCCAGTCAGAGACTTGACACTAATCTCTGAACAGAAAGGTGAGGGAGACCTAAACTCTGGGTAAATTACTCATGTAACTCATTTATTTTCTAATTTATAAGAAAATCTACTCAAGATATACAGGGAAGGCAGCTTAGTGAAGTGAGGATGGAAACTATTAATAATGCAGGGAAACAGCCAGTCCACAAACACCCACACAGTCCCTGGAAACAAATTAGAAAATTTATATGGTGCCAGAGTGGTGTAGTAGACAGTATGTTGGGTTCAGATGTGGGAAACCCAGGTTATAAAAAGCTGCCTTCTGCTGCAAAAAGGCCAATGGATCATCCAATGCAATATTGGCAACAAGCTCTCTAGGAGATTTATTCCTTTTCTTCTTCTACTGACCTGCTAATCAAAGTATAAGGAGCTCCCTTATACTGAATCAGAATGTTGGCACATCTAGCCCAGTTTGTTCCAATAGTACTTCTCCAAAATCTTGTTTAGTAGCATTCTTTTATAGTCCTGCCATCTTGGGTCCTCTACTCAGGAAACCACACTGGAACATTGTACAAGGGCTTTTGCTTTGCAACTCAGCTATAGTCAACCTCCAACGTCAAGACCTGATCCCAACTCCTGAAAAACTCCTTGAGCACCCTTGGCAATGTCATTGTTCCACAGCTTCTCTTCTCCAGCAAGTTTGCTCAGAGATGAAAACTACCAACATGTTTGATTATTTTAGAAATTAATAATAATAATAATAATGATAATTTATTTATACCCTGCCTTTTACCGTGGCAATCAAGGCGGCTTCCAGCTAAAACAGATACAGACCACAATAATAAGTGTAACACCCCCCCTTAAAATACAACATAATAATGTTGTAGAGAGATTGTGTAGCACCTTTGAGACTAACTGAAATATTTAGTTACTTTAGTCTACTTCCTCAGATGCATGTAATAATGTTGTTGTCCATTATGTCTGGAGATCCCTTGTTGATCTCTCTTCCTTTAAATTGCTTTGCAGGTTCCACAACTTTTTTGGGGAAAAAATCATGTCGGTTATCTGCTGTCATGGTTTGACTTGACCTCACCTGGAAGTCACCTGGTTACTGAAATTCAAAAAGGATGTGGACAAGGTGGAGCATGTTCAGAGGAGGGCAACCAAAATGGTGAAAGGTTTGGAAACCATGCCCTATGAGGAGAGACTTAGGGAGCTGGTTATGTTTAGCCTGGAGAAGAGAAGGTTAAGAGGTGACATGAAAGCCCTGTTTAAATATTTGAAGGGATGTCATATTGAGGATGGAGTAGGTTTGTTTTCTGCTTCTTCAGAGACCAGGACATGGAGCAATGGATTCAAGCTACAGGAAAATGGATACCACCTCAACATTAGGAAGAACTTTCTGACAGTAAGAGCTGTTTGACAGTGGAATATGCTCCCTTGGAGTGTGGTGGAGTCTCCTTCTTGGGAGGTTTTTAAACAGGCTGGATGGCCATTTGTCAGGAGTGCTTTGATTGTGTATTTCTGCATGAGAAGGGATAGGACTGGATGGGCCTTGTGGTCTCTTCCAAATTTATGTTTCCATGACTTATGGAGCTGTTAATTAAGATCTTAATTCTAATTCATACCTGAAACACTAAGGCAAATACATTTGCTCACTTTCATCCTGCTTTTCCTATCTGCCCATTCCCCTTTTCCCCACTTGTCTCTTTAAGCAAACCTCTCCATGACCAGAATTGGAGTAGTCACCAGTGACAGCTGATGGTTTCCACGTCAATGGCATGGTGAATCCACTCCAAGCTTTAACATGAAATAGAGTGATCCAAGATACTGGACTCTATCTTTTCAAAAGCTTCAGAACCTTGAACAACTCCCTTACAGTTCAGATTAAAATCTGGTGTAAGTTCACCTCCTCACTGATACTGGAGCCACCAGCTTCCAGAGGCAAGGCATTGTCCATTTTTCTTATTCATTTACAGTCAGCTCTCTGTATTCACAGATTCTTTATCCAGGGATTCAACCATCCGTGGCTTAGAAATATTTTTTTAAAAATGTAAATTGCAAACAGCAAATCTTGACATTACCATTTTATATAAGGCACACCATTTTTATTACCCTGCTGTATATAACGGGACTTGAGCATCCATGGATTTTGGTACCCATGGGAGATCCTGGAACCAAATGCCAGCGAGTGCCAAGGGCCACTGTATTTGAATTATAACCTAGCTTTATCCAAAGAGCTGGGTGTGGCTTACAACACTTTCTCCAAACGTTAATAGTCCTAGAGGTCTCATTCACTACTTAATCTACTGATAGAGATATAAAAGGATCTAAACCATAGGTAGGTAATCTTCTGGATTTGGAAAGGTTCAGAGTGGACCTCCACACTGCCTTTTATGTTGCTGTTGCTCAGCTGGATGCTCCTGCAGTTGCCTGACTATATCCTCCTGGATTATAAAGCCCTGAAAAAAGAGAAGTAGGACTACTTCTGCTCCTATAGTGATAGGAGAAGAAACAAGTGGGAGAAAGTAGTCATGATTTTTGGCAGTGTGGATTTTGGTGGTGGGATGTTTTGCACTCATTGAATTACATTCAATTTAACATCATGCAACATATCAAAATTTAGATATAACTCTTATCTTGCAGACTGGGATTGAAGTTGGATCCTGGGTCTGGAAATCCCAAAGAAGATTGTGTTGCTAGAGCATTGCATTATTAGAGTATTTTGCAACTGGCTTTTTGGATCTAGGGATGTCTATGTTATCCAACAGGAATTAAAACATTTCCTAATAAATCAGAACAGTTTGAGAAGCCTGGAGGTGTTTAAAGACCTTTTCAAAGTGTGAGAGCTACAGAAACTGGAGAGATTATTGGCTGCATTATACAGAAGGAATCTGGACCCCAGCACTGAGCCTCTTGCTATTTTATATGGAATCAGAGTGAGAAAATGCTTAGGAACAAAACAGCCAAAGGCAACATAACAAGCTCGCTCTGTTTTCTTTTGAGGGCTTAAAAACGGAGGTTTTGTAAATGTGTTTGAAGCCAGACAGTGGCAAGCAGAATGTCCATATGTCTTTGGAAGGAGTCTTGAACCTTAGGCCAGAAGAAATAATGCCAGACATATAGCACAAAGCCTATACTTCAGTTTGCAAAAAACTAAACACTGTGATTTATACCTTTTGGAAGGGAGAGGAAAAATGTTAAAAGAACATTCTGTGTAGCCTTAGCATTTTGCCAGAAGCTTGTGGGTTGGATGAGGAGATGCATTCCTGGAGCCTAGACATCACTGAACATTATTTTTTTTATATAAACAAACAAAATGGCAAGAAAATCAAAATTCCCCCAGAGGACAGCTTGTCCTGGTTTCCTTTCAGCTTTTGATTATGTAAATACATTTATGTAAAGGATAAATTTAGTTTCACTCTCAAGCAACAGGTTTGGGTTGAAATGGAGGATAATTAGGAAGACAGTGTCAGATGTTGAGTATTTGCTCTATTATGTTGTGGGGTAGGGGGCAAATGGACTTTTAGCAAATGGACTTTTAGCAAATGGACTTTTAGCCCCCTACCCCACAATTCCTGGATGTGAATGACAAAAAAAAAGCAAACACTGCTTCCAGTCCTAGACCTGCCAACATGTCATAGATGAACTGGGACATGTGTGGCTAGTGAACATCATAATGTAGTCAGCATGGCAAAAGTTACACACAAGCTAGGAAAGGCTACAACACTTTGCTTTTGCCTGAGCCTACTGGGAATGGGAAGATTCTGCATACTCCTCTCCTCTCCTTGCTGCTGTGTTGAGTGTGAAATACTTTTTCACTTAACCCAAGCTTGCAGCAACTAAAGTGAGCTGAGCACAAAGAAGGAAAGAGAAAAGAGGAAAGAGAAACTGGGACTTTTCAAAAGCAGCTGATGGAGTGGGAGGACAAAGGATTAGCTGGGACTATCCCTGTGAAATCAGGATAGTTGGAAGGTATGAGCTCCTATTCAGAGTGCAATCCATGCTTTATTTTAGAGTAGGAGGGAAGATCTAAAAAGTTTCCCACTCTTGTCTCTGCTACTTCCATAGTCTGCTTTCCTGGAGAAGGCAGACAAGTGGGTCGTGAGAGCAGCTGGTCCAAGTGATTCTACTGAAGCCTGTTCTTTGGCAGATGTCCAGTGATGCTAATCTTGACCCCAGCCTTGACAAGCAGTCAGTCAGTAGGACAAGGTTGTCTCTGAAGGGGTTCAGCAGTCAGATGACAGAAGTTGTTAATTGCCATCAAGATAATTTTGGCTAATGGCGACCCTATGAACCAGAGATCTTCAAGTTACCTGTTATCAATAGACCCACTCAATTCTTGCAAACTCCTGGCATTCATGACTTCCTTGATTGAATCTCTCCATCTGTAATGCAGTCTTCCTCTTCTCCTACTGCCTCCTGCCTTCCCAGGCCTTATAGACTTTTTAAAATGAATCATGTCTTCTCATGATATAACAGTCTCAGTTTGGTCATCTTGGCTTCTAGGGAGAATTCAGGCTTGATTTCCTCTTGGACCCATTGATTTGTCTTTTTGGCAGTCCATGGTTGACAGAACCATGGTTGCTTTGGATGTCAGAAACTGTAATCCTAATTTAACCAAGCATACTGTGTAATCCTCCCAGAAAAGAGCCTTTTGACATGTTTTGAGCACTTCCTACAGATCTTGGCTATAGTCCCCCCACCTTTGAATGTGGGTGCAATAAACAAGGAAATCCCCTTTCACAAACAGTTGTTTCTGTTTGGATTTTACCTTCTAAGGCCTTTCAAGGAGCAAAATAGTTCTACAGACCTATTTTCTAGCAGGAGTGTGATATACATCATGTAAACGATGCCATTTGGATGAAATGAAACTGCTTAAAAACTCCCTTGGAACTAAGTGGGAAGGGAGGCAGGAAGAATCTATAATGTCTTTGTGGACAGATAACACAGGCTGCAATTTAGTCTTCTAAGGTAAAATATGAGAGGCTGTGTGATGGATTTGGTGCATTTCTAGCTACTAAAAGGGCCAAACTGCTACTTTCTTCAGGCTATTCATATATATAACTAACACAGCAATGATCCTTCTGGTGAATTTTATATTCCCTATGAAATCCTTTACTGAGCTTTAAAGCAGCGCAAGAGTTAGAAGGTTAAGAAAGTTCTCCTATACAGGGGGAAAATCTCTGACCCACAACTATGTTTTAAAACAAAAAAGGCATCTTTGCCAACTGTATGACAAAAACACTACTGGGGAGGGAAAAGTCTAATGTGAATTTGCAAGTGAGGGGAAACACACATTCATGGATAAGATTTCCTTAATAATTAAGAACCCATCATGCATGGTCCTATTATAGTATATTGAGGGACTGTTAGCATGGAATCCATATGCTCCACAGTAATCTCTTTTTCATCCTGGGGTTCCACCCAACAGGTAGATGCAACAAATGCTGGCTCCTACAGCATATGAATACACAATACACAGAACACATAGAGTTGGCAAGGAGACCAAGAGTAATCTAGTCCAATTACCAACTCACAACCCACAAATTTTGCCAAGAAAACCACATGATAGGTTTGTCTTTGGGTCGCCATACATCCAAAATGACTTGAAGGCACACAACACACACAGTGTTTTGTTTATAATGTAGGAGGTGAGTATGACAAGGTTGTGAGTGCAGGAAATCCACAGACATGTCCTTGACATGGTCACTCATCTTCGCACCTCTGTATAAAAATCAGCAATAAAGGAGAGCCTGCCACTTTCTGAGGAAGCCCATTTCATTGTTCAGAAATTCTATACATCAGAAAGTTACTCCTAAAGTTTATCAGAAATCTCCTTTCTGGCAATGTGGATCCATGGGTTTTGGGGCCTGACCTCTGGAACAGCAGCAAACAAGCTTGCTCTGTTTTCTCCATGACCACCTTTCAAGTATCTGAAGATTGCTTGCTATCATATGATCCTTCAATCTTGTCTACTTTAAGATAAACACACCCAATTCCATCAACCATTACTCATAAAAGCTTTATTTCTAGATCATTACCACCTTGATTGCTCTCTTCTGAACATGTTCCTACTTGTCAGTATTCTGTCTAAACTGTGTTTCCAGTACTGGATACAGACCTCCATGTGAGGAGTGACCAAAGCAGAGCAGAGTGGTACTACTGCTTCCATTGATTTGGATTTAATACTTGAGTTCTCTATTTGTTGCTGCTTCACATTGCTTCTATTTAGCATGTGGTCTAGTATGACCCCCAGATATTTTCCATAAACACATAATACTCACAATCAAGGTATCATCCATCCTATAGTTGTGTGTTCAATTTTTCCTGCCTAAGGGGGGAAGCAGACGAGGGCGTCCAGGACGCCCTGGGCTGGCGCGCCGCGGGGCCGCAGCCTCCGCACCTCGGCGCACCGGCAGCGACCCTGGAAGGAGCGCTAAATCAGCGCTCCTTCCTCAAGACAGCGAAAGTGCGCACTAAAAGCGGCGGGCGCACTTTCGCTGTCTTTTCCGCCGCGGCGCATGTGGTCGCCGCGGCGTGAGGTCATCCCCGGAGCGCCGGCCGTGCGGAGGGCCGGCGACTCCGAGGGCGACCTCAGGGAGAGGAAGGGGCGCCGAACGTGCGGCTGCCCCTCCTCTTCTGGGCCCGGAAGACGACTCAATTAGTCGTCTGCCGAGGCCCTAAATGTCATACTCACCTCCTACATTATAAACAAACCACTGTGTGTGTTGTGTGCCTTCAAGTCATTTCGGATGTATGGCGACCCAAAGACAAACCTATCATGTGGTTTTCTTGGCAAGATTTGCTCAGAGGAGGTTCTGTTAATGAAAAGGTGAACCTGTAGATGTTTCATGGAGTAAAGAGGTCCTTAGAAGCTGAGCTATAAGCTAGCAAGTCCCAGGATCAAACACCTCATTTCAGAGGAATTCACTTATTGGCATCAAGCAAACTATTATTTGTCGACTTTAGCAGTTTTCCCCAAAGATGCTCAGGACCTATTTATCAAGATTGCCGCAAAGATTACTGATGTAATGTATGCAAAGTAAGGATGCAATTCTTCACAAACTTCATTCTCAAATGAAACAACGAATAATTTTAATAATTTCCTTCCTGTTGAAAGAAAGGGTGTATCTACACTGTAGAAATAATGCACTTTGACACCACTTTTAAGTCTGTAGCTCCATCCTATAGAATCAAAGGATTTGTAGTTTTATAAGGTCTTTAGCATTCTCTGCCAAAAAGAAGGGAGCTTCACAAAACTACAAATCCTTGCATTCTGTAGGATGGAGCCATGGCAGTTAAGTGATGTCAAACTGCATTATTTCTACAGTACAGATGAACCCAAAGTCTTCATTTTCAATGAATAGTTTATTAGTGCAGAAGGCATTTTGTGCAGAAAGCAGTATTTTCTGTGCAGGAAATAGAATCTCATGTACAGAAAATGTTGTACTTGGATACTTATCATGCATAAGATTTGAAGCTGTGGGGGCACAGTGGTTAAGAAGTCCTGGTGGTGCAGTGGTTAAATGCCTGTACTGCAGCCACTCACTCATAAACCACAAGGTTGTGAGTTCAATACCTGCTAGGGGCTCAGGCTTGACTCAGGCTTGAATCCTTTTGAGGTCACTAAAATGACTATCCAGCTTGTTGGGGGCAAGAAGCTTCCACATTGTAAACCACTTAGGGAGTGCTAAAGTGCATTGATAAGCGGTATAGAAAGGTACTTGCTATTGCCTGCTAAGATTTGCACATTGCCTCTCATTCCAAAAACAGCATTATCTGCCTGGGAAACCACAAAAGAAAATGCAATAGTGCAAGCAATTTCCCCTTTCCTCAGTATGCATCAGTTCCCATTTGTTTACAATATATTTTCATTCACCATTTTAAAATCAATTCCCTCTCAGTTTGGAAGATCTTTTAGGAGCTGTTTAATTGTGCAGTGTCATCATCAGATGCAGCCACCTCATTGTTGTTAACTGCCTTTAAGTTGGCTTTGATTAATGATGACCGCAGGAATTAGGCACCTCCAAGCCCCTTTGTTCTCAACTGCTCTGGTCAAGTTCCACAGGCTCAGCACTGTGGTCTCCTTGACTGAGTCTATCCATCTGGAATGTGGTCTTCCTCTCTATCTACTGCCCTCTACCTTTCCCAGCATTATTGTATTTTCTAGTGAGTCATGCCTTCTCGTAATGTGTCCAAAGTATGACAGCCTCAATTTAATCATCTAAATTACTCAGCCACCTCATTACCCAGCCCTAATCTAGGGCACTACTACCAAAAGTCAAGATCCTTGAACCACTGGCTGCCAGTCCCTGACAAGTTTCTACAAAACAAGCAAACTGTTGTATGGAAATAGAAATAGTAAAAGAGTTCTCATATCTGAGATCAAACCTTGATTGGAATGGGGACTGCAGCCAGGAAATCAGAAGATTAAGAATGGGGAGGGTGGCTAGGAAAGAACTAGAAGAGATCCTAAAATGCAAAGACATACAACTCCGCACAAAAGCCAGAATCATACAAGCCACTATATTCCCTATTATTATGTATGGATGTGAGTGCTGGACAGTCAAGAAAGAAGATAGGAGAAAAATCAACCCAGGGGCTCTACAAACAGCCCCTAAGGGACAGCTCTGTGCTACCCCTGGGAGCACTGAATTGGGGCTGCAGCAACTGGATGCCACGGCCCCGATCCGGGACTTTGCCGCTCCAAAAAGAGCTGGCAAATGCCGCTCCTTTTTGGAGCAGCAAAAAGCTTCCCTTATCGCAGTGGCGGCAGCTTTTCTGCATTCCTTTGGCACAGCGTGTCTAAATGCTATGCCAAGGGAGTTCCATGATGCTGCCCGCCATCTGTTTGGGCGGCTGCCATGAGGGCGACGTGGGGGCAGAGTTGGGACGGCCGGTGTGCAGTCGTCATGCCCCAACTCCATCTCCAGGCTGGCCCTTTTGGATGGTCTGTACATGCTCTCATTTGAGATGTGGTGCTGGAGAAGAATGCTGAGGATCCCATGGACACCCAAAAGGACAAACAAGTGGGTCCTAGAGCAGATCAAGCCAGACATATCCCTAGATGACAAGACTTAGACTGTCATACTTTGGACACATCATGAGAAGGCATGAATCGTTGGAAAAGACAATAATGTTAGGAAAGGTGGAGGGAAGTAGAAAGAGAGGAAGGCCATATGCTAGATGGATGGACTTCATTAAAGAGACCACGAATATGGGTTTGCAGGAGCTGGGCAGAGCAGTAGAGGACGGGGGAGGGGGGGGGGCTGGAGATGTCTCATCCATAGGGTCACCATGGGTTGAGATCAACACAAAGGCAGTTAACAACAACCACAAAATGGAATAAGAACAAACTTAGTATTGGCATGTTGGGGGAAAAAAATAATTAAATAGCCTAAGAATTATGGATCTAAGGTACAGCGCTGGGGCTAACATGTAAGACGTCACAATTGTTCTTTTGGATCTTAAACCCTCCTGATTCTCTGAACACAGAAAACAAGAAAAAATTGGAAGGTGACTTCCCCAAGGTCACCCAGTGAGTTTCTGTGGCTAAGAAGGGATTTGAACCCTGATATCCAGAGTCCAGGTCTAATATTTGAACCACTATATTACTCTGGCTCTTTGTTTTGTAGATAAGCATACACTATAGTTCAAGGGAATGCACCAAGATCTCTTGAAGAGAATTCTATCTAATTCATCAAACTACAAATCCCAAGATTCCTTAGGAATCAGCTATGTCAATTAATGTTTTATTTGTCCAGACCTCATGTTTGAAGTGAGATGAAAAGCATTTTTCATAGTTTCAGTGAACAGAGGAAGGGAGGGAGAAAAGAAAGACCACAATTTGTATTTTTTTTTCCATTTTACCTGGGAAGTTAACCAAGTAATACTACTTTTACTTTTAACTTGGCTGAAGCATCACAATAACATAAGCACATTTCTTTGACTTTCTTTCCTTGTTATTACAAAGCAGGTTTGAAAGCAGTGACCTGGAGGCAAAAAAAGATCTCTGACTAATGCAGTTCATAGCTACCTTACCATCATGGGCTTCTGCAAGTTCCTGCCATTAGCATGAATTTATAGTCAAGAAAGACCAGATTAGTTGTTGCTGCTTCTGCCTGCACCCCCCACAGTATGATATCTGTGTATGTGATAGAAAGACAGATATAATGCAAAAGCAGATCTGAGAATACATTCCAAGCATTCCCCTCTGCCTATGGAAGGCAAATGAAATACCCTGCAGCCTAGTTGCCTCTGAGGATGATCAGATGAACCCCATCATAATCTCAGAGTTCAAAGAGACCACAAGGGCCATCCAGTCCAATCTCTTGAAATGCAGGAATACACAATCATTCCTGACAGATGGTCATCCAGCCTCTGTTCAAAAACCTCCAAAGAAGAAGACTCCACCATCCTGTGAGACAGCATATTCCACTTTTGAACTGCTCTTGCCATCAGGAAATTCTTCCTAATGTTCAGGTGGAATCTCTTTTCCCGTAGCTTGGCTCCATTGCTCCATGTTCTAGTTTCTGGGGAACCAGAAAACAAGCTTGCTCCACTCTCAATATGACACCTCTTCAAAAATATTTATACATAGCCATCATATCACCCCTTAACAGTGGTATCATTAGGGGTGTTGAGGGCATGTGTGCAGACCACACCAGGTGACACCGTAAGAGGGGGAGTGACATCATTTCTCCTCAAACACCTACTTTTTGGCAGAAACAGGCAGTGGCATTCATCTGCTTCCTTTTAAAATACTTTAAGAGATGGTGGGCATGGGATGAAGCTCAGTGAGAAAGGAGAAGCCCCAGAATTTTTAAAATAAAAATTTTAATTAAAAAAATAAATAAAATTGTTTTAAAATTTTCTTTAAAAACATATTTTAACCAAATCTTCACTACGTATATATAAATACATTTAGGCTGTGCATATGATATTTTAATTTGAAGGTATAATTTTAATTTTGCTAATTGTTTATATCACAACTATTAGCATTACATTCAGTGACATATGGGAATTATAATTTATGAGTAACCTTAGTGCAAAAAAGAGTCAATGTGTGTGTGTGTGTGATACCATGAGTTACCACACCGGGTGACACCAACCCTAGGGATGCCACTGCCCCTTAACCTTATCTTCCCCAAGATAAACATATCTAGCTTCCTAACCTGCTCCTTATAGGTCATTGCTTCCAGACCTATGCATATTGATGGCATAGGGATTCTGGGAGTTGTAATTTTTTTTAAAAAGCAATTTTCCCAAGGTCTGGTTTCTCTCCACAAACCATCCCAGACTGGTAGTGACCTCCAGTGAGGGATAGAAATGTTCTCAGCATCCAGCACTGTCTGCAAGGGCCAAGTTTTACAAGGCTCTAAGTTGGTGGTGTGGGACAACCCCCTTAAGTTGGTGTTTTTATTTGATTTATTTTTTAATTCTCAATTTCAGGTGTTGGGAAAGTGATAGCTTTCCCCATGGCATTGCCTGAGCTATTGCTTAAGCCCTATCACAACACCTCTGCCATAGTAAGGTCTCAAGTGGAATCCGACAAGAAAAGATGTATAAGCTATTTCTGTATCCAGAGTTTGTACATTCTCTCTTTCATTTCCTTCTGGGACATATGCTGCCATTGCTTGTACAGTCCTTCAATCTAATTTTCTAAGACTTTCTTGGCTTCTCTTCTAAATACCTTTTACCTTGGGAGGACTTGTGAAATGCTATTTAGAGAAGACAGAAATCTTTGACACACTTGGATTACAAACTTTGCTTTAGGGAGGCTATCTGCCTTGGATACAGACTCTGGAGTACTGCTACTGTGAGAAAAGGACATAGCAGGGATCAGAGCCTCGGATGCTTTGTACATGTATGATGCACCTAAGGATACTGGGAGACACAAGGAATTATGGGCTGGAATTCTCTTGGTGACTTATGCTGGTGTAACCAATTATGGGCTGGCGTATGCCAGTGTAAGCAAAAGTTTCACTGGCATACACTAGCAAATTGAGCCTAAACTCTTCCTAGAAGCCAATATGACTGACCCGAGACTATAGTACTTTGGACATATTGTGAGAAGACACAATGTAATGAAAAATAAAATAATGCTTGATAAAGTGGAAGGCAGTAGGACAAGAGGAAGACTGCATTACAAGTGGATAGGCTCCATTAAGGATGACATAGGGCCTCTGCAGAAGGGCCCTTTGTGGCATCCTTGAGGCAGGGATGGGGAGGGACAGCCACATGCTGGCAGCCACAACCCCTCCCCAAGGACATCCTGATGCCTTGCGCCCGGCATCAGAACTTCCTCCCGGCGTAGCGTCTTGATGCTCTTTGGACGTCCGTTTTGCCAGGCCAGCAAAAGGGAGGATCGAGGCTGCGCTGTCTGGCAGCCTCGGCCTCAATCCTCTGCTTCCCAGGGCATCCCAAGGCCACCCATCTGCATCCCCCCCATAGTCTTGAGTTTGCAAGATCCTAGCAGGACTATTGATAATTGGGAGATTTGGAGTGCTCCCATTCACAGGATCACTATAGGTCAAAAGTAACTTGATGGGAATTAACAACCATCACCACTAAGGGTTATGCCAGTGTGGGTACTTTTATGGATGTTGCACAAGAAGGTAGCCAGTGTGTCATTTACATGTGATTTTTGCCCAGCTGTGCATTGGCAAATGGACAGCACTAGATCCAACTCCACTCAGTCCAACCCAGATGGTAAGTGATGGCAGGTATGTGCATTCACCAGAGGAGATCCATCACTTGGCTGGTAGCCATTACATTCCTAGACTTCCATAGGCTCTGTTAAATAGGATATTGGACAGGATGTCCTGAAAATAAATCTTGCT
The DNA here is from genome assembly GCA_020142125.1 of Phrynosoma platyrhinos. Classification (NCBI taxonomy): domain Eukaryota; kingdom Metazoa; phylum Chordata; class Lepidosauria; order Squamata; family Phrynosomatidae; genus Phrynosoma; species Phrynosoma platyrhinos. The sequence goes on along the minus strand of CM034703.1, from coordinate 10,783,835 downwards.
GTTCTGGATCTTGTCGTGAGTAACCTGGTGAGCCCAGGTTTGTGTGTTTGTGTTTGGAGTGAAGCTAGCATCAAGGGAGCTATCTCTCTCCACCAGTTTAGAGCATTGTGAAGCTTAGTCTTTGAAGGCTTTGCTGGTACAGTGTCTAGAACACAAAATAGTTTCCTATATTTAAATGTTCCTGTGACCTCATTCATACCCCTTTTATGCCCAATAGTTTTCTTTGGATTTTAATGCCATTGTTCCTTATTTATAAAGGTGGAATGGGGATTTGATTCTTTGCCAATGCTCAAGCCAACCCTCTGGGAAGAGCAGCTGTTGGTACACCAAGTAGGGAAGCTACATTTCTACAAACCAGTGTTTCACAACACAAAAAGGTGAAAATAGTACATTCTGGAAGGAATCAGTGGAAGAAAAACCATGGCTTAAATTGAATTGCTTTTAGCAGCAGAGTAAAGCCATTGAAACAATAGATTTATGTAAGTGTAGGCTTCCCATTCAGGAAAGAGCCTTGAATGGATCTACTCCAGTTGGGACTAGCAACTGGATTTGGGATGAAAGTGTGAATGTTAACAAATATGTATGGGAAAGCATGTGTATAGTATCAGCCCATGTGTGTGAGAGATTAGCTTGGTCTCTCAGCTGAGTGTATACTTTTTGGCTAAACCAGGATTTGTCTCTTTGTAATGTGTGAAAACATCTTTAGCACAAGCAACTGAAGTGAAGAAGCAGACTGTGGTTCTTGTTGAGGGACAAAAGTCAAAAGAAAATGTTGCGCCATGGGCTCAGACAATCATAAACAGACAGATATTCATAGGGTTTAATGAGCTCTCTTGGCTCCAAATTTTCTTGGCAGTGCTTGTTTTAGCTTTAATATATTTTTCTTTTCCTCCTTGTAGTACAAAGTATGGCTCTGGTTAGCTAAACGCTGATGACTTTTCCATCCAAATAATACTTTTGACAATGAACAAACCAAGCTCATAATCTGCAGCTTGATGGATTAGATCATGGAGAGCCACATATTTGCAGACACGAAAATAAATATACAGTTTTCAAAAAGCTGGAACAGTAAACCCAGTCAAGCTAGAGCTTAAGGAAAGATGACTTTTTTCCATTCATGAGTAATTGTTGTATTTTTAAACCTTCTGAAGAAACTTTGCAACTTTATTGGGACCCTCCTCTTGCAGAGGAGAGCTCTTTAAACCAATTTTGACAGCTCCCAAGCAAATTAATGTTGTGTGTGGTAACTTTTTTTTAGGGTAGGGGATTCTATACCATTTTAAAAAAAACACTCCATGAGACCTGCTGCAAATTGAAGTTGGAAATATCACATCTCACCACATGGAGGAGAATTAAAAAGGTATTGTCAGTTGTATATAAATAGAAAGCCAGGTTGTGGTAAATTTGTCATATCATGAGAGGGGGAAGAGTGGTAAGGAATGGGCTGAGTATTTCACCACATTTTCCCTCTTTCCTCTTAGAAACTGGGAGGAGGTGTCTTGACCATTCAACAGTATTACTGAATTACCATTGCACTAGTTTCCTTCTGTTTCATACATTTCATTGGTTCTTCCCATGGATACTCAAATTCAAAACACTAGAAGCTGGAAAGATTCCTTTTATTTTGGGTTACAACTCCAAGGTTTAAAGAACATCAAGGAATACCATGGTTTGTGGGCTATGTTTTAGGGGAAAGCAATGACAAGCCATCTCTGAATACTTCTTGTCTAAGAATACCTTATGGAATTCATGGGGTCACCATAGGCAACTTGAATGTATAGGCATGTGTGTGCGCAAACGCACACATACACGCACAACCCTAAATGCCAAAGAACTCATAAATGCTTCTGAATAGGTTTTTGTGGTTGAGAGTTGAGTCAGGTCAACTCTGAATTGAGTCAAATCGACTCCAGTTTCTTGGCAAGATTTTTTTCAAAGGAGTTTGGCCACAGCCTTCCTGTTAAGCTGAGAGTGTGTAACTTGCTCAAGGTCACCTAGTAGGTTTCCAGGGCTGAATGGGAATTTAAATGCTGGCCTCCTACAGTCCTAGTCCAATACTGAAACCACTACACCACTCTGTCTCTTAAATCATGTACTGTATGTGTGTTTAAATCAGGGGTAGGCAACCTTTCCCCTTTAAGGGCCGAGGGACTTCAGCTCCCAGAATCCCAGGAACTATTGGCCAACGTGGGACTATTGGCCAACATGGCTGAGGCTTCTGGGAGCTGAAGTCCCTTGGCCCTTAAAGGGGAAAGGTTGCCTACCCCTGGTTTAAATGGATGCTGTGGAAAAAGAATTCATTCCCAGCTGAAGAGAGAAAAGCTGATGTTGAAACACATGCACACTGTCCACAATTGACTCCTTTTTGTGTGTGTATGTTATATTTGGAGACTCATACCCAACTAGGTGAGGTATGAGTTAGCTTTGGAAGAGAAAGCGACCTAGGCTAGATGGATCATGGTGAACTATGGGAGGTTTATATGGGATTATTTCAAGCTAGGAAGAGGATTTCACTCTTTCATTTCTATTTGTCTCTCGATAATCAAGGCCAGGACAAGTGATAGGGTAAGTGGAATAGCGGTTCTGGTGTCTGGTCTGCACACTCAGCATGTAGCAGTTGCTAAGCAACTACAACACCGGGTCCCCTGTTCTTCCTGGCATTGCAAAAATGACTAGGCCTGAATGCAGCCCTGGTGGAAAGGGAGCTGGCTAAGAGAGTGAGGATAAATTAGTTCAGGCTATATCAACACAAAGGTGTGTGCTGGATTCAATTGGCGGCATTACAGATTGAGTCTCCCTTATTCAAGATGCCTGGGTCCGGAGGTGTTTTGGATTTTGGATTCCCCCCCCCCCCCAGATTTTGAAATATTTGCATATACTTAATGAGGTATTTTGGGCAAGGTGACCTGATATTCTCACCACAAAGGAGGACAAGGCACCGCCAAATGTAGAACATAGAAGATGCATGTGCTGATTTATATGCCATTTGATACTACCACAGATTTGCAGTGATTTGCAAGTGTTGGCTGTCCAGGTGTTTTGGACTTCAGCTCTCAGAATCCCATACCAATGGCCAAGATGGCTGAGGTTTCTGGAAGCTAAAGTCCAAAACACCTGGAGGAAACCACTGGTGTAGATGCACCCAAGAACACTGTTTGCTGAAACGTGAAAATAAACTAAAATGAACAGGGAGCCCTGGTAGCACAGTGGTTAAAAGCCAGTACTGCAGCCACTCACTCACAGCCACAAGGTTATGAGTTCAATTTCAGCCAGGGGCTCCAGGGTCAACTCATCCTGGCATCCTTTCGTAGGTTGCTAAAATAAGTACCCAACTTGTTGGGGGCCATTAGCTTAGACATTGTAAAACGCTTAGAGACTGCTTAGTTCAGTACGAAGTGGTATAGAAATGTAGCTGTGATTGCTATTGCTATTCCTGAATCACCACCAATTGAATAATGGATTGTTAAGATGGCTGAATTAGCTGAAATGGCCAGACTAACATAAATTCTAAAGGATAAGCCAATTGAAGATTTTTCTTTGAAAGACTGGAAACCATTTATAGACTTTTTGAGCAATAAGAAACCTAGCAATGTAATAATCTCTGGTTATGGTTGTTAGTAATTCTAATAGGATTACTCAGTTGCATCCGTAATGGTAGAACAATGGTAGAATGTTTCTTTTTTAAAATCTATATTTCATTACAGGTAGTACGGGGGGACCAGAGCCTTGTTATGTTTTATATGAGTATTCCCTTTTCCTTTTCTTCTTCTTTTTATCTTTTTCCTCTTTCCAAATGTATTCTTTGCACGTATATTAAAATGAAAATTAGATTGTTGGTGTTAAATGAATGAATAAATAATTTGTTAAAGAAAGAAATTACCTATAAGAAGAGGGTTTAGGATTAGAGTACAAGTAATGCCTTTTCAATGTGGTCTGGCATTTCATTTTGACACCACAAGACTTCTGGGAGTCTGTGGTGGACTGATTAAAATGCCTTCACATACTGAAATGTTTAGGCAGGAAACAGAGAAACCATCTCACAATCACTTCTCCATGTGACTACAGATGGCTCAGGCAGAGATGGGAACATTAGTGAGACAGGGTTAACATGTAAATTTAACCATTAATACACTAAAAGTAAAACAAAACAACCCCCCATCCAATTGCATTTCTAGTGAAAGTAATGTATACATTTGTAATGATTACATTAATTTTAAATTGGTCTTTACCAGGGGTTGGCTACCTTTTTTGCCGACGGGCCGGGAGGGGGGATGGATGGCGCTGGGGGCCGGTGCGCCCCTGCACGCAGGTATGCGCGCCGCCAATTTGAAAAAAAAAATGGCGCCCGCTGCCCCCATCGCGTGCGCATGTGCATGGTGATGGGGCTCCCCAGGAAGGCTCCCTCTGAGAGGCCCAGCGCCGCTGCACCCCCCGCCCCGGAGGCTTCCCTCGGCAGTGACGGGCCTCTGAGAGGCCCGGAGCCGCTATGGGGCCCCCCAGGAGGCTTCCCTCAGCAGCACCGGGCCTCCGAGAGGCCCAGCGCCTCCGTGGGGGCCCCCCCAGGAGGCTTCCCTCGGCAGCTATGGGCCATCAAAAGCGCTGCCGCAGGGCTCCTCCAGGGTGCCATTTTGGCTGCACTGCCGCCGCGTGCGCCGCAGCCGCCATTTTGTTCTCCAAAATGGTGGCCGTGGCTCATTCGCACATGTGCAGGAGTACTGCGCATGTCCAAAGGAGTTGCGGCTGCCATTTTGGAAAACAAAATGGCGGCAGCCGGTCGGCGGGTGTCCATGGGCTGGGTGCGGCCCACGGGCCATAGGTTGCCAACCCCGGTCTTTACATTTAGCTTACACCGCTAAACTAAAAGCCTTATCAGAATCAAAGTGAAACATCTCACATTCCTGTATTGATGGAAAGAATAAAACACCTGCACGAATTTTAAACAGACCTTATTTCTCACCCATCCCTCCAAAATTCATCTCTTGCTTTCCCTTTCTCTCTGCCTTATAATCTCCTTACCCTTTATACTTTCTGATTTTGAAACTCTCAAAACTGAGGGCGTCAAAATTCAAATTTTCTTTGCAGTGTCTGGCGTTGAATACAGAAGACCACTGCCATATCCAATCTCTCCTAACTGCTTGTGACCTAAACTCTATAATTCCTTGGAGGGGGAAAAAGTGTGAAATGTAGTTTTACAGAAACCCAGAAGAACTTGGCTTTGTGCAAAAGACCAACCAAGTAATGAAAAAATTGTTAGTGCAATGGTTCATTTATGTAATTAATAACTTAATAAGTCAATTCTGGAGAAACATTGCTAATGGAACTCCAACCTAAGTCAATCACTTTTATTAAAATATAAACTTAATAAAGTTGCTCATTTATGTTAACAAATTGACAACTTAATTCATAACTTAATGAATTTTAATTCTTTAGTTCCTGTTGCTGGACTACTTCTATCTCAAACTGTATTTCTGGATGATGTGAAATTCCCTGTTACGCCTCTCTTCCTCCAATAAGGTAGTTTTTCAGAAGAACATAATGACATGATTCCAGATACCTCAAACCGCAGACAATCTCCTGAGCCATTCTTTTTCCTTCCCTTCCATGACATCAGAGGAATCAGCATAAACAAAGTGAATTTGTTTCATTGTCTTTTGAAATTTTCAACCATGTTGGTATCTGCATCTTTTTATCAATGGACCTCTGAACAATGAACCTCTGAACATGTGATAGCTTGTAAGGTAAGTGGAAAAAAACACTTTCCACTTACCTTACAAGCTATGCCAGAGGGATGGGAATGTTTGGCTCACCAGATGTCAGACTGTTCCTTCCATCAGCCTTTGTCAGCATAGTTAATGATGAGGGCTGATGGGACATGCAATTCAACATGATCTGGTGGGCACCCATTCCCTGTCCCAGTTCTGTAACATAACATTTATATGCTTCTTACTATTTTGCTATTATTTGCTGTCAAGCTGGCTTTGACTTATGGTGATGTTATGAATGTGACCACCATGTACCCCAGTCATTAACAGTCCTAACTTAGGTGTTGCAAATAAAACTTTATTAAGTCAATCCACCTGTAATGTGCTATTCTTATTTGTCTACTGCCTGTCTCTTGATGGAGCAAAGTGCAGTGCAAATGTCCCAGTGCACAAGTCTTACCCCAGTTGCATTGACAATCTGCTTAATCATACCAGTAACCCATGTTTCTGGAATTACTTTATCCTAGCCATTAAATAACATTAACCAGGGTAGATTGTAAATCCAATAAAAATCCAGTATAAGAAACAAGCAAAAGGGGTGGGGGTGGTAAACACAGAACATTTAACTCTTAAGTTCTTAGGGACCTGGAGAAAATAGGTCTTTGCCCAGAGCAAATTTTGACATTCCAGATGTTGTTTGATTACATACCCCAGCATTTGTCTCTATTGGCTATGCTGTCTAAACTGATGGGAATGGCAGTACAACATCTGGAGCATTGTACTTCCCTCATCCTTGGCCTAGAATCAGAAGAATGACAATACATTACTTATAGGGAGACTCTTCTATAGATGGAGCATGACCACTAAGAAGTTTGCTATACACTCGTCCCTCCATTTTCGGGGACTTTGGATCCGCGGTTTTGGTCCTTCGTGGACTGATAAGCGGGAAGGGTTAAAATGGTACATGTGCCCAGAATTGCACAGCCATTCAAGCCTATGGGGCTTGAATATTTCCAGATTTTCATTTCTGAGGTGTATGTGTGGAACAGATCCCCCGCAAAAATGGAGGGATGACTGTACTTCATTTGATGCTATACTGTCATATGCTATTTGATCAAGGACTTTCTTCAACAATGCAGTTAAACTGTCCAAGTCACTATAATAGGATGGCAGCCATTCATCTTTAGAAGGAAACTGGATAAATTCATGGAGGATATGGCCATCAGTGGCTGCAAGTCAGGATGGCTACTAGTCAGGATGGCTACATATTACCTCCTGTGTTAGAGGCAGAATACCTCTGCAGATCTGTTGCCTAGGAAGAAGAGACAAGAGGATACAGTTGCACTCATGTCCGACTGGTAGACTTCCCACAAGCAAGGGACTAGCCAATGTGTGAAGATAATGTTAGATGAGACAGGCCTTTGGTCTGATCCTACATGACTCTTGTTATGTTTTTGATGACATTACTTGCAGAAGACCCTGTGCAATGAGCAAAGTGATATGGAGATAAACATGCAGAAAGTGTCCATGCAACTGGGTCAGAGCACAGAGCCAAATATCTACAAATGTTAATAGCCTTTGAACATCACGTTATGGAAGTACATTTTGATAGCCACCAAATTAGGCAAAGCATGTAAAAACTACCTGGTTTTATCACTCGAAAACTTGCAAATGTTTGAGTTATTTAATTGCAAACTGAAATGGGATGAGCTCAAGGTGCTGTTGGAGAGCACTTTCCCTCATAAAAGCTTCAGGGTCAAGGACTAAATCAGGACACAGAAACTAGAAACTTGGCCACTCCATACATTTGGCCAAAGCCAGCTTCCCCCTGTCCCAGAGATATATATATATATCTCTGGGACAGGGGGAAGCTGGCTTTGTAGGGATATATATATATTGTAGGGATAATTCTACATGTTCATTATGTAATTTCATTACATAACCACTAGCAAAACTATTCAGCTTTGCAAGGGTTGGAATAGCATTTCATAGGCTATATGTAATCCTTCAAGCAAAACTGTCAGAGGCCAGAATTCACTTAAGGACATATGCATACATATTAAGTCATGCTACATATGTGGTACAATGGATATATTCTGCTGATAGTTGCAAAAGCAGAACTGCACAGGCCTTGTGTTTGTAAGTTACATATTCTGGTTGTGTATCTTGTATTTGGCACTGTGATTACACATTGAGTTATGCATCCTATACTTGCCATTGTGGTTGTGCATCATGTATTGTGCATTGTGAAATGGCACAGTCACTGCCATGTGTTATTCAATATTGCTACTTTAAATAGAGCTTGTGTAATCCTGTGGTGGTGTACGTAGGGATTTATACTACACTAAGGGGGATGTTTGATTAAAGCCAGAGTTTGACACCTTGTCCTTATGTGGTCTCTGTGCTCACTGGCTGTCAGTTTGTTTCCGGGCACAATTCAAGGTGCTGGTTATGACCTATATAGCCCTATACAGCTTACGTCCAACCTGTTTGCAGACCGTATCTTCCTATATGAGCCGGTCCGGGCTCCGAGATCCTCTGGAGAGGCCCTTCTCTCTGTCCCACCACCATCACAAGCACAGTTGGTGGGGACACGAGAGAGGGCCTTTTCTGTGGCTGCCCCTAGACTCTACTCCCTTCCCAAGGAGACCAGAACGTCTCCCTCCTCGTTGACCTTCCACCAGCAGGCTAAGACCTACCTGTTCAGACAAACTTTTAAAACAAAATATTTGTAAAGGACTGGCTCAGGATGTTAAAGTGTTTTAAACAGTTTTATCTTTTTAAAATATATTTTATAATAGCTAGCTATTTTAATATTGTAATGATTTAATTCCTTTTTAATGCACCTCTTCTATGTTTTTAATTGTATTGTTCTTTTAATATTGTTGAGCTCCTCTGAGTCCCAGTTCTAGGATACAATAATAATAATAATAATAATAATAATAATAATAATAATAATAATAAATGTGAATGGGGATTGCCCCTACAGTGGAAGTGGGGATGTGGAACTTTATAAATTTTACTTTTTCACTGGCTTCAAAGTGTATTTAATGCAAATCTCTGTGCTGATAAATGAGTGAAGAGGAGACTACAGGCCTTAAACGCATCAACACATTTAAATTAATCTCTGTATGCCTCAAAACCACAGAATCATAGAATCCTAGAATTGGAAGAGACCACCCTGCCAAGCAGGAAGACAAAGCACTCCCAACAAATGACCATCAATCATCTGTTTAAAAACCTCCAAAGAAGGAGATTCCATCACTGTCCAGACAACATGTTCCACTGTTGAACAGCTTTTATCATCAGGAAGTTCTTCCTGATGTTTAGGTGGAATCTCTTTTCCTGGAGCTTGAATCCATTGCCCCATGTTCTAGTCTCTGGAGCAGCAGAAAGCAAGCTCGTTTCATCCTTAATATGACATCCCTTCAAATATTTAAACATGGCTTTCATGTCGCCCCCCCCCAACCTTCTCTTCTGCATGCTAAACATACAAAGCTCCCTAAGCCTTTTCTCACAGGGCATGGTTTCCAAAAACCTTTGAGGTGCACACCTGTTTGTTGTCATGAGCCTTCAAGTAATTTCTGAGTTATGATGACCCTAAATCAAAACCCAGTGTGTTTCATGTCTGAGCAAAGATCCAAACCCTGGTCTCCAGAGTCATAGTCCAGTGCTCAGACAACTGCACCACACTGGCTCTGTGCACACTTGTAGGACCAAAATAGTACATGTGCTAAGATATCTCAATTTAATGTTCTTGGCACTAAGGTTCCATGAGATAGATCCACATCCTTTTCTTTTATTACAGATATTAAAAAACTGCTATCTTAATTTGCTCATTTTTCTCTCCCCTCCCCATCACTTTCCCCTTTTATGTTGCTTCTGTTAAACTGTGAGCTGTTATTTTATATAGTAAATAAATGATTGAGCAGTTTAACAAAAATGTGATCGACAAATGCATTCAGTAAACAACAACAATAAAAATGCCCAAGGTGGGCAAACTCAACTGAGAGAGGTAAATCTTTCCAGATTCTTACCTGTAGCTGAGGAATCATAGGAATTCCTGTCCTTCCTACTTGCTCTGAAGCTCTGTAGGTCCTTTTCCCTATATGTCCCAAAACCTTCAAAGCTCCTCCTTTTGCTTCCACTCCCATCATTGTCCCGCTTGTCGCTCAAGGAATTAATCTCACCAAACACATCCAGGGACTCAGACCTTGCACTACTTTCTGTATTCCCGGTGTACCTCTTCATGCACGAGTCAGCAGGATCATTGCTCGAGTCACTTTTATCCTTGCTCTGCACCCACTGCTGGGTGTCAGAGAGTGACAGTGTAGACAAGGTATCCACTTCAAAGTTGCTCTTGGAACCTTTGTGCCCAGTTTCACAATGCTGGTGTTTCTGCTTCTCTTTATATTTGCTTTTCTCAGTCAGCAAGGAAAGGTCTTTGTCTGAGACATTTAATCTTTCATTGACTGAATGGCTGGAGAAGCTGGTGGTAGATTTGCTAGCAAAGAGACTGCTCAGGTCATCGTGAGCCCCCAATATCCTCTCATCTTTGTGTTTGTGCTTATGTTTGTGTTTCCTTTTGTGAAGTCGTCCACTGGGTATGCTTGTCCCTCCAACCTTTGGAGAAGTCAGTGAGGAATGCACATCCCCCAGGCCCATCCCTACAGGTGTCTGCAGATGAACACCGTGCTTAACTTTATGCTTGGCAGTATTGGGCATCTTCATGTGAGAGCTTGCATGAAACTGGGGAGGGGGCACAGTCGGCCTCATAAATGGGGAAGCTGCTCCAAGGGTGTGGGACAAATACAAAGGAGCTGGGTACTGACTGTAGTAACCAAGATTCATCATAGGCATTGACGTGTAAGGCATTCCATAGGGTGCATAGTAACTCCCACTGGGAATAGGGTAACCAAACCCTTGTAAGAAAGGCACCTTTGTCATGGTGTCATTGGTTTTGGCAGGTCGACCACGCTTCTTCTTAGACTTCATGTCGGAGGTCCTGCGAAGATACAGCAATGGGTCATACTGGATATATGGCACAGGGTAATAGTGATCAAAGTTTATCCTAAAAATGCTGGGGTATGGATTTTCATGGTAGAATGTGTAGCTCCTGTGAGAAATCCTGAATACTTGGAACTTGCTGATGAGCTCTTCCAGGTCCGCCAGGAACTGGAGGTCATCTCTGTTCTGCAGGTTTTTCCGCTTCCTCTTGTGCTTTGGTTTTTTCATGGTCTCATGAGAAAGAAAGTTATCAACAATCAGATGCTTCTGCCGGTGACTATGCCTGTTCTTAGTGCTGGTATCAGATGGAATAGCCTCTGGGTTGTCCAGGCTGCAGAAATCAAAAGAGTATCTCCTGCGCGATTCTGAAGTCTTCTCCGCTTGGTCTGAAGTACTGTTGTTGTCAGTTCCTATTCCACTATCACTGGGTATGGTCTCCTCACTGTGGGATTCACTCACTGGAGACAATGTGACTTCCTTCAGGGAACCTATATCACAAAGATGAGAAGGAGAATTCGCCATAAGCCTGGGTGGGGATAACTTCCAAGTCCCACTGTGTATTCCCTTCTGGGTTTTTGTAGGAAGAGCACTGACAGGCTGTAGGTTTGGCATAGTCTTTAACTCTGAAAAATTTGTTTCAGTGCTGGCAGGGCTAAGGTTGCCATTAGTCCCCACTAACTGCGCCGAAAGCGGATGAACAGTTGCTGGTGATGATGCCACAAGTGACTGCAAGGTGGAAGGCACTGCTGGGTTTTCTGGCTGGCTGGAAACAGGCCTCAAATGTTTGATGGCTGTCTTCGGTTCTTCCAATTGAGGGTGCAACTCAGATCTAGGCTTTCGTCCCCTTTTCTTTCCAATGTAGATAGTTCCCCTCTTGCTCACATTTATTTGCTTCCCAAGCCTGGCATCAATGGTTGGAGCCCCTGTGCTGGCTGGTGGCTGTGATTTTGTTTTCAAAGCGATGTTACTGGAGCAGGATAGGATCTGGCTCAAAAGGTTCTTCCTCTTGAGCGTCTTCATTTTGTTGATGGTTTTGATGGTCTTCTTATCCAACACTCCAAGTTTGCCCACCTTTTTCTGAAATTTTAGTTCGCTGATAGAATTATCCTCTCCTGGAGCCATCTGCGCCAACTTCACCAAGTTCCTTCGCCTCTTCCTTTTCTTTGTACCAGGGAATTCCCTACTGATAGGACTAACTGGACTGGTCGATGTTCCTTCATGAATAGTCTCAACAGTGAGCAAAGGCTGTTTCTTTGGTCGCCCCCTCTTTTTCTTGATGGGGGTAATCACAGTCAGACTGTCAGTGTTAGTATACAGAGGACTAGATGGTGTTATGGGATAAGCTGATGGAGGTTCTATCATCAATTTCTCAGAGGGGCCTAGAGAAGGTTCCCGGATCATATTTTTAGGCTTATTGCAAGTCCACCGTCGTTTGGCTGCAAACTTTGGATGTTGAACCTCTGGCTGCTTGCTGGGTGTGAGGATATCATTTGTCACTGAAGCAGATGTCACAACTGTGGATTTTCTGAGTCTGGTGGTGTTGCTTGTGGGAGATTTATTGATTACTGCATTGTTTTCCATTCGTACCAATGAAGACTCACACTCTGTAGCTTTCCCTTGCTTTGTGACTCGATCTTTCCTGCATACCTCAGCTTGTGTGCTAGTCCTACTGGCTACCTCATTGCTCACAGGATGTCCAGAAGGTGGGGTTTTCTCTGGGGTGTTCTTGTCCACAGCAGTTTTTACAGACTGCCGTTTCTTCCTCTTGTGACCAGGTGGCTCCACTGCTGGAGTCTTGATTGGTATAGTAATACGAACGTGACTGGCATCATTTTCAGAATTGTTAGTCAAGTTTGGGCTTTGCTTTGGGGGCGATGGTTTGGTTGCACTGGATTCCTTTTTCCCTTCCATGCTCTCATGGCTTTTGGCTTCAAATGACTTCTGAGCATTTTTCACCCATTCTGCTTCATTGTTTTGGATGGATTGGTTGATTATGTCTTTTTTGCTGGACTTCTTTGTGCTGCCAGTGGGTTGATCAAGGGTTTCCATTTGTACCCCTCCCTCTTGACTCACTAGCGGTGAAAAGCCTTTGCAATCAGCCAGATTGTTCGGCTGAGAAGTTACACCATGAGAGTTTGACCCTGTGGCTGCGCTGCATGCAGCAAGGTCTTTGTTATTACTACTTGACAACTGACCCCATGTGTTGCTGGCATTTGATTTCTTAGCTTGGGACTTGTTGAAAGATACAGCAGGCTCTGACGCAGGGATCTTGGTAGAACTAGCAGCTTCTCGGTTTGTCTCTGGGGCAATGAAGCAGGCTTGTGAAGCTGGTCCTGACTCAGAGCCCACTGACCAGTCTAGATGATGCTGGTTGTTGCTTTTTTGCTGGTGCCGTGATTTTAAGGTGTCACTGGTGAAGTCCTGTTGTAGGTCTGGGCTATAGTGTGCGGTGGAATGCTTTTGCAGCCTCTCATAAACCTGGAAAGAAGAAGACAAAAAAAGGGGGGACATTATTATTTCTTCTGATCCCCCAAATCTTCAGAAAGTCCCTTCTCTCCCTACCAGTCATTTAAAGTTGCAGAAAAAAAAGACCATCATGAAATGCTATTTAAATCAACATTACTAAATATAGTTTTAGGAAAATAGTGAATTTAAGAGACCTCAAAAGTAAAGGAGATTAAAAGAAGCAGCATGCAACCACCACCACTGCCACCCTTAAAAATAACAATTGAATTCCGAGTTCTCATAAACAGAGCAGGACAATGTTAGCTATTTCTGCAGGAGATTATTCATTAGAAAGCTCTTCACATATGAATTATTATTGGGCTCCTTAGATACAGAGTTCCCCATATGTCTTTCACATAAAGGATTTTCTTACCTGGTGTGTATGTATGTACATAAAATGTACAGTTACCTTAGAGTTTCCTTCCTCTTTTATCCCCTTAATCCCACACAAGCTCTCACTAACTACATTACGCTCATGTATGGAAAGACCCTGCCACAAGAAATGGCTACTTAAGAGAGAGAACACGGTCAAAGAAATCTGAAGAAAGTTCTGCTTTACTCCAAACCTTGCTCTCATATGATTTTGTCACAATTAAACACATCTATTTGCCTTCTAAAATCTTTTGGTTCTTACCTATCTCAGTCTTACCACCCCATCATTTCTCTTATTAAAAGATAAGGGATTGTATGATACTTTTTATAATGACATGTAGCAATTTTGGAAGAGAAAAGCTCTAGCGTACAGGTCGGCAACATCTGCCCACAGTGCAGGCAGACTCTCTTCTTGTTTCTGCAGTTTCGACTGGCATTGAATTTATGGTGCAGTGGCAGCTACACACCTACAACGGTCTTCTCTCTCCTTTGAAACAAGGTGCAATGGAAGCCCTGTGTTGCTTTCTAGTTGTCTTCTAGAATAAGGTGCATGCTCTTCTGTGTCTTGTTTCAATGGAAAGAGGAGTCCTAAATAGACCAGAAGTGCAGTTGGTTTACTTTCACCAATGAATTTTTAGCTGTATGAGTCAATGCACTGTGACCAGACCTGCAAGAGGGGGGAAGTTGCCCATGCCTATCAGATGAATCAAAAGGTAAGATAGCGTAGTAGTATGAGTATGGAACAAAAATTAGAGACACATGTTCAACAAAATATACAGCTTTTTTTAGCCATGACGTTAACTCTCAGGAGGTATTGTAAAGCTTTCATTTGTCCTTTAGAATACCGGTATCTATTTGTATCATCATCATCATCAACAACACCATCATTTCATTTACAACATACCTCTTCCCAATAATGGCCTTCCATGATCTCATCTTAGGTCTCTGGTTCCCATTCAACATTCTGCTGCTAAGATTATCTGTTTGGCCTGTTGTTTTGATCATGTTACTTTGCTTTATTAGTTGCTTATTCCTTTTAACTTCTTTTAATATTTAAAGCCCTACATGACACCCATCTTTACAAGTCTGCTTAGGTTCTGTGTCATAGGAACTCTAGGATTCCCACTCAACGAAGGATGCATCTATACTGCAGAAATAGTCCAGTTTGACACTTCCTTAACTGCCATGGCTCAATGCTATAGAATTCTGGGATCTATTGTTTTATGAGATATTTAGCCTTCTCTGTCAGAGAATTCTGGTGCCACAACAAACTACAAATTCCAGGATTCCAAGGAGAAAGCCATGACAGTTAAATGTTGTCAAACTGCATTAATTCTGTAGTGTGGTAGTAACCCCAGTGTTTCCTCTTCTTTGGCTTGGTTTCATCCCTTTTCAATTGCAGCTCCATGCTCCTTGAATTGCCTCCTTGAACATCTGTGGACTGCTCCTTCCCTCATTGCTTTTAAATCTTTGTTTAAATCTTGCTCTGTTTTCCGAAGCTTTTGGAATTTTAGTTTGATGTTGTTTTATAGTCCTGTAAATTTTTGTTATATGTATTTTTCAGTTTGCTGTATATTATATTGCATTGATTTTTGTGTTTCACAGCCTGGGTAATTTGTTTTACTGATATGTGTGTCATGTTTCTTTAAGTCATTGCTGACTTATGGTGACCCAAGCAATCCAAACCTATCATGTAGTTTTCTTGGCAAGAGTTGTTCAGAGGAGGTTTGCCATTGCCTTCCTCTGAAGCTGAGAGCATGTGACGTGCCTGAGGCCACCCAATGGGTTTCATGGTTGAGCAGGGAATTGAACCCAGGATCTTGAAACTCATAGTCCAACACTCAAGCCACTATGTCATGTTGGCTCCATTGTATTGCATAGTTTTATATTTGAATTCTTCCTTCCTTCCCCTCTATATGTGTGTGTGTATTAATATATAAATATATTTATTTATGATGTTTTAATTAAGATGTTTTAATGGATAATTGGTTTAATACTTTTTAAGGGCTGGGTGGGCTTTGGGATTTGTGGACTGTATTTTAATTTATTGTATGGAATTTTAACTGTTGTAAGCTGCCCCAATTGCTTGATAGAGGAGCGGGATACAAATAAATAAATTTATTATTATTATTATTATTATTATTATTATTATTATTATTATTATTATTTGCTTTTGACAGGGCTTGCTGTTGTTTTGTTCTTCTTTTACTTGTAGTTGTAGTGGTGGCAGTAATGATGATGATGATGATAGAAACAACAACAACTGGACTCAAGATCCCATTACAAATTATAGATAGGTTATAAATTATTAAAAGCAATACAATATACAAATCTACAGTATGCAAAAATACAGCATCTATGCAAATATTCTCAATAACAGGTTGCTTCAGAATACTCAAATGATTAATCTCACACTTTCCCTAGATGCTGGGCAAGCTACAATATCCCTTTCTTCCATTTTATCTTCAGAACAGTGCTTTGGAGCAAGAAAACAAATGGGCAGTAATGATCCGAAATAGATGAGATTTTATGCATGCAATTAAAAATCATGCAATTAACATTCATGTAGTTAACATATTTAAAAGAATGGTAGCTGTGCCCTCCCTCCCAAAATGGCTCCATGTAGTTTCAGTGTGGAATCCATACTGCTTATGGTATGGATTTCTGCAAAGGTCAAAGGGTTTTCTGTGTTCATGCAAACAGCAGCTACTGGTGGGCAGTGGGATGTTGATTGGGATGAAGGTAGGAGGGAAGGATTAAAGCCTCTCACCTCTCGCCAGCCACAGTCTAGACTGTTCCTGGCTTAGATTTAATTTAAAACAACCATGTTGTTGTTTTTAGCTGCCTTCAAGTAGACATGGACTCATGGCAATCCTGTCAATGAGGCATCTCCATGACCCACTATTCTCAATCTCTCTGTTCAAGATTCAGGCCTGTGACCTCCCTGACTAAGGGGGGAAGCAGACGGGCGGCACGGGGCTGCCCCAGGAAGCT
>CM034703.1:10754853-10766822 GCA_020142125.1 Phrynosoma platyrhinos | reverse complement strand
GAAACAAAATGAAAAGAAAACCCCTCTGTATGTTTTGCTCCTGCATGGTAACCATAGATGCTGCAGTTTGAGGCAGGTTAAGTTTCATAAGCTGCAATTGATATGTGTAGCCTATTTACTCAGAACAACTGGCAGAGCAATCTGAAATTAATCTGTATTTTGCTTCCAATATATTCACCTGGCTCTCCACCTGATCTCATTGCCCCCAATGTTTTGGCTCCAGTTTGCCCTACTCAGTGAACTCTGCATTCAAAAGACAAGAAGTAGAAAGGAAAAAAGGAAATGCTAAAGTAATGGCAGGATGAAAAAATGCAAGCCTAAAAACTGGGGGAGGAAATTAAATATAATTAAGAAGAGGAGATTAGGATATTCCACCTACATATTAGAAAGAACTTTTAAAAACCCTGTAGAAGTTGTTTGACAGTGGAATAGACTACCTCACTTTAAACAGAGGTTGGCTAAGCATCTTTCAGGAGTATTTTAGTTGTGTATCCCTGCAAGGCAGTGGGTTGGATTGGATGGCCCTTATGGTCCCTTCCAGCTCTAAGATTCTATGATTCTAAGATTCAGTTCAAGCAACTCATAAGTCTTAGAACTAGATTGGGTTGTGGGAATACATTTCCAAATTAATAATATTCTAGTAAGCGTGGTGCGGTGGCTTGAATGCTGGACCATGACTCTTGTTGATTTTGCTATCAACAAGATTGTCAGAGTGAAAACTGGAGAGGGCTTCTATACTTTTATTGGTTGTGCAACAAAAAGAGATCAGCAGGTGTTGCTTTTGACCTGGTTATGTGACAAGCAACACTTGTTGAAGTTCCCTCTTCTACACAACTGCTAAAGGTTCAGGAGCCCTCTCCAGTTTTTCATCTGGCAATCCAAAAATAATCTACTCCTACAACTCTTAATCTAACTTAGATTTCACTGTTGTTATCTCAAATGTCAACTGACCCTTTTGTCCATAAACAGCCTACCAAGCAGAGCATCACCTTTTTTTAAAAAAAGGTAGTTTAAGAACAGTTTGATGGAATTCCTCCAGGATTGTACAACCCTGAAAACTGGTGAGCAGATTAAAGGTAATTTAAGAACAGTTTGATTGAATTAATTTTTAAAAAAACTTAGCATTGTTAGCATTGCAAGTTAAGTTTGGAAAACAATATATAAAAATGAAATTGATAATGAATGTAACATACACAAATGTTTAAGAATTGTTTTGTAATTGGAGTTGTTTGTTTTTTTAAAAAAATGTTTAATAAAAATTATTAATGAAAAAAAGCATATGTGAAAATTAATAAGAATTCATCTTATCCCACAGTGGCATGACCTGTTCATTAGCTTTAAGAAGATAGTCTAATCAACTTGCATTCAAAGTTTCTCTCCACAAATCTACCAGGTATATTATGGAGATATACCAACCAAGGGCAAGTTACTGCATAATGTGGAAATCAACCGTTTAAATAAGAGGTAGGAAAACAAGTTCCATGTTTTGTTTTGTTAAGGGAGGAGGGAAACCAGCTCCTAACCTGTACCTAACCTTTCTCTCTAATTCCAAAATCCACCTTCTCTGAGATGCATCACCCAGATCATTTGATAAGAGAACTGGCTCACAAATCAAAGCTAATACCTCCACCACCCCTCTTTAAAGCATTAGGCGATCCATCTGCAAAAATGGCTCCTCAAGTGTAATTCCCTATTAAGAAGCTTTATCTGGACAGATAAGCAGCTGGTTCCCATGTTGCTAATTGCTGTCTGCTGTGCTTTTAAAACATCTGCACCACAGCGCTTATCATTTTCATATTCTAATCACTCTGAATCTTGCAAAAGTGCAGGAGGGGGGAATTAAAAACAGGAGAGCAATATCTTGCTGATTGTTTCACTGGGTTAATTAGCAGAGTCTCCTTGTAAAAAGTATTAAAGGGTAAACAGAACTTTGATGGCAAGTGGAGGAACGGAGAGCCGGCAGTGTGCGAGAGCAGATAGCTTTCTGAAGTGGAAGGACTGATGCTCTCTGGGATTGCCAGCTTCAGATCCACCACTGATAAGTCATCCCACTCGGCATTTTCCCCTTCCTTCCTTCCTTCGTGCTTTAAGATGTTGTTGTTGTGTGCCTTCAAGTCATTTCCAATTTATGGCAACCCTGAGGCAACCTATCATGGGGTTTTCTTGGCAAGTGTCTTCAGAGGCAGTTTGCCATTGCTTCAGAGGCATATTTGTCATCCTCTGAGGCTGAGAGAATGTGACTTGCCTAAACTCACCCAGTGGGTTTACGTGGCTGAGCCGAAATTCAAACCCTGGTCTCGAGTGTCGTAGTGAAACCACTGTACCATGCTGGCTCTCGCTATAAGACTATCTGAGTTTTAAATTTTTTGTGGGAAGCTTTTCTCTCAATCCCACCACCATCACAGGTATGTCTGGTGAGGACCCTTGTTGGTGGCTATTTTCTTCCAAGAGAGACTCAGTTGTTTCCTTCTCTGATCTCATCTCATCTCAGCAGGCAAAAACCTTCTTTTATAGAATGCGTCTACAGCAGGGGCAGGCAACCTTTCTGAGACCTGGGCCGAGGGGGGGGGAGGGGAATGGCGGCGTGCGCCCTCACGCACGCACGCGCGCCCTCCGCCACCACGCACGACCCCCCTGCGCACGCTGCCGGCACGGCTGCTACCGCAGCTGCCACGGCACATGTCGCGGCCGCCATTTTGGAAGTCCAAATGCACAAGAGTACTGCGCATGCACAAATGCGTCGCGACCACCATTTTGATTTCCAAAATGGCGAGCGCGGCCGCAGAGAGGCAAAAATGCGCCGCAAGAGTGGCACGCGGTGGCGGCAACCTTCAGCCTGGGCCGGTAAGTCCGGGGACCAGGACCTTAAATGGCCCCTGGGCCGTAGGTTGCCAGTCCCTGGTCTACACTGTAGAAATAATAGTGTGACATCACTTTAAGGTCTGTAGATCTATCCTGCTGGGATCTGTAGTTTTATGAGGTCTTTAGCCTTCTCTGCCAAAGAGTGCTAGTGCTTCACAAAACTACAATTCCCAGGTTTTATAGGATGGAGCCATAGCAGTTAAAGTGGTGACAAACTGCATTGATTCTACAGTGTAGGAGTACTCGTTCTTTAATTGAAATGAAAGGCTGCTGCCACACAACAGAAAATAAAGCAGGTTGTCACCACTTTAACTGTCATGAACAAATTGTATGAAATTATTGGCTTTCTAGTTTTGTGAGCTATTTAGCCTTTCCTGTAAGAGTGCTCTGGGGCCATAACAAACTACAAATCCTAGGATTCCACAGCATTGAGCCATGGCAGTTTAAAGCCATGTCAAATTGCATTCTTTTTGCAGTGCAGATGCAGCATCTAATAGGTTTCAGTAATTTGTATATGGACCACAGCATGGAAAAATTAGCTTCTACCTAGACTCGAATTCCCAGTTCCTCATCCAGCATAACCACTGGTCTTGTGGCTGGAGGATTCTGGGGGTTGTAATCCAACTCTGCCCAACTTTTCCGTATTCTTGTATGATAGAGAAAGCTTCCAAGGAAAGTGGAAGTGCTGCCTGTATTCACCTCTCCACTGAATGGCAGTGACTGCTCTCGATCACAGCAGCTTCATACAAGTCAACCATGCTCACAACAATCACTGTAAATTCACTGCAAATACTCCAGGGAGCTAAGCATGCAACTCTGAAAAGTAGCTTTCCAGGAAAGAGCACAGTGGCTTCTCAGTTTCTCTGGGGCACCTGTGCCTCTGGCCATTTTCCAGGTTTTACAAACAGAGGCAATATTAGATATTGAAAGGGCCTACAGATGAATGAGGCAAGTTAAAGACACAAATCCCCATGTTCCAGAGAAGGTGTCTGCTTGTCCTGTTTTGAAAATACTTCTAGAATTGTTATGCAAAATAAGAGCCCCACACAGCTCTCTTAAACTACATCAGTGTAATACCACATTATTTGATTTCTATGTATGGTTGCAAAAGTGGATGGCGAAGAAAGGTGTTAGGAACAGAATGAACTCACTTGAAATGTGGTGCTGGAGGACAGTTCTACAGATACCAAGGACTTCTAAAAAAACAAACAAAATAAATAAATAAGTCTAAGAACAAATTAAGCCTAGAAGCCAAGATGACTAAACTGAGACTGTTTACTTTGGACATATTACGACAAGATGTGTTTCATTAGAAAAGACAGCAAGTCTTGGTAAACAGAAGGCAGTAGGAAAAGAAGAAGACCAGATTACAGGTGGATAGTCAATGAAGCCATAGCTGCCTTGCGTCTGTAAGATCTGAGCAAGGCTACTGATAACAGGGTGACCTGAAGATCTCTCAATAAGATAACCATAAGTTGAAGTAAGCTCGACTGTAATTAATAACAACAATGATCACAGAATCATAGAATCCTAGAGTTGGAAGAGACCACAAGAGCCATCCAGTCGAACCCACTGTCATGCATGAATATACAGTCTCCCCTCCATTTTTGTGGGGGACCCATTCCAAACCCCCTGCGAAAATGGAAAATTGCCAATATTCAAGCCCCATTGGCTTGAATGGCAGTGTGTGCCCACAGGTGCCCTCCCCATTTTGTCCATTGTGTCCCTCCCCGCCCGCAAATGGGTGAGACCATGACTCTCAAGTCCGTGAAAATGGAGGGACACCTGTACAGTCAAAACACACCTGACAGATGGCCATCCAGCCTCTGAAAGTCTCCAAAAACGGAAGTTGACAGTTTGGCTGGGAATGTGCATTAAGGAGAAAAGAGCATAGGTTCATCTTCTATGGTGTTATGTGAAGGTTGAACAATGCTGCCTCACTGGTGAATTGCCATGTTGAAGAACTGAATGCACATCCAAATGCAGATGTGCATCTGCATGCACATCAACAAACAGTGTGATGCCATGTCCCAGTCCATGCAACTAGCCACGTATGACCTACTATGACTGGCAACTCTTGAAAGACTTTGGTGCAGAGCTTGGAATGTTAAATTTAAGAAGAGGGAACATAATGGCAAGCTACTCGTAACTAAGCTAAGCAGTGATAGGATGATGCTCTGGGAACCCCATAACACTATTCTAACATGGCTTCAGCAGATCATTCATTGGACTCAAAAGCAACTTTTGAGCCCCTTCTCCTGGCTTGCTGCCTGAGATTCTTTATTTCCAGTCATTAAGGACTGAAAGAGACCATTCTATATGTGCTGTATTGCTACACTACATACAGATGATTCCATTAGGCTGCATAAAACAGTGTTCGGTGTGTGCTGATTTTTAAAAACAGAGAAGAGCAAAGTATCTGTTTTATTTGCTTTTTGCCAGTATCAATGAATATGCATCCACTCATACTGTGGGGCTAACCAGTTCCTCCTATTTCTACACACACACACACACACACACGACATCCATCACTGTGCATCTTTGCTTCATCAACAGGCTGGCTATCTTCAGAGTCCTGTATTAGGAACAGAGTCTGGGAAAAAACAGAACAATAGAATTCTTCTGTCAGCTTTCACAAAGGGCCCATCACTGCTGACATAACAAATCCATTTAAATATTGTGCCTGAGCACAACACAGCTTGGCGGTTTGGTTTTTAGGCAGCTGTGTGAGAACAATCAGCCCTTAAGTACAGTACAACAGCCCTGCTCACAAAAACCTTGACCCCCCTCCCATACCAAGCGGCTAGCTCTTGTTTGAACAATGTGCCAATGTCAAGCCATTTTAAGTGGCCTTCAAGTACCATTTTGGCCAATGTAGGGAAGGGGCAAAGAGGTTAGAATTACTCAAAGCAATCACTTCTCCATAAACATAAATGTGATTTGATAAGCACCCCCTTTTCCAAAATACCCATTTCCCAGCAATGAATTGATGTTAACATAACTTTGCTGGGAAGTCTACACTTTAGATGGATGACATTTCACTCCAAGAAGGGCTTTAGTCTCTAGCACAAGAGGTCTGGGATCAGTCCTGTGTCTCTATTGACCAAGTGACCTTCACAAGATGCCCAATCAGAAGGGAACCATTTAGCGCAGTTGTGGGCACCCTAAGAAATTTCTGGAGTTGCATGGGTTCCCAAATGTACTTGCACAATGAGAGCAATGTGATACTGTTTTAACTGCCTTGGCTTCATCATCCTATGAAATCCTGGGACTGGAATTCTTAGAATTCTTTGCAAGAGAACTCTTGTCCGTTCCCCTGAACTACAACAACAGAACTCTCTAGTAGGAAATTTTAAGGACCTCATGAAATAATAATTCTCAGGATTCCATAGAATGGACCAATGGCATAAAGCACTATAATCATGGCTACATCCCTGGTTAGGGAAATACAACTCACACCCTTCTGCCTCAAGCAAGCCATTCTCAAGTGAGGACACAGGTAAGCCACTGAGGTTCCCATATCTGGAAAAGTAGGTGCATTGTTCAACTATGTTATACTTCATCTTGCAGTTTGCCACTTTTCCCTCAGGGCAAAAGTAGCCCACAGAATAAAATTGGGACTTCTGTGAGGATGGAGTGCTGCAGCAAGACCCTTCACTGGAGAAGGTAACAAAAGTTGAACTGGCTACAATTGCTATAAAACTCTATGTGACTTGAATCCAGGTAATGTGAAGAACCTTATTTTCAAATATGACCCTTTTTAGGCCCTGAGATCTTTGGATGCAATATAGCCATCTTTCAGGAGTGCTTTAATTATGTATTTCTGCAGGGCAGGGGTTAGATTAGATGGCCTTTGTGGAGCCTTCCAACTATAGGATTCTGCAATTCTACAATGGTTAGGAAATGGCTGGAGTCGGAAAGTAACAGATCGTGTTTCTTGGCTATTTTAAAAATTACATTCAGAGGGCCAGTTTTACTGGAATTTGTCACGTTTTATGCCATTCTCCTAGCAATAGTATATTTTTAAATGAAATAACAGAAAAAGTGATAAGTAAAATGAAAAAGTCACAAAAATAAACCAACAAAAATTGTAACAGTAATTACAGCCTGCCTGCTCCACACGCGGACTTAAGCTTCCACGCATGGCAAGCTTGGGGACTTAAAATGGCGTGTGCAGGTGCATGGCCATAGAAATCAATGGGACTTGAGGTATTTGCCATATGTGGGGGTCTGGAATGGATCCTCCACATATATAAAAGGCCTACTGGACACGGATGTATGGAGTTTAAGAAGTAACTTTCCAAGTTCTTAAAGGTATAAGAACAGACCTAACCACACTAGCCCTTTACTGTCCCTGAAATAATCAGTTGGCATTTCTAATTATATTAGATAAAATTACTAAGCACAAAAATCTTCTTTAAAAACCTTAAAATTGTCCCCCCCTCCCGTTATGATTTTGTTCTATCTTTTGAAGGATTTTTTGCAGTGGGAGCTGTGGATTTGAAAAAGCAAGTGTAAATATGAAGGAAAACAAATCTAGCCTTGAAATGACACATTTTGGATGTTTTCATTAATATTAACTAGTTTTGAACTGCACATTTGTACCCTTCCAAGAAACTCGGCAATGTTTGTTTGCATTTGAACATGTGCGCAGCAGCCTTTGATCATTCAGTGAGCGGCACTTCGCAGTGTTCACCCTATTCAGTTGTTTGTTTGCATTTGTTCATTTGCATTTTGTTCAACTCTGGAATTTAGGAGGACAGGTTTCCAGGACTTTGAAGGCTGCTTACTGTCAAAGGCACTCCACAGGTTGCTGTAGCAAGCAGCTTGATTTTATGAATCTGGGTGGCAGGATGCAGGTAATGAAGGTTCAAGTCTCTGGATCTGTCCAGCTGGAGAACCAGAGCCACAGATAGCAAGCAAGAAAGATCATAGAATCTTAGAACTGTACTTTTAAAGGTAGGTGCAACGATTCTGAATTGTGCTTAAAAAGAAAGTGATAACCTGTGAAAATATTTTACTATCAGTAAAACAGAATCCCATTAAATGATGCCAGTCAAAAATCAAGCAACCATATTTTGAACTGAGAACTTCAAAGGCAGCCCTGAATATGAAACAATTATGCATAAGAGAAGGAAAATGCTGATCTGCTGATAATGTAATGGATGGTAGAACATTGCAGGTATAGTTGCAAATTGGTGGTTACATCACAAGACGCCTCTAGTGTAAAATATCTTGTAAAAGTAGTCCCTATCTACTTTTTGCAAATGGAAGGCCACAATATTCATCCATGTGTTTCAGAACGCCACATCATGTTTATATGTTGTTGTTGTTGTTCTGTGCCATCAAGTCATTTCTGGCTAATGGAGACCCTAAGGCAGGGGTAGGCAACCTTTCCCCTTTAAGGGCCGAGGGACTTCAGCTCCCAGAATCCCAGGAGCTATTGGCCAACATGGGACTATTGGCCAACATGGCTGAGGCTTCTGGGAGCTGAAGTCCCTCGGCCCTTAAAGGGGAAAGGTCCCTACCCCTGCCCTAAGGTGACCCTATCACAGGGTTTTCTTGGCAAATTTCTTCAGATGGGGTTTGTCATTGCCATCCTCTGAGGTTGAGACGATGTGACTTGCCCAAGGTCACCCAGTGGGTTTATATGTATGAGTTGGGATTCGAACCCTGGTCTCCAGAGTTGTAGGCCAAAGCTCAACTTAACTGATGTCTATACTCATGGCTATAGTAAAGAGAATCTCTGTGCAAAATTGTCAAGAGTGATCTATTGGTCCTTTGCTTCAGTAAGTCTTTGTGCCCTGCCATCCTCTTGAATACTTTAAATAAATGACCACTTCGGGATCTTACACACTAGGCCAGGGTCTACTTTGTCTTAAATATTGCACTTTATTTTAGCAGGAAAGTTGCAAAACAGGAAGGACTTGTGTGTACCATAAACCACCTACGCTTAGTGCAAAGAAGTTCTTCAGGAGATCTTTGCAGGTAATTCTGTACACAATGAAACCTGTTTTTTCCAGCATGAAAGAAAAGGGTAGAGCTACGGCAAATGTTGCAAACATGGAAAACGTGGCTCAGCTTGTTTAAATATTTAAACAATGGGTGCATAACACAGAAGCTCTGGAAAGGAACCTTATGTGAAAGAAGAGAAGGATTCGAGTTAATCTTTCATAAACCAAAGCTCTATCTACTTCTTTAACAGTCACAATGCAAACATCTGTATAATTTTCAGCCAAGAGTCCTTGTTAAGGGGAATCCATTGATAACTATGTGCAACACAGCTTATGATGGCCAGTATTTCCAAACATAGAATCATAGAGTTGGAAGGGACTGCAAAGGCCATCTAATCCAACCCCCCTGCCTTGCAGGAATACATAACCAAAGCACTCCTGAGAGGTGGCTATCCGGCTTCTGCTTAAAGACTTCCAAAGAAGGAGAGTCCAACAATCCCGAAGTTGATTGAATGATCTTATAATCAAGAAGTACTTCATAATGTTTAGGTGGAATCTCTTTTCTTGTAATTTGAATCCATTGGTTTGTGTTCGAGTGTCTGTAGCAGAGGAAAACAAGCTCAGTCCATCTTCTACACATGATACCCTTTCAGATATTTAAAAAGAAGAGTATGGGGCTTTACAGACCGGCCCAAAGAGCCGGCCTAGGGGTAGAGTTGGGGTGGAGCAGCCGCACGCCCCAAGCCCAGCCAGATGCCGTCCTGACGCTGTGTGCCCATATGCACGACGCATAGCGTCAGGACATCCTCCAGTGCAGTTTGCAGACACGCTGCACCAAAAGGTCATGGAAGAGCCGCAGCGCCAGCTCTTAGGGCAGCCTTTTGCCACCCCTAAAAGGAGTTGCATTTTGCCGCTCTTTTAGGGGCAGCAAAAGGTAGAATCAGGGCCATGGCATGGGGTTGCCGTGGCCTTGATCCGCCGCTAATAGGGGCAGCCCAGAGCCACCTGTCTGCATAGCCCCTATGTCACCTCTGAATCTCCTCTTGTCTAAGTTAAACATACGCAGCTCCCTAAGCCTGGGGTAGGCAACCTTTCCCCTTTAAGGGCCGAGGGACTTCAGCTCCCAGAAGTCTCAGCCATGTTGGCCAATAGTCCCATGTTGGCCAATAGCTCCTGGGATTCTGGGAGCTAAAGTCCCTCGGCCTTTAAAGGGAAAAGGTTGCCTACCCCTGCCCTAAGCCATTCCTCATAGGGATTGGTTTGTAGATCTTTTTCCATCTTGGTTGTCCTCCTCTGAACATGTCCCATGTAAGAAACATGTGAAACTGGTGTTGATTCAATGTAAGTCAATTCAAGGCAGCTTGAGAAGGAGCAATGGGGGCCACAATCGAGGCTCACAGGGTGTTCCACAGGCCAAACTTTATCCAGTAACATCCATCCTACAACACAATCAAGACACATAACTCCCTGCTTCAAGGAATATATATTATTTATTTATTTACAAGTCTGACTTTGGGAAGGAAAGAATGAGCAGGGAAGCAGAAATTTGCTCACACAGGCTCAAGCTGTGTTGTGAATGAAACATCTCAGGGCTCAGGAGGCCTTCTTGGTTCTGGCCTCTCAGCTGTGGAATGCTCTTCTTCGCATAGGTATTCCCCTGGTGACAGTGGCATACGTAGTGTTGGTGTCACCCGTTGTTGACGCTGGGGCTGCTGGCGGGAGCGCTACCTGCCCAAATGCCCACCTAGGGCTACTGAGGGGGCGGCTGGGCAAGTAAGACACCAGGGAAGGATGGAGGGGGTGCATGCACACTTGCCTCTCTGTTCCCAGTGCCTTGTCTCACTTGCATAAGCCAGGCAGGGCAGGACAGCACAGAAGGATGGAAGGGTTTGGGCTCATCCCTCCTTCTCTGCTGCCTTGGCTCCCTTGAGAGTCACAGCAACAGAGAATTAGTGGCGGACTCTAGCACCAGCACCACATCCCCCACCGCATCAGGAGGAGAGACCAACTGGGTGTTACCCCTTCTCTGAGGGGTCACCTGGTGTGGACTGCACCCCGCCATGCCACCCCAGTGACACCACTGCCGGGTGTTAAAACTGTGTATTTTTTCAGTGCCACATAAAGACTTCCTTTTTTTCTCTAGGTCTTTTAAATCTCTGCTTTAGTCCTGATCAGATTTTGATGGTTTTCATTCTGTCTTAAGTGCTTTTGGCTCTTTGGAAGCTTTGCGATTTTTTTCCTTCAAGGTTTTATATTGATGTTAGGTAAATGTGGGGAGTTAAGAATTGATTGTCTTATTTTTCTGTTTTGAAAATGAATGCACCCTATGGCTTTAATTCAGGGGTAGACAACCTTTTTGAGCCGGGGGCCGGGTTGCTGTCCCTCAGATAATTGGGGGCCGAAGCACCAAAAATGAATGAATAAATAAATAAATATGCATAAATAAAAAAAATATGCATGTGCACTCTCTCAGCCCCAGAAAGGCCATGGCAAAACCCCTGTGGAGATTTTGTCAAGAAAACCCCAAGAACAAGTAATAACAACAATCAATATCATCATGGAGGGCGGTGGCGGCAGGACTGGCCTGGGGCTGGTCCAAAGGCCTCAGGGGGCCGCATTTGGCCCCCGGGCCTTAGGTTGCCTGCCCCTGCTTTAATTGATAGCTTAGTGCTTGTAATATCAGTATCGTACCAGCTGTGATTTTTTTGTCATGCATTTCTAGGTCTTATACAAAGTAGTGATGCTAGTTCAGCCCTAGAAACCCACTGGGTGATCTTCGGCAAGTCACACTCTCTCAGCCTCAGTGGACTGGCAACCCTCCTCTGAAGAAACTTGACAAGAAAACCCTGTGATAGGTCACCATAAATCGGAAAGGAATTGAAGGCAAACAACACACACTTGTGAAGTTGTAGGCTTTCACGGCCGGCATCCATAGCTTTTTGTGGGTTTTTCGGGCTGTACAGCCATGTTCTAGAAGAGTTTCTTTCTGACGTTTCGCCAGCATCTGTGGCTGGCATCTCTGAACATGTAATTTAGATATGTTTAGCTTGGAGAAGAGAAGGTTAGAGATGACATAGAATCATAGAATCATTGAGTTGGAAGAGGCCACAAGGGCCATCCAGTCCAATCCCCTCCCATGCAGGAACTCAAAAT
>CM034703.1:10735598-10746958 GCA_020142125.1 Phrynosoma platyrhinos | reverse complement strand
CAATAGCCATTTTAATCTTGTACTAGTTTTATTTAGTTTTAAGGGGGGTAGTGTTTTAAGGTGTTAAATCTTACTCTCCTCCACCCTGGTTGCTGAGCAGAGGGGCGGGTTAAAAATAAAACTTATTATTATTATTTATTATTATTAGATGCAGCTACTACTGGCACAATTTCAATTTCTATACATTAAACAGAACATAAAATCCCAAATCCCACCCATCCTTTAAGAAGTAAGGGTTTTTCTTATTCTAGGCCGGGTGGTGCTGGGCCTAGTGTCTCTCCCCCAGATGACATCGGATGGCAATGGTGGAAGGGCTCTTCTTCTTATTCTAGGCCCAGAAGAATGCTTCTTTAAAAAGATTCCATCTAACACCCATTCTGTGCATCTTGCAATGTGAGAAAAGGAGTCACTGAAAGCTTTGATCAAAGTTGTGTTGATTTCTGTTGATTAATCAACTAAATTTTGGATCCTCATACCAAGATTGGCTGGTTTAAAACAGGTTAAAACATGATATGAAATGACTTTTTTTTTTAAAAAAAAAAATCCCTGTTTTTTTAAAATCGATTATCCGTGTTTTTTTTAAAAAAGTCTGTCAATTATTAATTGAATTTAAACATTTTAACTTTAACAGTTTATTGGCAGTTGTTCATTGTTAAACCAGTATCCAATGTCAATTCCTTCTTTGTATCACTTTATTTTATAAAAGTGTAAGAAATGTCATTCATTAACAAATCCATCAATTACCATAAGTTCAAGCAAAACAACTCTGATGTTTTATCATGTACAGACTACATATATTCAAAATAATAAGCAGTAAAAAGTGGTGTTTTATTGAAAGATGTAAATCTTATCAAAGCCTAATAACTCTGGATTGTTAATATTAGAAAGCACTAAAATATGGTTGATCAAGTTTTCTAATATATAGAATAATGTTTCACAGGATTAATAAACAGGATTCAATTTTTTCATTGAAACGTTAATGCAAGAAAACCAAAAAACAAACAAACAAACCCACAACTGGTTTAAACCTAAAACTGTTTAAACAAAACCTTGCCTCATTTAGTCTCTAGTTTATGAGGGAACAAAGTGACCACTGCAACCAATCATATCAGTGGCTTACTGGTCAGAGGGGTGCTGAATGAACTCTCAGTTTTATTACATGAAATGAGCTAACCCAAGCGCTGAATATACTTTGGAAATAGAGTTCAGCACCTTGGAGAACTCTTGTTAAAATTTACAGGTGATTCATAGAAGGAAACAGGTGCAGAAGAGTTTCAAGAGACCACAAGGCCATCCAGTCCAAACCCATTCTGCCATGTAGGAATACACAATCAAAGCAATCCCGACAGATGGACATCCAGCCTGTTTAAAAATCCACAAAGAAGACTTCACCACACTCTGAAGCAGCATGTCCCAGTGTTGAAAGCTCTTACTGTCAAGAAATTCCTAGTTTTGGTGGAATCTCTTTTCTTGTAGTTTGCATCCTTCACCCCGTGTCCTAGTCTCTGGAGCAGCAGAAAACAAGCTTGCTCCTATGTCCCTATGACATCCTTTCAGATATTTAAACATTATTATTATTTTATTATATTTATTTGTATTCTGCTTCCACCCCCCCCCCAAAAAAATGAGACTCAAAGCCACTTACAGTTTAAAAGCACAATACAATTTTAAAACTTACAAAAATGACACTTAAGATAGAATTAAACTAGAATTAAACATGGCTACCATGTCACCCCTTAACCTTCTCTCCTCCTGGCTAAACATACCCCTCTCCCTGGGTTGCGTCTCATAGGGCATTATGGTTTCCAGACACTTCACCATTTTGGTTGCCCTCCTCTGGACATACTCCAACTTGTCCACAGTCTTTTTGAATTGTGCAGACCAGAAATGGACGTAGTATTCCAAGTGAGGGCTGACCAAAGCAGAATAGAATGGTACTATTACTTCCCTCAGTCTAGACCAGGGGTAGGCAACCTTTCCCCATTAAGGGCTGAGGGACTTCAGCTCCCAGAATCCCAGGAGCTATTGGCCAACATGGGACTATTGGCCAACATGGCTGAGGCTTCTGGGAGCTGAAGTCCCTCGGCCCTTAAAGGGGAAAGGTTGCCTACCCCTGGTCTAGACATTAGGGACATCCTACTGATGCAGCTCAGAATTGCACTGGCTTTGACAGCTGCTGCATCACACTGTTGACTCATACCCTGTGGTCCACTTAGACTCCTAGATCCCTTTTGCATGTACTGCCATCAAGTGAGGTCTCCCCAATCCTCTATCTGTGCATTTCATTTTTATTGCCCAACTGTGGTATCCTACATTTCTCCCTGTTGAAATTCATTTTGTTAGTTTTGGCCTAGCTTTCTAATCTGTTAAGGCCATTTTGAATCCCGATCCTGTTCTCTGGACTATTAGCTACCCCTCCTAATTTAGTGTAATCTGCAAATTTGATAAGCATGCCCTCTATTCCATCATCCAAGTCATTGATGAAGATGTTACATTCAGCACACTAATGGCATTGATTGATGTCACCATAACTACTGGATGCAATGTAATGGAACATGAAAAAAATGGCTATTGACAACAAGGGGAGGATCAAAGTAGATAGCTCTAGAGCAGGGGTAGGCAACCTTTCCCCTTTAAGGGCCGAGGGACTTCAGCTCCCAGAATCCCAGGAGCTATTGGCCAACATGGCTGAGGCTTCTGGGAGCTGAAGTCTCTCGGCCCTTAAAGAGGAAAGGTTGCCTACCCCTGCTCTAGAGAAAGAGGTACCGTACCCAGTTTGCATGAGACTACCCACCATTACATCAGCCCTGGGCCCATGTATGAGATTGGCTGAAAATCCAAACTAATGCAACCATTCAGGTTGTATCAGCAATTCACTGATAAAACTGTGCACTCCTTCATCCAGACCTTGGATAAGTTCCCTTTTTTGGATTGTAACTCCAAGAATCCCTCTTCCCACATCAGCCATTCTGACTCAGGTATTCTAGAAGTAGCAGGTCCCAAAGGTAACTTGTCCAAGCTCTGTCTCTGGCCAATGCCCAGGTTAGTCACAGAATATGTGTTACAGATAAGCAATTTTGGAGAATGACACAGTCTCCTAAACTTTTATTCTGGTATTTTAAAGATTCTCCTATGAAGGCAACCAGCTTAAAATAAATGGAGGAGGAGAGGCACATTGGAATGGTGGGTGGGCTGTTCGGGAGGGGGGGGGATAATCCTTCCCAAAAGGCAAAGTCATTTGGAGATAAAGTAGGTTTTTCTAAGTATATAAATGTCTCAGGTCTTTAGATCTAGGATTATTTACAAGATGCATATTCCATTAAGAAAACGACTGTCTTTCCAAGTGGCATGAAATTCCCATTTGTTGAACAAAATATTAGATATTAAAAGTGTGACATTTTTATGAGTTAGAAACCTGATGCAGAAATCAATCCCATCTACCTTAAGCTCTGGTTATGTTAAATTCCTCACTGTAGGAGTTTAAAAGAAATCCCTTCATATTTGATGAGACAAAGGGGGAAAAACAAAACCACACCCCATGAACTAATTTTGCTTTCTCTCTTTTAAGTAGTACCTGTTGGAAGCAATAAGGGAGAAAACACTACATGGTACTAGAATGGTGTAGCAGAATGGTGGGGTCCTTTCACACAACACAGTTGTAGCGCCATTATTCCACTTTAACTGTCATGTTTCCATCCTGGGATTGACAGTTTAGAGAGGGACATTGAGAATTCTCAATGAAATCTGGACTAAATTCCAAAGCAAATTCACTATTCCCAGCCCCAATGAAGCCACCAGATGCCACTATCTGGCAATAAGCAGGCACAATAAAGTAATAATACCTGCATAAGGGAAGTTGGAACTGGTGGCAAGGTTAACACTCCCATCCTTCTCACTGTGGGTGAGGCAGGGAAGCTAATTCCAGAAGGTAAAGGAATATTTCTGAGCAGGTGCTCAGCTTGTGCAAAGCACTGCCCAGGGCTCCCAAATCTCCACACAGCTCTCTGTGAAGGGAGAGCATGGCTCTGATAGTCTCCTGGGAATCTTGTCCGGTAGTGAAGATCATGACTGAAGGGCAACACATCTTTGTGGAAAGCTTGTCAGCCATTATTGATCTCATTCTAGAACACTTGATGATCAACTGACTTTATCCCCAGAAAACACTGAGCCAAGCATCGTTTTTAGGTCTTTTCTGATGCTATAAGATTAACTGATTTGGCTTGGCTACTGTTGGGGAGTGGAAACCGTTAGCTTCATAGATCCTGGCTGTATCTACACTGCAGAATTAATGCAGTTTGACACTACTTTAACTGCCATGGTTCAATACTATAGAATTCTGGGATATATAGTTTTCAGAGATATTTCATCTTCTTTGTCTCTGGTGCCACAACAAACTGCAAATCCTAGGATTCCATAGGATGAAGCCATGGCAGATAAAGCAGTGTGAAACTGGATTTATTCCGCAATGTGGCAGCAGCCTCCATCTCCTCCCTCTATCTTTTGATTGTTTAATACAAACCTGCTTTCATTTTTGCATTTCATATTTTATTTACATTTCATATGTTACCTTTCTTCATATTTTTACATTTTCTCCAGATGCATAAATAGAAGAGGGGAAGGGAAAGAAAGGAGAAAGAAAATTCTACATCTACAAGTTACAATGGGAGTATGGCATACAGAAAAAAAGACAAATTCTTAAAGCTCGACAACCTGTTGAAGTCATTCATAACTCTTCTCATAGTCTTGCATTTCTTACCCTTAATGTGAAACAAATGCAATAAACCTCCCATTTCCTTTCGCACAGAGAAATGGTGTGTCAACACCTTGCTTTTATTGCCAATGGCCCTTTAAAAAAATGAGAAACCTAGTGAAGAACTAGATTAGATTACTCCATCCTGAACTAATGCAGGAGAGACTGAAGCTGATGAAGTTTCTAAAGTGGCATTCTGGCAAATGCGCTCTCATCTCAGGAGTCTGCCATCTAAGGATATCAACCTGAAAGTCATGTCTGATTCTAACAGAATCAGAGGGATTGTTAACTGTAAGAGTGTAGTTACCAGATCCTCTGCCATTGCTCCCATACCTCACAGAGGAGTGTCTTTATAACTCATCCAAGCAGATTATGATGGGTTGTGCAGCTGAATACCATGCTGGTGATATACCTTGGAGTAGAAGTATTGCGCCAAGCCTATTAAAGATATAAATTCCACATAGGCAAATGAAGACCAGCCTATGCTATGACCCTCCAAAAGCTTGATCCCCACTCTTCCCAGGTTGGCGTATGAAGGAGAATGCAAATTTTGCTTCATGTCTCAAGTTTGGGTCCTGAAATCCAGGGACTGGGGCAGTCCTGCCTTGGCAAATTTCATTATACTGCTGCATTTGTTACTCATTCTTCTTTGACATACGCCCAGTTGTTTTACATATAGAAAATATGCACCCGGACAAATATTGCTGTTGTTGTTTGCCTTCAAGTTGTTTCCAACTTACGGTGATGCTACAATGAACCTAGCACTGGGTTTTCTGAGGATGAAAGTGTATGATTTGTCTAAGGCCACCCATTGGGTTTCCATGGCCAAGCAGGGAATCAAACCCTGATCTCCAGAGTCATAGTCCATCACTCAAACAACTAAACCATATAGGCCAGGGGTAGGCAACCTTTCCCCTTTAAGGGCCGAGGGACTTCAGCTCCCAGAATCCCAGGAGCTATTGGCCAACATGGGACTATTGGCCAACATGGCTGAGGCGTCTGGGAGCTGAAGTCCCTCGGCCCTTAAAGGGGAAAGGTTGCCTACCCCTGATATAGGCTCTCAATTATCATTGGAGGGGGCAATCAGGCGAAGTTGCTTAGGATACCAGATCTATACTGCCAATGTCTCTCTCTCTGTTGCCTATTTTTACTGTGCATTCAAGTCGCCTGATGACTTATGGTGACCCCATGAATTTAACTGGATTTTCTTACACAAGGAATCCTCAGAGGTGGTTTTGCCAGTTCCTTCATCTGAAATATAGCCTACAGCACCTGGTATTCTTCAACAGTCTCTCATCCAAGTACTAACCAGAGCTGACCCTGCTTAGCCTCTAGGATCAGACAGGATCAGGTGCCTTTAGAGTTTTTAGGCCCATTTCCACTAGCACAATAAGTGCAATGATTGTGAAGAACTTGGACAGTCTCTTTCTATCTCTAACAATAAGAAACAAGTGAGGGTCTCACAACAAGCAAAACATCAACTGGGAACCAGAAGGGGGGTAAAAAAAAAGAGGCAAACAACAAAAATAAAGAGACCTTGTAGCACCTTTGAAACTAACTGAAAGAAAGAAGTTGGCAGCATGAGCTTTCATAGACTAAAGCCTACTTCATCAGATGCATTTGGACCAATTTGGTCTATGAAAGCTCATGCTGCCAACTTCTTTCTTTCAGTTAGTTTCAAAGGTGCTACAAGATCTACACAGACTAACACAGCTATATCTTTGAACAAAACGAAAGACAGCTAAAGGATGACAACAACCCCAACTTCGCATCCCCTGTGGAAGTGTCACCTAAAAATGAACCATCACAGAAGGTCATTTTCATTTTAAATTTTTAGAATCAGAAACATTATATAATTCTGGAATATATTTTAATGGGATTTCTGTTCCATTGCTGGATGAAATCTAGTAAAGAGAAAGCAGAGAGCGCCTTGATCTTCATTGAAGCAGCACAAGATAATCAGATTGCGCTGTCTCGTGTTTCCTAGTCCTGATATTTTTATCTGATTTCATTGGTTTTTCTCTTCAAAACAGCCACCGCTGAATCTTAAATGACACTTACATGGGATATAAATAGAAATCTCCTTTCAATTCCTTTTTCTGTTTAAAGATGGTACCTTTGAGGAGTTTTTTCCTAAGGGTGTCCCTTTTACTTCTGACCATAAACATAGGCACACTTAGGGACTGTGCATCACTTTGTCCTTTAAACGCTGGGCATGAGAAGGATGGGGAGGAGATGACTCTCAGGAAGGAATTAAGAGGCAGCTTTGAAAACCCTCACCCAGAGCTACCAACCACACCATGAAACAAACAGCTGCAATAAAAGCTATCAAATGGCTGAGAACGGAAACCTGGTGGTTTTTTTTTTTTTTGAAACTTAGGAGTGGTTAAAAGCAACCCACAGCCAAGGCAGCTGACAAAGGGTGGGGAGCTGGGAACGCGAAGGGAACATCTGGTCACTGGCAGTAGGGCAGGAGACCAGATTTTGGCTTCTTGCCTTAATAGCAAGCAAACCACATTGTTTCATAAGTTGTCATTTAGGTATTTATGTATTCATCTCTGTTTTCTCCAAACCCTACAGTACCCCCCTCCCCTGCACCCACACCTATCTCAACTGACTTGTAAGTAAACTCATTCACTGAGGAATGAAAAGTCAGAAATTCAAAATGACCTTCAAAGGGCTCCCCCCCCCAATTTTGGATAACCTGCCCTTGTGTCTCTGAGTTGTCATATGATTCCTTGAACACAAAAAACACCATCCAAAACCATGCAGGGGAATTTTTCTCAGGCTTTCTCTGCTCTTCACATTAAGGGAACAGCAATAAGGACAACACTATTTGCTTATCGCTGACAAACTTTGCACAAAGTCAAGCCGGAAGAGTGACTATCATCACACCTGTCCTTACTCTTAAATTGAGCTCTGTAATAAAGTTTGCCTATAGTACAACCCTTTTTTTAAAATCAATTTTAAAAGAAAGCATCACCACTGAAATTTGCCCGATATCACATAAAGACAAATATGACTATTTCATTTGATATGATTTAAAAAAAAACACACCACACCTGTAGGAATGGGGGGGGGGAGGTATTTTGGCTAAAATTTGCTTAATTTTGCTATTTGCTAAACTTTGCTTCGTTTCCCTGAGGATGTGTTTCAAATTCCAGGTAAGCCCATAGCACTTAGGTCACTTCTGCGTTCCAGGAAGAATATCTCATAAACATCTCTCCTTATACAGAAATCAATATGGTGCCTTTTCATGACACTTCAAATCAGATTCCTGAGATGGCAGTTCCCATCAATCTAACAATAGGGCTGGCCCTGGTACAGTGCTTGCTTTCTGACCATATGGAAGGCCTCAGAACTTAGGAAATGCTACTCCTTAGGAAGATAATTCCTAGAATCACCCACCCACCCAACATTGTATGAAAGGTCACAATTTGCTCAGTCCTAATTTAATGGTATGTGTGTGTGCAGACAAGCACACACCTTCAAGTTGCCTTTTGACTTATGGCGACCCCATGAATTTCATGAACTCTTGAAATTCATGGGGTCGCCATAATTCCTTAGGCAAGGAATACTCAGAGATGATTTTGCCATTCTTTCCTCAGAGACTTAGCCTAAAGCGCCTGGTATTCATTGACTGCCTACCATCCAAGTACTAACCAGGGCTGACCCTGCTTAGCTTCCAAGATCAGATGAGATCTAGTGCCTTTAGGACAGGGGTCAGCAACTTTTTTTTGCCGCGGGCCGGGAGAGGGAAATGGCGCTGGGGGCCGGCACACGCGCCCATGCGCACGATGCCCTCCATCGTGTGCATGCATGCATGCGACGCAGGACACCATTTTGGAAGGCCCAAAGGCACCGGCACTGTATGAATGAGCATGATGCCAGCACCATTGGACATTCCAAAATGCCACCCGCCACTGTGCGCATGCATGTGCGATCACCATTTTGGACACCAAAATGGCGCTCGTGCTCACGTGTGGTGGCGTGTGCGCGGCAGTGGCAGCAGGACCGGCCATGGGCCAGTCCCAAGGCCTCGGTGGGCTGGACCCGGCCCGCGGGCCGTAGGTTGCCAATCCCTGCTTTAGGATATTTAGGCTCTAGTAATTATATGGTAGCTTTCTACCATATATGAAGTACAACATTCTTGGGAAGGAGTGGGATTGATCTAGTACTCCATCAAAGTAATTAGATCTGAAAGTTGGAGCTCTTCCCTTGTAACAGTCCTTCATCCTTTCTAGGAGATGGTGGTTTGGCTTCTCCTTTGAAGTGGAACAAGTATGGAAGGTCTAGGATCAGGTTTTGGCCTCTGAAACCCTCTGAAGGTTATTCCCAGTTAGAGGGAAAATATACAGCAAAACCAGATATGGCTGTTGTCCACTTAGAAGAAATATAGATTAAAATACATATCAAAAACATCAAAACATATTTAAGTTAAAACTTTTCTTTTGCATTTTGGTGGATTTGGAGGGTGAACTCAAGCCACCAACATGAAAAATTGCAAAAATGAGGCTCCTGGAAGCAAAACAGCATTGTGGATGCTTATGTACATGCCTTTGCATTGCCTGTTGACTTATGCTGACCCCAGGGATTTCATAGAGTTTTCTTAGGCAAGGAATATTCAGAGGTGATTTTACCAGTTCCTTCCTCTGAAATCTAGACTTCAGCAACTGGTACGCCTTGGTGGTCTCTCATCCATATACTAACTAGGGCTTACCCTAGTTAACTTCTAATATCAGACAAGATCTTGAGGTATTAGAGGGCAGATCTTTAGGGGTGGCTGGTTTACAGGCTGGAAAAAAATGCCATGGCACATTGTCTACTGCTGTGATCTGTTTTCCAGTGAGATTGCAAATCTGTGCTTGGGCTGCATAATTTAAGGATGCATCAGAACTTGGGAAGTTACATTTTTGGCCTTAGTTAGGCTCCTTCCATTCCCAGGAGAAAGTTAAACTTTTTTGTCCTGTGGATGACTGTGGCATGCAGGCATAGCTTGATTCTATGCAAAAGGCATGATTTGCATTTCATTTCCTTAAACACACCAGATGTTGAGCCACTGTTAGGAGACTTGCTGTTCTAAGTATGTAGTATTGTTTTCCCTATGGTAGCTTTACAGTTGCAAACTTTTGGAAATGCCCCAATTTTAAAGTGAGATTTAAAAGAAAAGAAAAAAAAAGAAAACCTGTACAATGAAGCTGGATTGGTTTTTATTTTCTACTTTTACTTTTTTTTTACTTTTGTTTCACTTCCTCCAATTTTGCTCATTATTTAATGTATGTGCTATCTTTTTTTCCCAAAAACTTTCTCTGTACTTATGGGGAAAAGCATCAATCTATTCACCTGCAAAAACACCATGAGTTTTGACAGTACTCTACAGTCCAACCTCTGTTTCTATGGGATTGGTAACCACAGTTTCACTTATCCACATCCAGAAAAAAAGATGCTTAAAGACTTCTCCTCTCTAGGTATCTGTAGGTCCTCCAGCATGACTCTGTGGTCAACTTCCAGCAGAAATATAATGCTCACTATTACCACAGTTCTCCTTTGGATACAGGGGATGGACTGCATACATTTGCCACTGGAGTCCAGAGGATCTGTTTAACCATAACTTCAAATAAAAGAAATCACTGGTTCTGAAACAACTCCAGTTTAATATTAAAGTTAAACTCCAGTTTAACATTCCTGGTATTGCTTTCTAAAAAAACAACAACACATAGGTATAAACAGGATTTCCAATTCAGGATCATCCCAGGCCTTGAGGTTTGTTTCCAGGTCAAAACCTGAGACCTAGGAAAAACCACTGGTGATATATCATTAAACGTTATGCATTAAGTACCAGCCATAGTTGCTCCGATCTTGTCACTGGAACAGACACAGACACAGACACAATATTTTCCATTTTAGGAAATGAAGAGGGAAATTTTAGGCAAAGGAGTTGTTCCCAAACCAAGGTGAAATGAGGGATTATTCCTTCTCACTTTCTTAGATTTGGAACATTTGACTTAGGCTGCTGTCCGTCTGCAGAGCCAATGCAGCTTAATACCTCTTTCACTGTCATGGTTCCATCCTATGAAGTCCTGGACTTCAGATGACCCATTAAGCTTGTTGTGGGACCAGAGCTCTCTGACAGAGCAGACTAGATATCCCACAAAACTGCAAATCCCAGAATTCCACAGGACAGAGCCATGGCAGTTAAAGCGGTGTCAAACTGCAGTGTAGAAGCAGCCCTAGTATACTTGCTTTGAACCACAAAGTGGATGCAAAGCTGAGTAGAGGGTGAGTCCTGGTGGTATAATAATGTGGAGGGAAGGAAGAAGTTGACTAAATAAATACAATCTGGCAACAAGTAATTGAAGCCTTTCAAATTGTAGCAACCTGTTACTCTGCTAACTGATGAGGAAATACACACATAATCCTTCCTTCTTGGCTGGAGATGAGTCCATCAAAACTGGAAAATTTGCTCCAGTGTCTCATGACTTCAGATGACCCATGAAAACTGGAGACTCAAGGCTAGGTCCTGAGAACTGGCACCCTACATTGGGTTTAGCTAGGCAGACAGCTATATACAGTGGAACCTCTACTTACGAAATTAATTCGTTCCAGCAGC
>CM034703.1:10700535-10735498 GCA_020142125.1 Phrynosoma platyrhinos | reverse complement strand
TCCTTCCCCTTTAATTTTTATCCAGATGCTCTCCACTTGTCTTCCAGGGTTATCCAGATGCTCTCCACTTGTCTTCCAGTGATATGTTTATTGGGCCAACCAAAAAGCACAAAATACATCACGCAATCTTTCAAAGCTTGACGGGTGTTTTCATCAGGCAAAGATGTTAAAAATCATATGAGAGAAGAAAATTGACAATGTGGTGTGTGTGAGAGAAACTTATTTAGAATGTGAAATGCTGTTCCTAAAGGTGTATAGGATAAACACTTCTTTCAGGTTTTTTTCTGGCCAGAAAGAAGGCAGTCTGGGTAGCCCAGAATGGCGATTCCTAAGGGAGCCACTTGTTTCCCTGGACTTTACTTTGTCCCTCTCTGTTATAGAATGGGCAGCTAAAGAATATTCATTAATTTGCTCTTCCTCAGCTAGAAAGAGTATGTTGCTATCTTAGGCCCTCTAATGAAAAAGTTGCAGATCTCCACAAAATGTTTTAGGCCTGTGAAAAAACAAATAGTTCAGCACTCTCTTCACCACCTTTTATTGTTCTTTCTGCAAAAAATATCACATTTACTACAAAAAGAGTGCATTTTGCATAAAATACCAAAGCTGAGAAACTATCTTGGGTTGGGTATCATAAATCTCAACATGTGGGGTTCCACAATGATTATTCTTTGCAAATCTTGTACTAAATGGCAGAGTTGGCACAACTGCACATCCATGCGCAACTGCCTCTTGCACAACTGCATGTCCATGCACAATAGCACCACAAGTTCACCCCAGTTTCACAACCTTGAACTGAACATAGCTGTTGCACATTGGACAAAAATGTCCAGTCACTTCTGTACATGAACTTATGTAGGCATAATGCAAGACCAATATTCTGAATAAATTTGCACCAAAAATTGTTTTGCACACAATTTAGCTGATTTGCAGTCAGGTATTTACATTAAGGTGCAAATGTATTCATCCATTTATCTTCAAAGTAAACCTGGCAAATCTCACATGGCTTGAAAAGATTACCTGAGCAGGGCCCATGGGACAGAGCTGGGGAATACCACTTTTTGTACTGCAATTTCCAGAATCCCTCAGCCAGTCTGCATACTGGGAATTCTGTGAATGGTAGAACAAAAGAGTAACATTCCCAGTATGCAGACTAGGAGAGGGTTGTAATCTTAAAAAGTGACTTTCCTAAGCTCTGGCTACAGAGGTGCAAAAACTGCAAACATGGTTATGTGCATCAGGTTCTGAATGGATACAAAATGGCTTTATTCCTTCCTCCTTTAATTACCCCCTATCCACAAAGAAACAGACAAAACCAATGACAACAACAACAACAAAACAATTGCAACACTGCAGTGCGTGCAGAGCTACATTTTACTAAAACCAAATGTTAAAACTTCAGCACCTACACTAAAGGGCAAGTTGTTTGTGCCATGCATACTGTGTTGTGAAACTGTAAGTGTTCCTTCCACAACTGGTGAGGAACGGCTTCCATTAAAAGAGGCCTGCTTTGCATCAGAAGGTACAAAGAGTCCAAAGTCCTTGTACTCTGAAGCCTGGCTTGCTTCAGAGAAGAACTTTCCCTGTGGTTAAAAGTGGGACAGACAGAGGGAAGCAAAACAATTCAAAACAAAAAGCAAACATTTGATCTTTCTTAAAGGAGGATCACAGTCCCCAAATTTCATATCCTGTACCACTTTATTCACTGGCTTTGTAGAGATTAGCCAGTGTGCATTCCCCATTGCAATGGCAAACTAAGCAAGCACATTGGTAAATACTAAGGAATTAAGTAATATCAGTATGCAATAGGAGGAAGGTGTAGTCCAACCATCCCCTTTTTATACGGGTATAGTCTAGGGGTGGGGGACAAAGTGAACATATTTGGGGAAAATGGCCAAAAATGTGTTTCGTTTTGTTTTGTTTTGATGTGGAGAATCCTGTCAAGAAAAATCTTAGACAAGAAAATTCACAGCCTGGGACTTATTCTGCACAAAATTCACACATGGCTGTTTTGTGCATAAAACCATATTTTCTGCACAGGTAACAGCATTGTCTGCACAAAAACAATAAAGACAACCATGTGTAGATTTTTCACA
Organism: Phrynosoma platyrhinos; assembly: GCA_020142125.1. Lineage (NCBI taxonomy): Eukaryota > Metazoa > Chordata > Lepidosauria > Squamata > Phrynosomatidae > Phrynosoma > Phrynosoma platyrhinos. The sequence goes on along the minus strand of CM034703.1, from coordinate 10,733,405 downwards.
GAATAAGTTCTAAATTGCTAATAGGCTTCAGAAACTCTAGTTTTAGAAGATGCTAAAATTGTTTTTGTTTTTTTTTTTTGTGGGTTTTTCAGGCTATGCAGCCGTGTTCTAGAAGATTTTACTCCTGATGTTTCATCATCATCTGTGCCTGGCATCTTCAGAGAATGCTGGCATGGAAGTGAGTGGAAGTGAATACAAACCTACCACAGAACTCCAGTATAGGCTGCACTCAGCGAAGGACAGGAGAGACCGTCTCAAAGACACAGGAGTTTACCGCATATCATGCAGCTGTGGACAAATCTACATAGGGATCACTAAACGCAGTGTTCAAACACGAATCAAAGAACATGAGAGACACAGCAAACTGGGTCAGCCAGAAAAATCAGCAGTGGCAGAACACCTTATAAACCATCCTGAACATAAAATGCTATTTGAAAACACTGAAATTTTGGACCATGCCAACAACTATTGGGTCAGAATGCACAGGTATCCACAAACAGCTAGACAATTTCAACAGCAAAGAAGAAACCCTTAAAGTAAACAAAGTCTGGCTGCCAGTCCTGAAAAACACCAAAATCAAGACCCAGCATGTGCAAATGAAAACCACCCATGGTCAAGGGTTTTCCCAGCAGACAATGGATCACTAATTGAATAGAAACAATGCCTCCTTGCATATCTTCCCACCCTGAGGCCTTGCCATTCAACAACAGAACAACACACAGGTTAACATGTAAATCACCTTCTCTCAACCAAGGGTCATACAGTATATATGCCAGAGAATGCTGGCATGGAAGTGAGTGGGATATATATTCTCTGAAGATGCCAGCCACAGATGCTGGCTAAATGTCAGGAATTAAATCTTCTAGAACAGGGGTAGGCAACCTTTCCCCTTTAAGGGCCGAGGGACTTCAGCTCCCAGAATCCCAGGAGCTATTGGCCAACATGGGACTATTGGCCAACATGGCTGAGGCTTCTGGGAGCTGAAGTCCCTCAGCCCTTAAAGGGGACAGGTTGCCTACCCTTGTTCTAGAACTTGGCCACATAGTCCGAAAAACCCACAAAAACCCATAAATGCTGGCTGCGAAAGCCTTCAACCTCACACTGCTAAAATCACTTGTTGCTCCCTTCAAGAACAAATATAGTGAAGAATTACATCCCTGGTAATCCCTAGTACATCACTAGTAATGTGAGTCCTAATAGACTTAAATTGCACAAGCACAATATAGGAACCCATTTCCATTTTGTATTCTTTATCAGTCATTTTAGGGTTAGGTGCAGCCCATGGTGGGTCATCAGGGGCAAGAAAGTGTCTCTAGAGAAGCAGAACTTGCACTTTACTGGTACAGTAATTTGCAACCTTACATCCTACCAACTCCATTGGGACCCAGCTCCAAACTGGCATTTTTCTCTGCACAGAAATATCTTCATGCAGATTCCTCCCCCCATTAAATATGCATAGTTTTCCCAGATATTTATATACTTGGATGCATGCACCCACTGGCCAAAGCATGTTGCTGGGTGCAGCTTTTCTTTTCTTTACAGAATGCATTGTGACAGTACAGCCATACAAGAAATCTATATTTAGTAAAGCTATACGAAATTTTTAATGGAATAAACTCCTTGCACACCTCTACTGCTCAGTATGGGAAGCCTGGTTTGGGTTCCATCCCTCCCTCCATCTCTCCCTCTTTTCCATCCCAAAATGAAACTCTGAGGATAAGCAGAAAGTCAAATGTGGTTTATTCACACAAATCTATTATTCTACCTTTTCTACTTTGTTGGCATTTAGAGCTACAACAGTTTTCAATATTAAATGGCAATTCTGATGAAATTGTTTGATTTAACAGTACCTCTGGAAGTTAAACTAAGATCTGTTTGTTTTCCCTGTATCATGTGATCTGAGTCCCTTGAAGGCATACTGCAAAGGAATATCATGATATGGACCCATTTTCACCCAACATGTTTCTGGAATATATAGAGCATTGGGAGTTCACCACCTACTGAAATTCTTTGGAAAATCCACATCCCATTTGGGGGAGCCACCAACCGGGAAATGTTGATGTCACAGTTAAATGCTCAACCTATATTGACGTGAATCCATGTGACGTCCCATCTCAACAAAAAACCATCAGAAGCAGATAATGGCCTCAGTTTGTAAAGAATCTTGACAATAATCTCCCCAGATGTTTCCTGATCAGCTGTACAGATGTGGGATGCTTCCTCCCTATGGGAATTCTCATGGACAAATAATTCTCTCTACACTGTGGCATATGCTATTACAATGGGGCTTTGGCAATGTGTACATTCTTTTCTAACTCTGCTATTCAAAATCTCCCATTGATTACTGTCAAGAATGTGGGCTCCACTGTTAGTTGATTCACCCACATATATACACACACACTCTTGAGCACTTAATCCTCTCAAATATTTTTCAATAACTTCCTTTAATTACAGAGGAAACATAGCAAGTGATGCACTTATTGAAGAGCTTCCTTGCGTTTCTCTCCCCTCCTCCCCACCTGTTTAATGAAGAACTTGAATCACTTTTCAGCTCTTTAATCTGCTAATCCTGGAAAGAATTTGCTCTCTTCCCAAACCTGGGGGATGGCAAGCTGACGCTTAGTACTGTACACCCTGGAGATCTTTCATTGGGGTATCTCTGCTGTGATATCTCAAAAGGCCTGCATTCCAAAGACATTACATGACTAATTCTGAAGATGTCATATGACAAGAAAGACCAACGAGAGGTCTACTGCTGGTGTCGCATCAACTTTCTCAACAACAGTCCAGGCAAACTTGAAAATATATATGCAAAGGAATCTTGTAGCACCTTTGAGACTAATTGGAAGAAGTTGGTAGCATGAACTTTTATAGACTTAAACCTACTTCCCTGAACAGACTGCCAGAAATAATCCAGCCTGAGACCACTGTCCTGGCTCAATGCTAGGGAATCATGGGAATAGTAGTCTTTTTCTGAGACACTGAGCCTTCTCTGTCAGAGAGCTCTGGTGCCATAATAAACTATAGTTCCCATGATTCCCTTGCACTGAGCCAGGGCAGTTAAAGTGGTCTCAGGCTGGATTATTTCTGGCAGTCTGTTCAGGTCTGAAGTAGGCTTAAGTCTACAAATGCTCATGCTACCAATGTCTTTCATTCAATTAATCTCAAAGGTGCTACAACATCCCTTTGCATACTGATTTTCCAGACTAACATGGCTACACCTTTGAATTCTACTACACTGAAAATATATAGTGGATTCTCAGAAACCAAGAAAGACTGCACTATCTTTGGGGGAAGTTTGGGCTGTCATTTGATCATGGAAATCTCTATCAATTAATGGTGGTAGTCATAGCTAGGGATGGGTGAAATTTTCATTTGGTTCGTGCTTTTGCTAAAAATATTTCCAAAATGTGCAAGTTTCTTCATAAATATGAGAGTAATCGGTGACATTAGACAAAGTAAGATGCAAGAGAAGGAGGAGCTGGCAGATTAAGACATCTTTAATGCCATCCAAAATAAGCAGTGAGTTAATCAAATCAGCATATACATGGCGATGTATATGAATGTAACTTATGAAGCCCTGAGGAAGGTATGTGTTCCCTCCCTTCTTTTAGATGGGCCCAAAAAGTGTTTTTATTTCAGACTGTTTTAAATTAAGAGGGTAGAACTAAAGAATCTTAAGAGGCTAAGCAGAGCGGCAAAAAGAACCAGTGTTTTGGTGGCTTGAGGCGTGGTGATCTCCCGCCCTGACTCTGCCCCCAAAGTGGCATCAAGATGCCTGCTTCACCAGAAAGCAGGCAGCATGGGAATGCTCCTGTGGTGTAGCAATTACACGCCATGTGCCACAGGAGTGGAGAAGACCCATGGTGGCAGCAACAGGGGGCACCTTTTTTCTGGTGCAAAATGGAGTGCCATTTTGTTGCTTCTTTTTGCATTGGAAAATTGCTCGATCAGGGCCATGGGGTGTGGTTGCCATGGCCCTGATGCAGTGCGCAAAGGGGCAGTGCAGAGCTGCTCTTTTGGGGCAGTCTGTTTCACCACTCAATTGGAAGGGCCATCCAGTCCAATCTCTTGCCACGCAGATATACACAACTAAAACGCATCTGAAAGATGCCCACTCAAACTCTGTTTAAAGTCCATCAAATTTTACTCTATTGTTCTAGATTCATGTTCTAGCATTTGGAACAGAAGAAAACAAGTTAACTCCATCTTTTACAGCGCCGCCTTTCAGAAATTTAAACATGGCGAGCCTGTCACTTCCCAGTCTTCTGTTTTCCAAGTTAAACACACCCAGCTCCCTAAGTCCTAAGTTAAATTAGTAGTCACTAATCAAGATTCTACATCAGGGTTGCAGGGTTTATAGGTTGTTATTGTTTTTTTAAATGCACTGTAATATTATTTATTAGATGATTTTGTTTTCACATTTTGTATACAGGTTGAGTCTCCTTTATCTGGAATTCCAAAATACAATATACTCCAAAATCCAGAACTTTTTTCATGGGTGGCTGAGGTAGTGACACCTTTGCTTTCTGATGGTTCAGTGTACACAAACCTAGTTTCATGCACAAAAATATTAAAAACATTCTGTAAAATTGCCTCCAGGCTATGTGTACAGTCAACCAGCCCCAAGTGCGGGCTTGCCATCCATGGCTTAGCCTTAGAGTATCTGTGGATGGCCTCACCCCATTCTCCCAAATGCTCGTGCATGCATGCAGCTGCACCAATATGGCCATGTGCAAAGTGCAGCACCATTAAAAATGATGAGACTTGAAGTCCTCTGGTTTTTGGCATCTGCGGGGGTGTGTGTGTCTGGAATGTAACCTTTGTGGATATGAAGCGCCGACTGTATAAGGTGTATAAGAAATATAAATGAATTTGATGTTTAGACTTGAGTCTCAACTCCAAGATATCTCTTTATGTATATGCAAATATTCCATAATCTGAAAAAAATAATCCAAAATCCAAAACTCTTCTGGTTCCAAGCATTTCAGATAAGGAAGACTTAACCTGTACCACTTTGGAGGAAAAGAACTAAATCTGATTTTTAATCCCCAGTTAGAACGCATTCACCTAATCAACTGATTTACTTTTGAGTTGACTCACCAGTCAACAATTGATTCAATGGGTCTACTCTTGTTGGAACTAACCAACAAGCCTCCGGCCAAAAGAAACACACAACTATATTTGAATGACAGCCTAAAAATCTCTTGATGGGAAAATAGCTTCTATGCCTGTAAGAGGGATCATGGCATAGTCCACTTTTGCCTCCATTTCTGATAAATCACAAGAATTCAAGAAACAAAATAGAAAAGCCCTTCAAGGCAAATGCAAGCTGTGTACAGTTCTCATAATCTGGTTAAAGGGAGGATATAATTAAATCTCTTTTGTCTAAAGTTCTAACCCTGCATCTGTGAGACCCTGATGCTCTTTGCCATTATACACTTCAGTTCATTTATTACTGCTTTGCATTGACATCTGGGAATGAGTTCACCCTCTGGCCATAAGTCATCTCTATCTTTAATTACTACAGATGCCAACTTGCTACAGTCAAGGCAGCAAAAGGGAGGACATGCAACTCTCTTAACAGTTGCTGCTCCTGTGGAATGGGCAACCGTGAGAGCAAAATAACATGTATCAAAGGCAAGAAAAGATATAGCCCTAGTCATACCCGCAAACTAGTGGTTCCAGATGGCAGATTTCTCTAACCACAGGCATCAGATGATGCTACTCCAGTTCAACATGACCTGGTTAAGCATCATGGTAAAAATGAATATGTGCACATCCAATTATGAAATCATCCCTGTCTGATGCCTTTCGGCAGATAGGGCTACAAGGTCTCTCAGTGAGGCACTTTGTGGTGTCCCTACCTATTCAACGGTGTGGTAGCATCGGGTAATCTTAGACTATTTGTTTAAGAAAAAAGACAATCTCTATTTATTCTGGAACTGGGGGGGTGGGTGTCTCCAAATGGGCCAAATGTCCTCACATTCCCCCAGCCTCACATGGTCTAGTTTAGATGATGCAAGCCAAAATACCCATGGCAGGATCTGGCCTGCTCCTACTTGTTTAGACATGGATCCAGAGGATTCGGCCTGATCCCGGGGTAAATACATAAAGTATCCTGGGATAAAAAAGACCTGGTTTGAATGGCAATTCCTTGAAATTATGCTGCAAACCAGGTCGTTTATACTTCCACTGCTGCTTACCTTAATGGCTGGTGATCCATCTGAGAAGCCCCCTCCCCCTACTCCTTGAGTCTGATGTGGAAATGGAGGTCCTGGCCATGTGGGTGCAGGCAAGCACCCCATTTCCACATCAGATGAGATGAGTGTGTGGGGGGGTTTCTCAGATGGAATGCTGGCCATTAATGTAAGGAATGGTGCACCAGTCCCGGGTCAGTATGGGAAATGGAAGAAAGGTGGGATATATGGATTATGACCAGAATGCTGTTGGGGCACTGATCAAGGCAGAGCTCAGAACCGCTATCTGCCCCCCCCCCGGGGGTGGTGGACCTATTATAATGGTCCGCCCTCAAAGGCTAATGGATCCTGTTGTATTCCAGAAAGCCCTAGAGGGTTTAATGGTAGGTAGTGCGGGACGATCCTGTCGAAGCTTTGGTTAATACTTGGAACAGCGATCTTGCCAAGGCTATTGACACAATTGATCCCAAGCGTCTTTTCCAACCCGCTTCAAACTGTAAGCCGTGGTATACTGAGGAGCTGAAGAAGATGAAGCGGGTTGGACAATGACTAGAGTGCATCTGGTGGAAAACTCGACCCTTATCTCACAAGATTCGTCATAGAAACTTTCTTTGTTCCTATCGAGAGAGAGGCAATACATGCAGAGCAGGGATCCTTCTATTCTGCATGTATTGCGTCTGCAGAGTCCCATCTGACAGAGCTGTTTAGAGTGGTAGGAAAACTGACAAGAGTTCCGCCTGCACAGAACCCCTTGCTTCACCCAACAACGGCCTGTTGTGACGCATTTAACAACTTTGCAGATAAAATCTCTCAGATAAGAGCCGACTTAGATGCCAGTATTGTTACAGAATCTGAAGATGAGGTGTCCAGCAACTCCGTTATCGAGATTTTACTGGATCAGTTTCAATCTGTGAGTACCGATGACATGGACAAGCTCCTTGGAAAAGTGAGGAAGACTACTTGCCATCTCGATCCTTGCCCTTCATGGTTGGCCATCCAGGGTGGGGATGCACTGAAAGTGTTCCAAGACCACGGACTTCAAGTCCGCGAAAATGGAGGGATGAGTATAGTTTTAAAATACACTTTAATATTTTAATGTTTAATATTTTTAACTTTATAAATTGTTTAATTGTTTTAAAACATTATATTCATACTTTTGAAATGTTTATGTATTGTCTTTAATTGGTATTGTTTTAAATTTGCTGTTAGTCCCCTTGAGTCCCTATATCAGGGGAAAGACAGGATATAAATAAATAAATAAATACATAAATACTGTAAATACTTTACATAAATATGCCATTTATGACTAATGTTACATCTTTTGCTGCAGGTAACTGCATCCATCCCTGGTAACTGGATATATGAATACAACATTGTGTCTTTGTGTATATGTGTACATGTGTTTAACCACACAGAAGTCTAGCATACAGGCACAACTTTTGCACAAAGTCTCTCTCCCCTCCCCCTTAATGAAGGAATTCTTGGTTTTGCTAGGTATCTGATGGAGCTTTCTCAACTGACTGAGCGTGGGAAGGGATGGTGTAAGAATTATACAGAATGCTTTTAAGGAAAGTCAGGTTTGTCAAGGAACCCCTTCTTTCAAAGCAGGCTGCACATGCAGCCAAAAAAACATTTTATACCCTCCAACTAAACAAAGCCCCCTGCGAGTGAAAGAAATATACAGAAAAGGAAGTTGGCATGAAAGAAGGAGCCTGCATTTGCAGAAATCCATTCTTAAGAAAAAGATTGTGGAATGCACCTTTCATGCTCAAATGACAAGCTGTCAACAGCTGCCTTTATCTCCCCACTCTTCTATTTATACATTACCCAAAGCTATCCAATCCATCCCTCCACCTCAGCATTTAATTGCACATCAAAGAAGCTATCTCTGTGAAATTGGGTTTGGGAAGCTGCTGAGAGCAACTCTGTGGAATCTGGCGTATGTGCTTCTAAAATGTCAGGTCTTTCCACTGCCATGCCACTCCTTGCGGGCGAAAACACTAAACAAATACCTCTGCAAGAGAAAGAGGTCTGTTGATGTGAATCCACTTCCAGGGAATGCCACCCAGCCCAGTACAACACAGTAAATTGCTGCCTGCCTGTGGCAAATAAGGATTTCTTGTCTTTTACTGCATGCTTATGCTTTTATATGCATCTAATCATTTAAGAAGTTTAAACCCTGTTGTTCCCCATCTTAAAATACAGATGCACATATATATATATATATATATATATATATATATATATATATATATACTCCTCAAGACAGCTCAAGGATAAATCAATGAAAATGCAAAAGATAACTATAAAAAGCAAACTAAAACAAGAATAAAACAACAAGTTCTAAGGGCCCTAATAATCCATGTTTTTAAAAGCCCTTTCTTGAATAACATTGAGACATCAGGTAAATATGTCTAGGGAAGGGATTCCACAGGCATGGTACCACCATGTTCAGGATGTGGACAAGCTGGAGCATGTCCAGAGTAGAGCAACCAAAATGGTGAAAGGTCTGGAAACCATAAAGTCCTATGAGGAACAACTTAGGGAGCAGGGTATGTTTAGCCTGGAGAAGAGAAGGTTAAGAGGTGACATGATAGCCATGTTTAACTATGTTGAGGATGGAGCAAGCTTGTTTTCTGTTACTCTAGAGTTTAGGACATGGAGCAATGATGCAAACTACAGGAAAAGAGATTCCACCAAACATTAAGAAAAGCTTCCTAACAGCACGAGCTCCTCAAAAGTGGAACACGTTGCTTCAGAGTGTGGTAGAGTCTTCTTCTTTGGATATTTTTAAAAAGGATGGATGGCCATCTGTCGGCAGTACTTTGATTGTCTGTTCCTGTCTGGCAGAGGGTTAGACTGGATGACCGATGTGGCCTCTTTCAACTCAATGATTTTATGAAAAAGATCTGATCTCAAAGTACCCTTTGTTCATCAATTCTCTCGATTGTTTTAAATGCCCTTTGCCTGTGGCCTGGGAGGTGAAGCATAAATATATACACTCGCCCCTCCATTCTGGATCCTGACACATAAAAATGGAAACATGCCAATATTCAAGCCCCATTGGCTTGAATGGACACATGTTCCCATGTGCACCATTTTAGCCAATGGGGCTCACCCCTCTGCAAAGAACCAACACCACAGATTTCAAGTCCGCAAAACCTTTCCACTCCTCAATTTGCACCAGATTCTGGTTGATGAATCTGTGTGCATGAGACAGATCCTGCAAGTGTGAGGTCTGATCTTCAAAATGCTAGTTTGGGACAACTTTCTGAATCCAGGCTATCTGAAGGACAATATCTTCCAATATGAACCTGCTTGATTTCTAAGATCTTCAGGCCCATTAGGTGGAGCATGAGAGAGCTCTTGGTTCTCTGGGAACTTATACACATATATAACACCAATCAGATTAAAGCCACAGAAGTGTTACAGATAAAGAAACTGTCAGAGAGTTTGGGCCTCGGCAGACGGCTAATTGGGCCGTCTTGGAGGCAGGGAAGAGGAGGGGCAGCTGCACGCTCGGCGCCCCTTCCTCCTCCCGAGGTTGCCCTCGGAGCAGCCGGCCCTCCGCACGGCTGGCGCTCCGAGGGCAACCTCCCGCCGCAGCGTCCGCACATGCTGCAGCGGATAAGTCAGTGAAAGTGCGCCCTACGCTTTTAGGGCACACTTTCACTGACTTCTGAAACGAGTGCTGATTTAGCGCTCCTTTCAGAGGCACCGATGGTGCGCCGCAGTGCGGATGCCGTGGTCCCGCGGTGCACCGTCCCGCGGCATCCCGGACGCCCTCGTCTGCTTCCCCCCATAGATGGATAGATAGAGAGATGGAATGCAACACTAGTTCAGCACTATCATAGCTGACTACAGAGCAATGACGACTGGTGGCAGCCACATTAATGGGACAGCAAATCTGCTTTGGGTTTTAGTCTAAACTTTAAAAGAGGGACTCGGTTTTAAACTATATACTACCTTTACAGCTCGGCTTAAAACATGGTAGCCACCAATTGCCACTGATGATCACAACCACATTTTTGAAAGTTATCGAAAGCCCTGGATTCTCTCACATTCAAACATTTCCACCCCAAACACAAGGCCTTTCCATCCCACACACAAATCAACCATGGAGGAAATAACTTTCATAAATGATATGATACTGTTCCTGCAGGTGAGTTACTTGCACATCCCTTGGTATTGTTAAACAAGGTATTATCATTTTTTTTGGGGGGGGGCTACCCCTGCATTTTATGATATCCCTCCCCCCCACACATTTATAACTGAAGTGTTTCCCCCCACAAATATTAGTCTGGGATAATTAAATCTGTTTTAAGAACACAACAGGGCAAACACTGTGTGGATTCCAGAGGTGAAGCTCAGGACATTTCTAGTATAGAGGAATACAGATCAAAGGCAGGAGAGGAGAAAGAGAAGGGATCAGGGGTGTATCCACACTGCTCAACTGTAGTAATTTCAAACCATTTTAACAGTGAAGGCTCTAGCATATGTAATCTTGGGATCTGTAGTTTGGTGAGGCATTAAAGCATACCAACAGAAAAGCATACATACCCCATGGAACTGCAAATCTCATGATTCCATAGGATGGAGCAAGGCAGTTAAAGTGGCATCAAAGTGCTGCAATTGTGCAGTGTGGGCACACTCTAGGGCTAATAAGTGAAAGTAATATTGTGATAATCTGAGGACCAGTTTGGGCACAGGAATGGTGAACAGCATGGTAAACTAAACTAAAGAGAGAGAAAAAAAATTGAGAGCGAGATCATGGGCATAATAATAGATATTGATGCTCTCTTGCTTCCCAACCCAATGATATGGGAAGGCCTCACTTATTGTCATTGCAGTGTACATGTGCTTTATATATAGTGCACACATACTTTATATTCTGAGAGCCTCAGACTGAATCTTTGTATCTTCAGTTAAAAGAATGAGGAAATATAGGGTGAAATCTTACATTGGAACTGTGTAGTGTAGTCATGCAGAATTACGCATTAATTGTGCGTTGCAATCATTCTGCAACACTGTACAACAGAGCCATGTCGCCAAATGTACAATCAAATGCACGTGCAATGCACATTCAGGCACAATGGTACCACATGCATAACTCTCCTTCTGCAACCTTAACCTGAATGCAGACAATCTGCATCAGAGAAGAATGTCCAACCACCAACAGGATTCTGGCTGCTACATCTTCCAAAGACATTGGCAAGTCCCCACCAGTCTATACTGCTAGATTAGATAGGGAGTCTGAACTGGTATAGAATGTGTTCATTGCATATGGAGACCATCAATTTTTAGGACACCCCTCACCTTTCCTGTGGCTGGTCTACCTCTTTTCTCAAAATTAAGGGTAAATTGCCTCTCCTCACAAATTCCAAGAGCAGCGATTCATGGTTTAAATAGGTTGCAGGGCTCCTCTGCATGTTTGAAATTAAAAACAACCATTCTTTTAAGACCCGAAATGACTTTCGTCCATGTATTCTTTGTTTTGGATATTTGGGTGAGTCTACCAGCCCACTTGCAGATCTGAGGGGGCAAAACATGGCTCTGGGCCTGTCAATGTTCTCTTTTTGTTTGTTGTTAACTGCCCTTGATCTTGACCCACGGTGACCCTGTGGATGAGACATCTCCAAGACTCCCTGTCCTCCACTATTCTGCTTAGTTCCTGCAATAATAATAGAGTCCATCCATTTAGCATGCACCCCTCTTCTCTTTCTACTTCCCTCCACCTTTCCTAGCATTATGGTTTTTTCCAATGAGTCGTGCCTTCTAATGTGTCCGAAGTACAACAGCCTAAATTTTGTCATCTTGGCTTCCAGGAAGATTTCTGGTTTGACCTGCTCAAGGGGGCCATTTGTTTGTCTTTGGTGCTGTCCACTGAATCCTCAGTGCTCTTTCCTAGTGCCGCATCTGAAATGAGTTAAATTTCCTCAATGTTCTCTACTCCTACTATATGCGTTTATTGGTGCTATACTGAAACTTTATCTATGGGTCCAGAAAAGGATAATATTATCCTACCCTCAAAATGAAGTACTGGGGACACCTGGTTCCTCGTCTGACTTTTTGAACCACCTGCAAAACATCTCTGCAGGCAGACTTGATGCTACCAAGAGAAACCAATTCAAATGGATAAGAACAAACAATGCAAAATCCTCCAGCACTCTCCATCTGTGCCCCGATGATGAGCACGGGGAAGAAAGAGGGAAATTAAATCAGTGTTTAAAACCACAGTCCTCGTTTGCATGTGCATTGTCAATCAAGCAGATGTATTCCCATCAATGTCCATGATTAGCTCTCTTCCCCAATTAGCGGGAGAAGAATCACAGCTCTTGTTCAAAGTGGCTGGCAAGGCACATGCATTTCTAGCATGCTGGCATAACAACAGGAACAAAACTTCCACTTGCTTTCAAGAAAAGAGGAAAAAGTTATTTTTAAAAGGTTACAATCAGGGGGGGGGGGATAAGTCTTCCTGCACACTGGACACATTCATGTGCCATGCTGAATCAAGCTCCTCAATCCTTTCATACACCCTGGGCTCTCCCATCTACTGCCCTCACTTGCTGAGGGCAGGGCAACTCCTTTTCATCCAAAAAGAAGAATAATTCCAGCTCCTGGGAACCTTGCAGTGGTCCTCAAACTTGGGCCTTGCGGGTGTTTTGGATTTCAACTCCCAGAAGCCCCAGACAGCTTGGCCAATAGTCAGGAATTCTGAGAGCTGAAGTGAAAAGTATCTGGAAGAGCAAAGTTTGGGAATCACTCCTCCAAAGGGAGCAATTCTCATTTAAAATCAGGTGCAAGCTCTCCCTGCCCTTTGAAGATTGGCTATCCAAAATGGTTTTACAGAAGCCACAATGGATGTCTAGCTACTTTTGGTTTCACTGTTGGGTAATGGTGGAGTCTGGGTCTGGGAAAGTGGCCTCCAAGGTACTCCATAATATCATATCCTCCAGTATTTCACAAATGAAAACTGGGGAGGGTGTGTGCATGGCAAAGCAACATCTGAATATGGTAAAGATAGCAACAGTTATTAACAAGGGAGGGAAGACAAGGTAGAAAAAGCTGAAACAGTTTGCTTTTGCTTCAGACCTCAGGGAAAGGCAAACTCAGGGTGCCCAGACATCCTTCATTTCCAAGACATATCCTCCATTGTAGCCTTCAGTCCAGGAGGAATTCCAAAATGTCGTCTATTTTGAGCATGGCTAAGGAGCATGAATTTATAGTTGATGAGTGTTTTAGGCTTTTATTTTGTGACGCCCTGCATTTTTCTTGAATGACCTACATTTTGTGGTGCTTTGTCCCCCTTTGTGGTTAGGATATCTGGTCATCCTAGGCAAGCTACTCTTGGACTCTGAACTTGCAGTAACTGAAGGAAGCTGAGGATAAAGATTGAAAGTGAGAGGAGGAGAATGAAACTGGGACATTTTGAAAGCAGTGGAAAACTGAGATGACTGGGCCATCCTTGCCAAATGAGAGGGCATGGCACCCACACCATGCTAAAACCATACTTTAGTGTCACATGCACAAACTGCACTAAACATTTAGGCCTGCAGACTCCCCAAATATTCTGTATGACAGTAGGAAGATTTTCAGAAACATTTGCTTCCACTTTATGTATTCTGTATCAATAACTATGGCTAATAACTAATACAGTGTGGTTTCAACAAGTTGGCTTCAGGAACCATAGTTTGAAGTTGGCATCTTTGAAACAGGTCATAGTCAGTGTTAACCACAGTTATGTATGGCAGCCAGCACAGTAGTGGTTCACTTAAAACAAACATTTGTTTTAAAAAAGAAAATAACATACATCTGAAACGATACACTGTAAGATGGAGAGGGTCTCAAAGGAAGTGATGTGATGCATGGAATTTCATTTATTTAAATAATTCTTGTCTCTTTGCCCCTTGCTTTTGCTTTAATCTGCTTGATTGCATATATTTAAAATGCTCATTAGTTATGCTTCAAAACAGCTTAACACGTTTTAATTTATGCAATGTTCGCATTTATACTACATCTTTTCACACAACAGTGCACAAGGGGGTGTGTGTGTCTAAAACAAGGTAAAACCTATCATGAAACGATCTAAAAAATACAAAATTGTACCTAAAACAACTTTTTTTAAAAAAAAAACACAAACCAATTGAACAGTCATTTAAAAACAAAGGCTGAAATCCTATGTGACCTGTTACTTTACATAACTTTACGTATACCTAACTTCATAGTAGAGGCACTAAAAGCCTCTTTACTAAATTGCAAGGATGGAAAATAGGACACCAACAAGAGTGCTAAATGTACATGAGGACTAATGTCATACACATTGGGACCAATGGACATCGGACTTGTTGTGCATTGGACATTCAGCTGGCTCTGCTATGTAGTAACATAACACCAGCCCTCTGCTGGGTTTGGACATTACACAACTGCACAATTCTAATTTATACATATCTAAGTCCACTTATGAGCCATAAATCTCCAACAGGATTCTGGCCAAAAACACCAGGAACAGTTAAAACCAAATCAAATCACCAGGCCTATAAATAAATGAATGAATAGATATCACAAACAACAATCCAGTTATACAGTAATCTGCTCATCTACAACACTCCATTTGCAGGAGTGTCTTATGCAAAGAGTTTTAACCCATTTATTACTTTTGAAACCTCCTCTATATTGTGTCCCAAGTGTCACACCTTTCAATCTGTCTTTTTTTAAAAAAGGTTTATTTTTGTTAAAAACAACAACAAAGAGTGCCTTCAGTTTAGCCTCTGTTTTTTTTTTTTAAAAAAAACTTCTCAGCTTTTCACAACAAGTCAATCAACTGTCAGCAATTTCAAACACTCTCCCTAGCAGTCAGCAGAACACATTTATTGATCGCATTTTTCCTCTGGAGGGAGCCTGATTTGTGGGGGAGATCATACAGACATTTCTCAGTAGCTGCCATCCACATTTCAAAATTTTCCAACAGTACTGGACTGGAAGCAATAGCTCTTAAACTGAATTAGGGATAGGGAGTTTGGGGAGCTCTGGACACTGTTGGATTGCAACTCTCGTCATCCTTCACCACTGGCTATGCTGGCTAGGGATTACGGGATCTGCAATCCGGCATCTGGACGACTGCTTGATTCCCCAGCCCTCCTATACACTAACAGTGAGCATTAATTTCAGTGCCAGCCTTTCAGTAGGCAATCAATACCTGAAACACACAAGTGGTAACTGCCAACAAGTACGATCAGCTCTATATCCATAGATTTTTTTATTCAACCATCCACAGCATGAAAACATTCAAAAATATACCTTGATTTTGCCATTTTATATAAGGTGCACCATTTTACTACACCATTGTATTTAATGGGAAATGAGCATTCATGGGTTTTGCTATCCACAGAGGGTCCTGGAACTAAACCCCAGTGGATACCAAGCGTCTACTGTACATGGGAAGCAGAACGTTTACAGATTTAAAAGCTGTAGGGACAACTTTCAAACATTCTATTTCATGGGAACTGAGTAGTGGCCATGCTGCCTGGAGTTGTAGTCCAAAAAATAGCTTCTTCTACCTCTCTTCAGTTGGCAGTAGGTGCTATCTTGAGGCCTAAACACAAGTGTTAGTCCTAACCAAAGTAAATCTAGTATATTCAATGGGATTTATGTTTGTGTTAACTCGCTGTTCAACAAATTATTCAATTGGATCTACTCTAGTTGGGACTAATCAATAGGATTCCAAACCGTTGATCATCAGGAATGTTTCCAAAGAAGGGCGGCTAAGGTCTGTCAGTCAAGCCTTAGGAGGAACAACTTAGGGAACTGGTATGTTTAGCTTGGCAAAGATAAGACTGAATGGTGATATGATAGCCATCTTTAAATATCTGAAGGGACTTTATGTAGAAGATTGAGAAAAATGGTTTTCTGCTACTTGAGAGACTAGCACATAAGCCAATGGATTTAAATTACAAGAAAAGAAATTCCACCTAAGGGGGAAGAAAATTCTATGATTCTATCATTTCACTCTATGATACTATGACTCCAAACTGAGTGTTCTTATTTCAGAAAGGGGTGAAAACTAGGGAGAGAAGGAATGGCATGGAACATCTGGGATAAGAGCAAGACTAGTTAGCTGGAATCCTGAAAATTAGTCTACCATGAACTTTTACAGCTCACACCTTCTCAATTTTTATTATAATCTGCATTGATAGCAAATGAGGACAGGGCAGTAAAGAAGGACTGACCCATGCAGTGGCTCAAGTGGTTAAGACACTGACTATGATGACTGCAAGATCAGCAGGTTGGCAGTTCGAGGCCCGGGTGCTGCATGATGGGGTGAGTTCCTGTTACCACTCCCAGCTTCTGCCAACCTAGCAGTTCGAAAGCATACAAATGCAAGTAGATAAATAGGTACCACTTTGGTGGGAAGGTAAACAGCATTTTGTGTAATCCTGCTGGCCACATGAACATAAAGTAATCTCTGACAACACTGACTCTTTAGCTTAGTAATGGAGATGAGCATCTCCCCCTACGGTTGGACATGACTTGACAACCTTGTCAAGGGGGAATACCTTTACCTTTAAAGTAGACTCATAGAATCAATAGGATTTACCTACCTGTGGAATCATCATTCTGTACTTGATTCTAATTTTAGAACAACCAACTAGTCTGGAGCAGTTTGGGTTTACAAAAACAGAGGCTGAAGTTGAGTAAAGGAAAAAGGAGAAGGGGAGATGCTACAAAAATGAATATTCAAGATGAACAAAGGCAGTGAGCCCAAGCAGAAAGTCCAGCATATGATTGTGCTAAACAAATAGTGGCAGATTCAGCAATTGGCAATGTAATTGGCTTTATTACAGCTGATGGGGAATTTCGGATTCTGCCCATGCTCTCCTCTGCAATCTACGCTCTGCTGTTTAATTTACTCAGCTCTCATTTGTCTGATTGCTCTTTTCTTTCCCCTCTTCTTCTTGTGGAGTTCATCATGAATAGATGCACAGCTTCTCTGTCTTTGGAAAGCATCCCCTGCCATTAGGTCTTCCCAAATTGTCCCTACTTAAATACTTTGTGAAGCTGTAGTTAGCTGGGAATGAGGGTGGATTTCATTTCATTTTTTAAAAGAACTTCCCCAAATTTTCAAATTTCTCTCCATAAAGAGGATGGAAAGAACTTGAGAATAAACACATTCAGATGTTGGAAAAATCTGCAAGACAATGTGCTGAGTTCTGAAAAGTCTGTCTTAGAATTCATGTCCAAAATGCTGGTTTAGGTCCAAATCACACTGCAGGAATAATCCAGTTTGAGACTGCTTTAATTGGCCTGGCTCAGTGCTAGGGAATCCTGGGAGTTGTAGTTTATTGTGTCACCAGAGCTCTCTGACAGAGAAGGCTAAATGTTTCATAAAACTACAGTTCCCAGAATTCCTAGCATTGAGCCACGGTAGCTAAAGCAGTCTCAAACTGGATTATTTCTGCAGTGTGTTTTTGACCTAAGTGTCGCCACCTCTGTGTGAATGTGTCTGTTTTGTTGAGCTCCTCAACAGATTATAACATATTTGAACAATGCATAATACTAAGGAATTCTGTAATTTGTAAGATATTTAACCATCTGTGTCAGAGAGCTCTGGTTCCACAACAAACTACACATTCCAGGATATGATTGAGAAACTTATTTTTTGAGTGTTGAAAAACCCTGATGAGAAGAACCCTGGACTGACTAGAATCTTCACAGTTCAGGATTTATTCTCCACAAAATTTGCACATGGTTATTTTGCGCAAAAAAGAAACAAATGTTCTGTACAGAAAACAAGCTTTTTTTTTATTTTTGCCCAGAAAAACATATTTCTGTTTTAAAATGTTATTTTCTGGGCAGAAAATGCTGTTCTCTGCACAAAACCACCATGTGTGATTTTTGCATAAAATAACTCCAGGACTGTGAATAACTGCATGGTTTTTGAAGACTTGCTCACAATAGGGAGAAGATTGGTAAAGTCACTACTTGCTTCCTTTGAGAAGAAACTTTGTGAAACATTCTTATTCCTCATATTTAAGAGCTACATAACATGAAGGTTCAAGATGTTAGGCATAGTTAGGAGGTTTTCAGTGGGAATGTTTCAGGGAAAGTGGCTCCCCTCTATAGAAACTCCAAATCAAGAAACCTAATTTTATTAGGAGTATCTCATCTCCATCACTCACTGTATGGCTAGAGAACTTCTTTCAGCTGGAGAGCCAATTTCATTTTTAAAGAAGACATTGGAGGCCACATACATAGCAATGATGGGGGTAAAGGACAATGGTGGGGCAAAATTACCAGCAAATACGAGGAATATAGACAAGTATTTTAGCTTTATTTGATTCAAACTACCCCACTAGGACACAACTGTGTTGGTGTCTTATGCACGTAAGTTTCCCTACAGAAGCTGCCCGACATTTATGTCTGACGTGGAACAGTTGTATTCATTTCAAAGCTGTGCAAGTGGTCTGCAGATGCAATGGGGATAGATTTGCACCTGCACACTGTGTCTGGAGGCACATTTGTGCACACTCAAGTGTGCACCACTGCAACTCAGTGATGATGAGGTATTGTGCAACCATCAGTCTTCTGGATGTAGGATTTCAGCCACAAATGTTTTTCGTTGACTCATCTTGTAGGGGGCTAATATCTCTCCAGAGCATGTCATACGTTTTGCTCAAGAAACACACAGATGTTGTGCAACATCCAAGTGAATCTCTTGGAATAATATTTTCTGAGGAGGGATGGAGAGAGTCTATCAGGGATTAACAGGCCCTGAATTAGTTTGCTTTATATTCCGGTGCCATCTTGTTCTTTAGAAATTTGTGGCACACTCTTGGGATTCTTGGGAAACAACTTGTGTTTTTGTTTAGTTTTCAACTGCACTGGCAAAATGGCCTCTGGACTGAATGGGATACTCTGACAGAGCAAATTTCAATGTGTCTAGGCTTTCCTTCATGAGTCAGCTTAGAATAAATATTGAACACATAAACAGCGCAGGACTGAATAATCATTCAGAAGCTGTTAGACAGTCATTGCTCCCCAGCCCTTTTAGATTCAATACTGATCTTTAACTGAAGATGAAATACACTTTAAACAATGTGTTTGTTGTTGTTGCATGTCTTCAAGTCATTTCTGACTAATGGTAACCCTAAGGTGAACCTATCGTAGGGTTTTCTTGGCAAGATTTGTTTCAAGGTGGTTTGTCATTGCCTTCCCTTCAGGCTGAGAGTGTGTGACTTGCCCAAGATCATCTGCTGGGTTTCCATGGCTGAGGTGGAAATCACACCCTGGTCTCTCGAGTCATAGTCCAGCATTCAAACCACTATGCCATCCTGGCTGATCAATTTGTTCAATCACATATTTATGTTGTACCTTCTATCTTTTTTTATTTTAACTCCCCTTTTTTCTTTTTTCCTACTTTCTCCTCTCTACAAACAGCATAGAAAAGCCAAAACCAGCCTTCCCCATCCTAGTGCTTTCCAGATTCTTGGATTAGAACTACTTTCATTCCCAGCCAGTATAACCAATTACTGTATTTAAAGGCTACTTTAAAAAGCTTACTTTAGGACAGACACAATAATTGATTCACCTTAGGTGGGGGGAGAATGTGAAAGCACCATAAAGGTGACCTTTTGGTATGTATCCAGGAAATATAACAAATTACCTGCCCTTTAGTTAAAATCTTTGCAAACTTGCTCTGGACCCCATCTTTGGAGATTACGAAGCCATCTTTGATGGGAATGACCTTCTTGGTGATGAACCCAAATTGCAGACTTTTTGTTGCTTTCCTTCTTTGCTATCTTTTAGAATCCTCCTGAAGTCCATCATGTTCTCTTGTGACTTTACTCAAGAGACTCTTTCTTCACTTTTATTTCCAATTAATTTGATACGGATCTTTAAAAGCTGTTTAAATAATCTATCTGCTGCATGTAATTCCAGTAACTGTTGTTTCTAATTTGTTGTTTACATTTTGAAAAGTGTATTTTCTGTCAACGAAAGCTTGCCCTCATCCCCAAGTTTGGATAGAAGTACCATACAGTTGCTCCTTGTACACCTTTTCCATAAAATTGTCAGTGAAGTATTCATCAAACAATAAAAATCTTAACCATAATGGGCACTTGAAGAATTCTTCTGAATACCCTTCTGGAAGTTGAAAATACAGTTGACCCTGTATATCAATGGATTTTTTTATCCATGGATTCAACTAGCCACAGCTTGAAAATATTGGAAAATAATGTAAATTCCAAAAGGAAACCTTGATTTTGTCATTTTATATAAGGGACACCATATCACTATGTCATTTTATTTAATTGGATTTCAGCATCCATGGATTTTGGTATCCAAAACCCCAGCAGATTCCGAGGGTCTACTATAATGATGCTCCTCCTCTGTCCATTCAAAGTCCATTCAAAGTCCATTCAAAGTCCAAATTCAAAGTCCAAATTTAGCTATGCTGCATACAATTTTGTACACATTTGCTCACATTTTGTCTGTTATCTCTCCATTTTTTCCAACACCCTTTGTCAAAACACAATCTGTAAGCTCCTAGAAACAGGGAGGGATCTTTCTTTCTGCATTTGTTATTCTATGCAAATATGGAACATATGTTTGTTTGTTTTTTAAGTAAAATTTGGAAACCTCTTAAGAACCCAATTCAACTTCTGAGAAATAATTGGTGGGAGGAGACACATGTTAGTGGTGGGAGGACTCAAATGCCAAAGGTCAGGATAAAAAATATCCGCATGTTTAACCATGTAATGCCATTAATGAAGCCTTAAGAAGCATTTGAAATTTTTAGAATGGAGAGAGGGACTCATAGCAAAAGCTGGGGGCCTGCCAGGTGATGGTGTCATGGAGAAAAGGTCTCCTTTGCAAATATCTACTTTGTAGTCACTGGTATATTTGGACTGTGACCATGGAAATTTTGGTTGGATATTCTATTTACATCACATCACTGATGAAGATGAGTTGAAACAAGTTCATATTCCCAGGAGTAGTCACCCCAGTCAGTTCTTCTATGGTCCACAGCCATTCTGGAGGTTCCTATTTTGATCATATGTATTTTTATTTTTTTATTGCCAAGTCTATTTGTGGAATCTCCTTTGAGAATTGGGCTATTTACTAGAACCTGAAGCTGCATCTGTTACTCAGAAATCATCTTTCTAGAGTTGTGTTGGAACATGTCTCTGTACTTTATTATGTATTGCATTACTGTATTGCGCACAGGTTGTTATCATTGTATATCTTCTTGTGGGTTTTGGCTCTTTTTAGTATTATACGTTGGTTTGTTTATATTTTTTATTATGTGTCTGATTATTCTTTCCTTCTTCCTTCTTCCTTTTATCTATTTTAGGGTGTTTTTTTCCTGGTCATGAGGCTCTCCCTCATTTCTTGTGAATGAAGAAAAGGGCATCCTCACATGGAGATAGTGTTGTGCATACATATATTTGCCATACTAAAGTTTTTTGGGGGGAAGCAGCAAAATTCCTGTTATTTGTGATTGTTACTTAACCTCTCAGTGTACCTACACTGGACAATTAATAGCAGTTTGATACCACCTTAACACCCATGGCTCCATCCTATGCCATCTTGGGATTTCTAGCTTGGTGAGTTCAGTGGACCCTCAACATTAACTAGGGTTAGGGGCACAGGGCCCCCATAAAAGTGGAAAAACAGCAAAAAAATGTTTACCTGAGAGATTACCTCTCTAGGGTCCCCTAGGTCCTCCAGGGTAACTGGACATCTGACATCTTGACATCTGCTGGTAGCTGGCCACAAAATTGTGCTGGAGAACATACAAATGCCTAGAGAAATGTTATTTCTAGGAATCTCTATATCCAGCATGACTTTTGGCAGAAGCTGACCATAGAGTCCTGCTGGAGGACCTAGAGATTCCTAGAGAGAACATATTAATGAAATCTGTGAATAATCAAATCTGCAAAAGTCACAAGGAGGGCTGACTGTACTTTGGATTCTTTAGTTTACTCCCTTCCACTACATCACTAGATCTCCCTGGCAGAGGATTCCAAGTCCTCACCAAACTATAAAGCCCAAGATTACATGCAGCCATGACAGTTATAGTGGTCTCAAAATGCAAGAACCATGTTGAGTGTGGATACACCCTCTGTTACAGGCTCAGCAAAGACCAAGGATTTGGAAATGAACCCAAGAAACTCTCCTTTTTTATCCCCCACCCCTCCTTTTTACATCAATGTTGTGTTTTCCAATTAAGCTCCAGTTGAGCAGCAAGGAAGGGAAGCAGCAGGGAAGGGGTTTCCCTCCCCCAGCTCCATTGAAAAACTCAAATAAAAGGAGATGGAGGCAGTAAAGGGAGATGCTGTGACTGGTTCAACTACCCAGATGGTAGCTCCTAAATCAAGATAGTGCAGGGCCCTCATGTCCCAAGAGTACATGGATCAGGACAGGCGGAGATGCAATCATAAGTCAAGGGTTTCTTCCAGTTGGGAAGGGCGGATTGCCCCTTGCTCCTCTCTCCTCTTTCTCCAGCATAAAACCAGCATTGCACTGAGAGGAGAATTAACTGCCACACCAGGTTAGGGCTTAGGGGGGGGAAAGATAGTATTTCAGCTGCAGGCACTATCTTTGCAACGGGTGTGTGTGTGTGTGTGTGTGTGTGATGTTTTTTCCTCATCAACCACCCTGGTCCCTTTTTTCTCCCCCGACTTCTTCCATTTCCCCAGATAAAGCCATGTGGTAATTGCACATGACCCCAGTGTCATCATCCGCTTTCCCAGAGAATTACAATATTACCCCCACATTTCTGTTCCTCTCGAGTTGCAGCTGAAACCGGGTGAGAGAGATGATAAATCTCATGGTGCTTCAAAAGCGGTCGCCTGAACCCGAGCAGATTCTGAAGCTCAGCTAATGAGCCAATTTGAGAGCCCAAAGAAAAGAAGGGGGGAGTGCGGCAGTGCAGAGTTCAGCTCAATATGCTAAATAGGAGTGGGGGTGGGTGGGATCCCTCTCCATCCCCAGAAGCAAGATAAAATAAGATGCACTTAAAAAAAAATGGGGGGAATTAAACATAAATGATGCAATTCCCTGCTTTTATTTAGCCATTAATTTATAGTAGGTGGCAATGGACAAGCATCTGTCTCCCAGCATTATCTCTTCAACTCTCTGATGCTATTAATTTGTCTCATAACAATGCTGTGTGAATGAATGAAATATGAGGTTGTAAAGGATCTATTGCATTCTAAGCTCTATGCAGTGATGAACAACGGACACGTCTGCGCTACAGAAGCTAAGCCAGTTTTGAACCTGTCTAACTCATGTATTTTCAAGCCAGGGAAACTTATTTTAGGGGGAAAGGTAGAATCTTAACACGCTTACAGATCTGCAATGTTCAGATTTCTTGGAGGGAAGCAATGAGTGTATCTAGTTTGTATCCAGTTAACAGCAGTGTCATACCACTTTAATTGGTAGGATTCCAACTTACCAAATCTGAAAATGTGTAATTTGGTTGGTGAACTATTAGAATTCTTTGCTAGAGAGTTCTAATGCATTCCCTTGAAATACAGCATGAGATTTCCCCAACACTGGAGTTATCTTAATTCACCAAACTACAAATCCTAGAATTCCACACAATGCAGGCATAACAATTAACGTGGTGTCATGCTGTTATAACTGTGTAGTGCAGACACACTCCATGACAGTTAAATTGGTTTCCAGAAACATCACATGCATAGTGTACAATTAGCTTCCAGCAAGAATTTTAAGGATATATAAGATCCAAATGATGGTCAACTGGATACTGGGTGATTGGGTAAAAGTCTATCTTTGCTTATGCAAGTTGAGTCTCTCTTATCAGGAATTCCAAAATCAGAAATATTCCAAAATCCAAAATTGTCCACAAGGGTGGCTGAGAGAGCGACATCTTTGCTTTCTAATCATCTCAAATGTTGTTTCATGAACAACATTATTAATAGCCTTCAGGTGATTTGTTATTAATAAAATTATTAATAGCCTTTAGGCTATGTGTATAAGGTATATATGAAACATAAATGAATTTATTATTTAGATTCGGGTAGCACCTCCAAGATACCTTATTATGTATGTGCAAATATTTCAACATCTGAAAATATCCAAAATCCACTCTAATCCCAAGCATTTTGGATAAGGAATACCCAACCTGTATTATTATAAAATCTACACAAAAATAGAATTGGATCCACCACTAAATTACCTTGAAGAGTTGGGCATGAAGGCTACATGGAGAACCCAAGGCAGAGGCAACACTGAACACTAGCTGCCGGGGCCGAATTACAGAAGAGGGATCATTATCATTTCTTTATTAAGATATTTTTATAACAGTCTTTATTTTATTATTTTTTAAAAAGATAGCAGGTCCAAAATGATGAAATCAGTAATTTGACTGGGGCAGTTTATAGGAAGCATATGACCCACTTGATGAAATAGCTACACTGAATGTCAATCCATTTCTGAGCAGAGTTCAAAGTGCTGGCTGTGACCATTAAACCTCTATACTATCCATACTATCCAAAAAACTGTATCTTCCTATATGAGCCTATGTGAGCTTTAACATTTGGGTTAAGGGTTTTGTCTTGGGACACCATCATAGGGATGTTTAGTGGGGATATGGGAGAGAGCCTTCTCAGTGGCTGCTCCCAAGTTGTAGACCTTCCATGGAATGCTCCACTTGGCCTCCTCCCTGCTGTCTTTCCATTGCCAAGCAAAGCCTTTTTACATTTATTTTTTATTGAGGCAGACATTTGTTTTGTGAATGATTGCAACAGATATAACTTTTAATGGGGGCGTTTCTACATTATTATGTTTTATGTGTGTTTAAACAGAACTGTGATTTAATTCTGTTTTGATTTTCAGAGTAATTGTACTTTGTATTCTAACTGTATTTTAACTTTTTTAAAATGTATTTTTTAAAAAATTGTACTTTGCTTTTAACTGGTAGCAAGCTGTCCTGAGCCCTGTGCAGCGAGAAAGGCCAGATAGCAATTTAATTAAATAATTAATTAAATATATGACCCCCAAAATGATTTACCAAGCTGCAAAGTTAAAAATGACGAAATGCAATAAAGTCAAGAACTGAAACAGTAAAGCAGAAATCAAACAATAAAACATTCCGCTAAAATCACTCAGGGGAAGTGAGCATGTTGGTGATCAGGAAATGGCCTGAGCAAACTAAACAGTCTTCAGCTAGTGATGGAAAACACCTGCGTAGGAGGGAAGGGAATTTCTCGGTCTCAGTTTCATTCTCTCAATGCCATCTGCATTTTCTTCCCATCTTCTTATATTATGAGAATCTGTGTTTTCTTCATTCACTGAAATTTAAGCATTTTAATGTATATTTTCTAATGCTCAAAATTTATGTATGCTACCGATTTAATTTAAGCAACCCTTAGTTGACTTAAGTGTGTTTCTGTGTATTTTTCTTCAATTATGCACATTTTAGCAGTTTGCATTTTAAAATGTGCAGAATGTTTCGGGCAAACTTCATTCTGCCCTGTAAACCTTACATATGCATGCATGAAAGCTTGAGGAAAGGTGCACATTTTCTTGCAACAATTCTCTGGAGGGGTGAAAAAAGTTACTTTGTGCAGGACTTTCGAGTATAATGAAGGCCACAAACCTGCCTCAGAGTTGTTTATCATAAATCTTTCCATCCAGAATTATGCATTAATTTTCCTATTGATTGAACAGTGATGTTTCATAATGGAACCGAGGCACCAAATGTGCAACTAAATACAGCATCTTTCAGGAAAGCTTTAGTTGTGTTTTCCTGCATGGCAAAGGACTGAACTGGAAGACCCTTGATGCCCCATCCAACTCTTAAGATTCTATGATTCTATGTTTTAAATGTACGTGTGCATCTATGAGCAATGTGCATGAACACTCATACAAACACATGCAAAATGTGCATCAATGTAGAATGGTACCCCATACACAACTCTTTTTCTTCAAATTTTAATTGAACGTGAATGTTTTAGATCAGACAAGATAAAGGCTAGGGACAGATAGAATATTATTTTTGATGGGGGGGGCAGAAGCAAGAAGTAGAAAAAAGGAAGACTCAGAGATCCAATAATCGTAGCAGTAGATGAAATTTGGCTGAAGACAAAACATGTTCTACTAGGAGCACAGACAGGAAAAAAGACTGACCTTTGGGGGGATTGCCCCCTTCCATATGGGATAGGAAGGGCTTTCTTTTTTTCCTGCCTATTAGGAACAAATGAGGAGGAACTCATTCCTAGAGGATGTTCTGACCTTCTCTGCTGTGAAATGTCCAACGTCTTCCATAGAGAAGCCTACTCATGCATAGGATACCAACAGGATTCTGGTCAAAATTACTTTCCATCCCTAATTGGGGACTTGCTTGATCTCAATGAGGGGATCATTCCACATTGCATGTGCCACAACAGAGAAGGCCATCCTCTGTACCATGTGAACATCAACACAGTAAGTACGAGAAGCAGGGCATCCTCCACAAAGGGCAGAGACTGAGCCAGTCTATATGGAGCAAAGCAGTCACTAATGTGCTCCTGAGTTGAGCTGGGCCTTATAAACCAAGATTAACACCTTGACTTTAGGTCAGAAGTAAATGCGACTGAGAGAGAAAGAGTTCTTGCCTAATCTTTTAGAGATTTTCTTATTTTTTAAGGCATCTGAGTGGCCATACTCTGTTGGGGCAAAGGTTAGTTTAGATTATTCTCTTTACAACAAGGTACAGACACATTGCTGGAATACCAAATGTTCCAATATATATCTATCATATAAGCACACTCCCGAAACTCAGGAACACTTGAACCTGCCTTATTCTGAGTCAGGATACAGATACTTCTAGCCTCTTCACTAGCAGCAGTTCTCCGGGGATTTGATGAAGGAGACTATCCTAGCCCTACCAGCTGTAAGAGTTACTAGATATGGCTCTTTCCCACAAAACTATAAAATCCCATATTAATAGCATGGGGCTGGTGGTAACAATTTGACTTTGGCAGCTCAGCCAAAAGTCTGCTTTCTATTATCTGTGCAGCTTTCCCAGGTAATCATCCAGACAGAAGCATGAGTCTAGGGGAAAGGGAGCAGACTAGTCTAGAATCACAGCATAGAAGTATAACTTGCCTCTTTCAGGGTGAGTGGTATACTTATGTAGAGATAAGTGTGTGAGAGAGATCATGTATATATGTGTGTACATATATACATGAGTTTCTACCCTAGAAGACACTGTGAAAGAGTTTTCACTTCTAAGGGAGCAGCAGAAGGAAGAGGAAGAAAGGAATGAGGAAGGGATGGAAGAAAGAGGAAGTGGCAGAGGAGAAGACAATGAAGAAGAGGAGAAGGAGATGGGGAGGTGGAACTAGACTTTCATGTGTATCAACTTCGCTGTCTGACAGCTTTGTTTAGATGGACAGGTCGATAGGAATAGCAGTGCATCTAATTCTAGGACATACCTCATCTATCAGAGGTATTGATTATTTATGAATGAAGGCATGCAGTAATACTTGATAGTAACGGAGTCACCAAAAGATACTGGGAGAGAACCTCATATCTTTAAGAAGCAGGGTTTGGCATTTGGTTTGAACAGTAATTGTAGAATTCCTAATATTTATTAATTTAATATGCATTTTGTTATTCATACATACCTAGAGATCCTCCATAATCATTAATTTAAGTGGTTTTTGTCAAAGGAGAATATATTTTTTTTAAAAAATGGTAGAGAAAGGGTAGCAATTACAAAGAACAACAGCAAAGTTGAATGAAGCAAGCAGGCCATCTGGAGAACATAAGAATGGGTGTATTCCTATACACACCTAGCTCTGTATTATCTATTCTGACTACCAGTAGTGATCCAAAATATCTTGCTGAACAAAGTCTAACCCTGCAGTCTTTTAACTTGAGGATTACAAGACATGAAGATTGATCTTAAGACTTGCTACATTCATATAATTTTCTCTACCTAAGTCTGATTATCATAATACTCAACATCTCTGTTTCCCAATCACTTGTTTGCTATTCAGAGAACAGATACAGCTATACCTCTATGGTATGCCTTCTGCACAAGAATACAAGATACTTCTTTGAAGATGGATTCTTCATCCTCCTTTTGCTTCCTAGTTCATACTCACAATCATCTCCAAAAATCTATTAAGCCTTATGAGATGGGGAACAGCTTCCACAAATGCAACCCGGAAGCTAAGCAACATCCTTTTCTTCTTGATTTGTGTACACAGGATACAAGCTGTCAAATGCAGGGCTTGAGATTAGGTCTGTCTAAAATCCTAGGTGATCCGTGCAGACAACCAGATGTTGTAGATTTATGAATCACTATGGTTTTACCCATAAGCAGCTGCATTATATAAACAAATCACTGCATTACTACTTTTAAACACACACACACTTCATTCTTCTCTGTAAAGCATTAGACTAGTCTGGTGTGAAGATGTTTCATCCTCTTTTTGCTTCCTAGTTCACATCCTAGCACTCTCTTAAATAAATATAAAAATAACAACATGGGATTCTGGCAAAATTGCCACCTTTGCCATCACCATTGTCTCCATGAAAATGATGACGACCATCATTAGCAATAGCAAGTACATTTCTATACCACTTAGCAGTGCACTTAAGGACTCCTTAAGCGGTTTACAATGTGTAAGCTAATTGCCCCCAACAAGTTGGGAACTCATTTTAGTGACCTTGGAAGGATGCAAGACTGAGTCAAGCTTTAGCCCCTGGCAGGTATTGAACTCACAACCTTGTGGTTTATGAGTGAGTGGCTGCAGTACAGGCATTTAACCACTGCAACATTAGGGTTCCTAATCATTGTCACCACTAGTCCAAGGAAGACCTTTGGACCCTGATATTCAAAAGATTTCCTTCTTCTCGATGAGCATGGCCATTGCATGCCCCACCATCTGGAGAAGTTAAGGTAGTGATTACAAGAACATTCAGTGAAATGGAATCATAATACAGAAATCCCTCCCAAGAGAAATAAAACTGAATGCATCATCACTGAGCTTCCAAAAAGCAGCCAAAACCTATTTAGGAATGACATAGGCTTTTAAAAATATTTTGAGCCTTTTAAAGAATCTTTTGCTTATCTTTTGTTTTTGAAAAGTGAGATTTCATTGTATATCACTTTGGTGGCAGTATTGGGCAGGAAAGGGTTGCATACAGTATGCATATAGATTGTTCTCACATTCAGTTACTATATTGTGTTGTGCATGTGATAGTTTTCACTTGTATTTTAAAAGCCTGACATTTGTAAACTTGTTAAGACATCTAGTACATATAGCTGTATGTACTTAGAAGACCATGTCTGCTTTTGCCTGAACATTCAAAGGCCACCAACAACAGAGGTTAGTTGGATTATCTCTCTCTTCCATGGGTTGAGTGAACATGGGGATGAAGCATGAGAAAAATCAACTGGAAGCACATCTCTCCAAGCTTAAGGAGGCAGTGGTTGCAGTTACTTACCAGAATAATAGAATCATAGAGTTGGAAGATACCACAAGGGCCATCCAGTCCAACCCCCAGCCATGCAGGAACTCACAATCAAAGTACCCCCAACAGATGGGCATCCAGCCTCAGTTTAAAAACCTCCAAAGAAGGAGAGTCCACTACACTTTGAGGGAGTGTTCCACTGTCAAACAGCTCTTACTGTCAGGAAGTTCCTCCTAATGTTGAAGTGGAATCTCTTTTCCTGAAGCTTGCATTATTTTTCAGGATCCTATTCTCTGGAGCAGCAGAAAACAAGCTTGCTCCATCCTCAATGTGACACCCATTCAAATACTTAAACAGGGCTACCATATCACCTCTTAACTGTCTCTTCTCCGGGCTAAACAGATCCAGCTCCCTAAGTCTCTCCGCACAAGGCATGGTTTCCAGACCCTTCCCCATTTTAGTCGCCCTCCTTTGGACACACTCCAACTTCTCAACATCCTTTTTGAATTGTTGTGCCCAGAACTGGACACAGTATTCTAGATGAGGCCTGACCAAACCAGAATAGAGTGGCACTATTAATGCGGCACCACTGATAATGTTATACTCAAAGCACTATACTTTGTTGTGAGTAAACAATTTCTATTTGAGAGTGAATTCTGGAGCTAACGTGGCCCCAATTAATATGTGAGTGTCTCTAATAAACACAGCCTTCAAACCCCAGTTATTCAAAATTACTTGAGTCCTCTTGACCATTGCTGAAATCCTAAAACACCAAGTCTACAGAAGACAGGCTTGGAACAGGTTACCCAAAAACCAAACAACTCTCTTTACCCTCCCATCACTTTGGTGCTTAGGATTCTACGCTATTCAGGATTAAGATGTGTTTAGTGATTTTCACAAAAGTGGCTGATGGTGGGGTGGGGGAGGAACTGAAATTCTTCAGATAAATTACTCTTCAGGAAATATCTCAAACAAGATACATGATCTGTGATGCTGACACTGTCACTCCCCCTCCCCTCAAAGATTTTCACCATCTGTGCCTAATGAAGAAAACCATGTTATCTGAAAGCTAGTGTGATGTATTTTGTGCCTTTTGGTTGGCCTAATATCCATCACGGTAAATTTTGGATTCTGTTGGATTTTGCAGTAAGGCTGATGACTGGCAAATCAATGCCACCATCTGCAACACTTTAGGAAAAAAAAAAAAACCAAGTCATTTCTTGTCTCCGTCTCTCTCCTGCCTGTGGTCTCAGTTCCTCTTTTGTACATGGGAATGAACCATGTCACATTCCCAACCACATTGGGAGATACCACAGGTGGCTTATCTTTCTTTTTCTTTATATCTTCTATGTCCCACTCCCAATCAGGTTGATGGCTAAGATCTCAATGGAGTAGAATATCTATTCCAGCACTATATCTATTCCAGCTCAAAGTTCAGATTAAGCAGGGATGCGGTGGCT
Organism: Phrynosoma platyrhinos; assembly: GCA_020142125.1. Classification (NCBI taxonomy): domain Eukaryota; kingdom Metazoa; phylum Chordata; class Lepidosauria; order Squamata; family Phrynosomatidae; genus Phrynosoma; species Phrynosoma platyrhinos. The sequence goes on along the minus strand of CM034703.1, from coordinate 10,702,312 downwards.
TAGTGGTTAAGATGCCAATTCTGATGAACGGCAGATTGGCAGTTTGAGGCCCGAGTGCTGCATAATGGGGTGAACTTCTGTCACTAGTTCCAGCTTCTGCCAAAATAGCAGTTTGAAAGTATGCAAATGCAAGTAGATAGATAGGTACGACTTTGGTGGAAAGATAACAGTGTTCAGTGCAGTCATGCTGGCCCCATGACCATCGGATTCATCTTCGGACAACACTGGCTCTTTGGCTTAGTAACGGAGATGAGCACTGTCCTTACAGTCAGTTACGATTAGACATTCATTCATGTCATGTTTATATTGACCTAGATATACCACCCCCACTGAAAACAGCACCAAAAGCTTCCATAGCATTCTCTTCTTGCATATTACTTTTGCAGAATTTATTTATTTATTGGATTTATATCCCTTCTTTCTCTCAAAATGGGAGACAACGAATTCTAAATTAAATCAATAATAAAGGCGACTGAAATAATTAACAAACCAACCATCTAGCTCTGGGAATTAATAATAATTCATCTGGAAGTCCATACCCACAAACCATTTCCACATTTAAATTATAGAAATCCAAGTCCAAAAGGTTTGTGGAGGAAGCAGAGGGATAAATACATATATGTAACTCCACAGCCCCAAAAGACAGTGTAGTGGTTTGAGTGTTGGACTAGGATTCTGGGAGACCAAGTTTGCCTATGTCTAAGGATGTGGTACATCCTATCACCAAGTGTTAAAGGGAAGGAAAGGGTATTGTGTATACCACCTTGTTTTAAACATTGTTTGAAGAAACCCAGGGATTCCTCCCCCCCCCCCCCCCCCCAATAATGGGATGATTGGTAATGGAAGACAAAGCCTTTCTGAAAAACCCTAGTCAGAGCAACAAGAGATAATAGGTTATCTTCTGGCCAGAGCCTGGGAAAAATACTTTTTGGATTACTCTGCCTAGAATACCTTTACTAATATAGGCACTGGTGACTGGTGATCTCACATGTTGTTAAAAAAATGCGTCTCAAAACGTTGCTTCAGAATCATACTCTGTTCACATGGGTAACTGTGAGGCCTAAACTGCCAGATTAGTCCCCAGCACTGTGAATTTGTCCTGAACACACTCCAGATTCTTCACAATATGCTGTATGTCCATTATCAAATTTACAGATCATCACAGAATCATAAAGTTGGAAGGCAAGGTCTATCTATTCCAAATCCTGGAATAAACAACTAACCCCCCCCCCCCTGAAATGTAGCCATCTAATCTCTCTTTCTAGACCTCCAAAGGAAAGAATCCGCCACCATCCAAGGGTCTATTCCATGATCAAACAGTTCTCAGTGTAAGGAAGTTATTCGTAATGTTTAGATGGAATCTCCTTTCTTTGCAGGTGAATTCACTGGTTCAGGTCCTATTCTCTGGAGTCACAGTATACAAGCTCCCTTCATCATCTACACTACAACCTTTCCATCATCTAAAGATGGCTATATCGCCTCTCAATCTTCTCTTTTCCAGGCTGAATATCTCCATCTCCCTGAACTGTTCCTCATAAGATTAGGGTTCTAGACCAAGAGTTTCTTGAGGCATTTTCTGAGACAGAAAGCTTGAGTGTCAATAGTCAGAACTTCAGTTGTTCTGGGGGAAACAGTTTGGAGAGGGATATTCCACTGCTGGGACCAAATAACTTTTCTGATTCTGAGACTTAAGACAATTAAAATGAGGAGAGAAATTGTAGTTACAGCGTAAGGTGCCATTGGCATGTTAATGACTAATTTATCAAAATGTGATATT
>CM034703.1:10646155-10673436 GCA_020142125.1 Phrynosoma platyrhinos | reverse complement strand
CTAGCCTGGGGCCGGTCCAAAGGCCTCTTGGGGCCGCATCCGGCCCCCCCAGGCCTTAGGTTGCCTACCCTTGGTTTAGAGGTTAACATTTGGGGAGGTTAACATTCAAAGTTTGGTGCAACTGTACAATCCAGGCCGTGGTGTGTCAAAGACACTTAAGCAGATCTTCTGCAGAAATTTGCATTACAGGGAAGAAACAGCTTTAGAAGTCAGAGTCTACTAAGCTGTGATGCTCTATAGTATGGGGCAATCCTTCCTTGCTACGCTCTTTCACCAGACCCATTTTAAGCTAGGCTGGACTGCACACGGATGGATTTGTGTTCTCAGCTGGGTGCCACTGCGAGGAATGTCTCCCTGCTGTGAAATGAGCAGGCAGCCCTCCATGTAGCAGTTCTCCACCTTGTACTGTAAGATAAAGACCCACTATGAGGTGTCATAACATTGCTTAGGCAGTATCCACTTCCAAGTTCCCCTGGAGTGAGGAACTATTACGAAGGACTGCAGTCCTCAAGAGCTGAAAATCTTTTCCAGTTCCTAGAGATGTCTCATTTAATCCTGCCTTCTTCCAAGTAGTTTGGATCCTCAGTTCCAGAGAGAGGTTAGTTTATTCATCCATGTTTTGCTGTATCAATTTTTTTTTTTAGTAGTGGTTTGTTTGTCTGAAAGCTTCTACGCACCCAGGCCGATACATGCAAGAGGAAAATTAGGCTCTAACAGGGATATTAGTATCCCTTTAAACCCTTACATGGCCTGGGTCCAACCTACCTAGGGGATCGCCTTCTTCCATATAATCCGCCCCGCGCCCTCAGGTCCTCTGGGAGGAAGCTGCTTCAACTGATGAGAACTAAGTTGGTGGCAACCTCCCAGAGGACATTCTCTGCCACCGCGCTCAGACTCTGGAACGCCTTGCCAGAAGAGATCCATCAGATAATCAGCTTAGATGGCTTTAAAAAAGCCATTGAGATGGATCTCTTCCAGCAGGCCTATCCAGAATAAACTACTCTTCTATCATGATCTTCCCCCGTCAGACATTTTCTTATATCCTTGCCTTGCCCCAGAGTGCCTATTGTTTTAAATTTTGTTTATTGTTTAATTCTAGTTTTAACTGAGACTTGTATTTAATGTATTTTTAATGGGGGGTCAACTGTGTTAGTTTATATTGTTTCGCTGTTTATTGTAGGGGTTCTTTTATGTATTTGATTTTAGATGTAAGACGCCTTGATGGCCATGGCTAAAGGCGGGGTATAAATATTTATTTATTTATTTATTTATTTATTTATTTATTTTGTTCCAATGGCAAGGACAAAGCATTTCAAATGTTTTTATTCCCTCATTGGGCAAATTTACTGGACTTTTTAAGACTTTTTTTTCTCACAATTCAGGATTATTATTATTATTATTTGCAAACATTTTATTTTCTCAGAAAGCACACACAAAGAGAAAGCGAGATGAATGCTATTAGTACTCAGAATTAGAGCAGAGCCACTGAATCAATAGGAGTTACGGTACTTATGTGCTGACTAAAAAAATGCTACAATGGGTCTACTCTATTTGGGACTAACCAATAGGATTCAGGTGAATAGGTTAATACAACAACAACAAACAACCAAAGTTGACTTTGCAAAAACATTGTTTTTTGTGTGCAAACAAAATTTTTACTCTCTCTCTCTCTCTCTCTCTCTCTATATATATATATATATATATGAGATAAAATATGATGGATTACTGTAATGTCTCACCAAGGACAAGAAAATTTGTGAGTATTTTTTACATCCACACATAAAAGAGACTTGCAGGCCAGAGAAAAGGGTTGCTGGCAGGCTAGCCTTTCCTCTCATATGTAAGATTTTCAGACTGGGTGCCATTTCCTCAGGATGCAAACGTTTGAGTTGGCAATGACCCCGATGTTTTTCAGCAATTCTGATTTTCCAGTATGACAGTAAAATGTAACCTGAGGGGTCAATACACTGCATAATGGTTTACACAACAAAAACAAACCATCTGGTTTAATATTTATCTATTTAAATACCTAAATCTCAATTTTTAGCACCTCACATGGAGGCCCAAGACAACTCACAACAGGGTCTGAGATCCTACATCACATCTATATTTTGTAATCGGATGAATCTGTATCTCTATTCAGAGTGTATTGCTGAAACTAGCAGTAATCTTAACTGGATGTGGAGAAAGCAAGTGCTATAATGGCCAGATGTTGATGTGCAAATCTTCATACAGAAGCTCACTAATCACAGTAATCACATATGTAGGAAGATTTTCTCAGCAGCAAAGCGCTTGGAAACACAGCTTACATCAGTTTTAACTGCCTTGAAGATCTGAACTGGTCCAAGGAGGCCTTCTGTCAAGGAAACAATTGTGCAAACATGATCAAGTATAAATAGCTGCCACTTCATACAATACTGTATACACGACTTTGCAGAAATTCTCAAGCATAAAATGCTGACTCAGTCAGCAAGTGCATGTGTACAGACATTCAGACACCACTCTAAACACTTCTATCCAGAAGAAGCAAATTGGAAAGAAACAAGTCAGTCTGTGTATTCATGGAAAGAACTTGGTACCACCTTCTTGGCTCTGTATCACTTCCAAATGATGGAAGGAGACTGGAATGTTTGCATGTTTCACCATAAGGGCATTTAAATGTGAGAGTCCACCATTTATGTTCTGAAATGACAAATTCCTTGGATGAATGTACCACATGATCTCCCCTCTCCCTTTCACATTCTTGGAAAGACCCTAGAAATCTCCCAGTTGTCATTAGAATATCAAACCATACCAGTTATGGTTTGGGTGAAATACAGAAAACCCCTGCCCAGTTGTCTTTGTATGCCCAATTGGCATGTGAAAGGAAAGAATAAAAACAAGCATTATAAGAATGCCCTCCTTTTCAGCATCATCCTCATCACACCTTATGAGTCGGATTCATAAAATCTGTAACCTGGGGAGCCATTTCTACTCATGTGGGCTTCCCACACAATTTATGATCCTAACTTCTAAATCTTGGAAGAGCCTTCACGAATTAGTGCAGTCTTCCCCCTGTAGAATGTTGCCCCTACTTTTGGGAGGCAACAAGATTGGAAAACAAGACTAGATCACTCATCCCTTCTCCCTCTCCTCTATGTGCTGGCTCTACAAAAAAGTAAAACAATTGAACGGTCTCTTGTCTGGGTTCATCATCCCACAATTCCAATGGGGAAGGCTAAGACAATTTCTTGGTCATCCATAAGGTGCATGTCCCACTGCTTTGTTTACTAAGCCATTGGGAAATGTACCATGAATGAAGCACACAGAAATACTATGAACTGGAGTGAAGGGAGTGTTATGGCGGGGGCAGTTAGCTTCAACAATATTTATATGGTAATGAATGCCTCCTTGCTCTGTCTCTGGTATTAAGTACAACATTATCATGCAAAGCATGACTAAGTAGCTGGTTAGCAGAAAAAATGTGGGAATTTGTCATTTCCACATGGTGTTTCCAAGGGATGCTAAATATTTGGAGCTGGGGAAAGAGGTTGAGGTTATATTTCAGCTGACACTGAGTTAAGAGGTATAGTGTAAGATCAGAGAGAAGAACCCACTTTTCCATGAAGGGTCTAACATTTCTGGCAACCAGGTTTTAGACCTGAGTGCATAGGCCAACCAAAATTTATAGGCTGCTGATCTGAGGCAAGTGTCAATAGAAACTACAGAATTTGTAGCATAGAGTTCTATGAAATGGGCATCCAGGGCAGAAATCAAATGGCTTCTTTTGACAAGATGCCCATCTATGCATCCATCTACCCATGCACAGTACCAATTAGTTCATCTTCAAATAGATTTTTAAAAGATGCATGTGTTAGAAAGAACCAGAGTTTGGAAAAATGACTTTTTAAAAGTAATCATTCCGTTAATCATTACAGTGATTAAAAGCAGCCTATTCATATACACTTGTAAACTTACTTCTTGTGCTGATCATTAGTTTCTGATTATTTTTATCACCTTTTTTTAAGAGGGGAAAAGTCTTAGTATTGTTAACAACTTGCCATAAAACTTGGAAAAACTCTAGACAAAATGCCTATAAATGCATTACCTTAAAAAGAAACATTTGAAAATAACTAGAATAAAGTAATTTTGGCATTACACTTGTCCCTCCACATTTGCAGCTTTGACTTTTGCGGATTTGATTATTCACAGATTTTATTAATTTGTTCTCTCTAGGAATATCTAGGTCCTCCAGAGCAACTCAATGGTTAACTTCAACCAAAGGTCGCACTAAGATTCCTAGAGAGAACACTCCACTAGGTATTTGTAGCTCCTCCAGCACAATTCTATGGTCAATGTCTGGCAGATGTTGACCACAGAGTTGCACTAGAGGACCTAGAGATTCCTAGAGAGGGGTTCTCTCTGGTAAAAACATAGTGTTTTTGTTATTTGTGGTTTTTCTACATTCACGGGGGTCCTGTGCCCCTAACCTCAGTGAATACGGAGGGACGAGTGTACTTGTTTTTCTTTTAATGTGGCTTTGTTACATCTTCTTTACCAAAAAAGGTTAACTGTGTTATTTCTAACTTGTGACTTGTAAGATCTGGATCTATACATGCACAGGAAAGGGCCACTTGACTGGGACGCATGGGGAAAGCAGGTGAAAGCTCTTTTTAAAATCTGCTATCAGGCACGACAAACTTAACTGTCCCTGAAGGACAGCACAGGCTAGTTTTAAAACTGGAACACTACCTTTTCCCCCAACAGCCACAGAAACAAGAGGCCACTTGTAAAGCTGTTTAAAGAGGAGCATTTTTTTAAAAAGGGTGTAGCTTAAAATAAATGGGGTAAAGATGAAACTCAGAAGTGAGACGAGATGCCTGAGAATCACATTTCCCTAACTTTAAGGTCTGGGAACTCTTCCCAAATCTCTGGATGAAAAACAAGCAGAACAAAGTAAATGACCTGGGATGGATAGAAAACAATTCAGTTAGGCTTGTAGATGATCCCATGGAAAAAAAAACACACAATTTTCAAGGGGAGAGATCTTTTCAGCAGTCATCTTTCACCGTCAACACTAAGGAATGAATACAAGGGTGGGTGGGTTACAGAGAGTGGATGGAGAAACAAAATGAACCACTGTGCTAAAAGCAACCAAAGGCTGCGCGCACACACACACACACACACACACACACACCAGGGGTTCCCACACATCCACCTTGTCTCTCCCTGGCATGATATACCTTTGGTTATGAAAGGGGAAGCAATAAACAAAAATGCAGTATCACTTTTCCCCATATCTTAGCTCCATTGATTTAGCCTTGGTTTAACAAGGCTTGGCAGGCTGGGTGGGGGGGAACGACTGTATTAACCGGCTGAAAAAAGAAGACCATGTGAGCAAAAGAAAGGACAATGAACACTGTAAGAAACAATCTCTGCTTGGTAATTTTTACCTCTTTCACAAATCATTGCTTGCATGGCTATCCAACCCAAGGCTCCATTTTTAGGCTCAGCACAGAAAGTGAGGAAGTACAGGGTAGCAAGCTCCATATGATACAAGATAAAACAGACCCTCTCCTTGATAATAAGAACCCAGGAAAATAAAAAGGTAAATCTATCCAGCCCAGTATTATCAACACTGAGATTTCCAGGCAGTAGAGCTTTCCTGTACTGGATAGAGATCACTGGTCATCTCTTCTGATCTCCCATTCAAGTGCTAACAAGGGGGAATGTTTAGGTTGGTACAGTGGTGTACCACTGCAAACAACTCAGTGGAGCATGCAAAACTTGGCTGGGACAAATACACAGATAAGTGAATGTCAGCATATTCAGCTGGGCATGCAAAAAAGATCCCTAGCTGAGATCCTAAATGGTCACATATAGTATAAGAGTTTCTGTCACTAGCCTCAGGACTCACTGGTTCACTGTGATACCTGCCTCCAATAGTTATTCCACAATTTGTGGAAAGCACAGAAAGGAAATCATAAAAGAGTTCAGCTGTGGTCCCAAAGTCAGATGCAGATCAAAGGCCCACTAAGACCCTTCCACTAAGGCCCACCAGACCCAATGGATGTCTCAATAAATGATGCCATTGCTCTGCATCTGCCTAAGGGAACATAGCCAGAAGCTTCTCAGATTCCCTCTGCTCTCCACCATCAGGCACTGAATGGTCAAGGAGGCAGCTTTCACAGGAACATTATGACTTTAAGGAGTGAGTTTTCTCCTTGCTGAGGGAGGAAAGGAATACCATATTTTGCAATGAGCCCAAAACACACGCACAAGTGTAAGGTGGAATTACACTTGTGTATGTCACTGAAAGGATGCTGGCCATTGTGTGTGTTGGTACATTCATGCCCATACCACACACATTAGACTCCAGGGTTACGTAAAGAAAAATAAAGAAATAGAAACCCTGAATTAAACAGTACAGCAACACTGAAAACGCCCCAAGAAACCTGAAAATCCTTCCTGTTTAATGATGATATATCTCAAATATCCTTTTAAGCAGTCTTTGTCCATTCAAAAGAATGAAGTATGGAAAACAGGCTACCTAATACAGAACAGCCAAAAGGATGGTCTTGTTCAATTTACATCAATTAAACATGTAACAAGATGGTTGCATAATTAAGCAAAAACCAAGCTAGATGAGGTTGGAATAGTGATGTAGAACCACTACTGACTTCAATACAACAGTCTCAGAGAACACATAGAGTGGTTTCCGTTCCAACCTTACTGTGAGAGAGTAACAGCAACTGCAGTACCTGAACCATATTCTTCAACCAGAAATGCAACCTATGGGTGCTATGTGGCCCTTAGTTGTTGTTGTTGTTGTTCCTGTTGTGTGCCTTCAAGTCATTACAAGTTATGGCAACTGTAAGGCAGCCCCCTAAGACGAATGGTGCTTTCGTCTTCAAGTTTAGTCAGAGAGGTTTTTGCCACTTCCATCCTCTGAGGCTGTGAGAGTGTGACTTGCCAAGGATTACACAGTAGGTTTCATGGACAAGTGGGGATTTGAACCCTGTTCTCCAGAGTCACAATCCAACACTCAAACCATAACACCATGTTGGCTCTGAGCATTGGAATGAGGCCCTGGAGAACAGGGTTTGAATCCCTGCTCAGCCATGTAAACCTACTGGGGGACCTTGGGCAAGTCACACTCTCTCAGCCTTGGGGAAGGCAATGGCAAACCCCCTCTGAAGAATCTTACCAAGAAAACCCCATGATAAGTTCACCTTCGGATTGCCGTAAGATGGAAATGACTTGAAGGCACACAACAATAATAATAAGCCCTTCTGCCACCTTCACATCCTACACCCCAAAATTGCCATGAAACCCCACTCTTATGGACTGGATCTCACTGTAAAGTGATGTTTCTGATACAGTAGAAAGCAAGGTAGATGTGGCACAATTCAAAGAGGTATTTATGACCTATTTGGTTCAGCCCAGGTTGTCTGGAAGACTGTATCCTCCCATACAAAACTGCCCTTCTTTATGTTGCCCACTCTCATAGGTACATCAGGTGGAAACATCAGAGAGGATTTTCTTGGTGGCTGCTCCCACGCTCTGGAACTTCCTCCCTAGAGAGGTTCTTCTTTGTTATCCTTCCAGTAATAGATGAAGATTTTTGTTTGTTTATTATCATTAGGTCTTTAGGAACTGACAGTTTATGGAGAAAGGGCTTTTAATGATGTGCTCCATTGTCCATATTTGTTGCTTTTTAATAGATATGTTTTCATACAGCCTTCAGCTCTATTGATAGTTTATATTTTAACTTGTGTATATTTTTATTGATTTTTTTTAAAAAAATCTGTATCTGTTTTAACTTTTTTAAGCTGCCTTGAGTCCTTGGGCTGGGGGAAAAATAGGATAGAATTAAAATAAAATTCCTCTCCCATTTCTCCCATGAAAGCACATCACACCTAGAAGAAGCATGCAAGTATGCCTAAAACCAAAGTGGGGTTTTTAAAAAATGAAAGAAAAAGGAAATAGAAACACTATGCTTTGCAAAGATGCTCTTCCACATTTCCACTTGAAACAGTTACTTGAAACCATTATCTGAATCAGCCTGCAAAGAGAGATCATACATAGGATTTTCCATTTCACTTAATGGAATGCTATAATGCTATAAAGCCCCCAATTCATACCAGAGGGCATATCGGCATTGCAAGCACTAATGTGTAAAAAGAGAGAGAGAGAGAAAAGGCTGGCATAGAAGCTGAGTGAAGCATACATTTTTCATCAGGGTAATATGTAAATGGTTGTGGCATTTACCATAATTAGACAGCGCATTAGCGCGATTAGGCAAACGGCGGGTATCAAAGTGGCAAGGACCATAGGATCCCTTCTAAAGTCCCTTTGCTCTGGGAGAAACTGACACCTTGCCATCTCATCCTACACTGGCAACCTGACCCTCTTTGAAAAGGAAAATCTGAATCTAGGAGCAGACAGCAAATTCCCAAACAAACAAAACAGTCATTATTGTCATAAAAGTATTTTCAGTTCAAAGGATGGTCAGTTTCAGAAGCCACAAATTACCATGATTTCAGCTCAGGCTGGAAAGAAAGGAAACAGGCCACTGCAGTTCTGACTCGGGCTGTCTAGAAAATGTGTCTGCCTTAAGGGCATGGAAATGGATATGGGGATTTTGGTTACTGTCACAGGGTAGCAATATTTGATAGTGAGTACAGAAACTGCTAACATTCCTGCCAGTTTCAGTTCCATATTCATGTCTATAAGCAATTCAGTTGCATAAGTGGAGTTCCAGAAGCAGAACTATTGTACATGCAATTGTATATTCTTGGATCGTGTATAGCTACTCTACTTACCAGTGATTCCATATACCACTTCATTCAGATTGTGGAACAGCATGTGCATTTACTGACATGCAACTGATTGCATAATGTTGGTATTCAGGAGAAGGATGTATTATGCCATCACCACTTAACTACCTGAGTGTAGATTTATACCATACAAGCACAATGTGGGATAGTTTTTTGTGGGTTTTTCGGGCTGTGTGACCATGTTCTAGAAGAGTTTCTTTCTAACGTTTCACCAGCCTCTTCTGTGTGGCTGGCATCTTCAGAGAAAAGATTTTCTCTGAAGATGACAGCCACAGAGGCTGGCGAAACGTCAGAAAGAAACTCTTCTAGAACATGGCCACACAGCCCGAAAAACCCACAAAAAACTATGGATGCTGGCCATGAAAGCCTACGACTTCACAATGTAGGATCTTGCTCCAGTCTATTTCTTCATTGTTGTGATTCCAGGGTTCTCTTTCTACTAGGAGTGTAAATAATACAGTCGCCCCTCTATTTTCGTGGACTTGGCATCTGCGTCCCTTGCCCGTTTGCACGCAGCAAATGAAAGGGGACTAATAATAATAATAATAATAATAATAATAATAATAATAATAATAATAATAGTAACCCGCACCTTTGAGATCAATAAGGGTGGCTAACAACAATAAAATATTACGTAGGACAAACAAGTCAATTCCTTCTCCCCCAAAAACATTATTAAATCAGTCCAAGTTAAAACAAAATGGACACGTGCCACTATTTGAGCCAATGGGGCTTGAATACTGATGATTTTCCATTTTCACTGGGGGTGGGGGTGGGCCGGAACAGATTCCCCACAAAAACGGAGGGGCAACTGTACTTGCAAACTTTCTTATCTAAAAAATAAATAAAAATAAAAATAAAAATAAAAATAAAAATAAAAATGGATGATCCTCACCACACAAAAAAATTGTTTCCAGGTTTCAGGGCATTTCTGTGAACATTTCTTTTGAAAAAAAATTGTTCTTTGCACAGAAAGCATTAGTTATGACAACATAACTAACGTTTCCATGTTTGTGCCAAATCACTGTGGGGTTTTTCACACAGTGGTTTTTTTATTATTATTACTATATTTATGCAAATAAAAATTCCACCAAATGTAAACAATCAAGTAAAAATATTCAAAATTCCTTTGTAATTTCACCCAGTGGGGACGGGGAGAGAGGTTTGGAATTCTTCATTCTTGCAGGCAGCTACACACCAAGTAAAGATTTCTGCTCCTAGTTTCTACTGCGAGTAGAATACTTTTCTTTTCTTTTCTTTTGATAAGATGTGGGGAGGATTTCCAAGGAAAAGCAGGAAGTGGAGAAGGCTCTGACAACCTTCCTTTTGAGGCAAATAACTCTTCGGTGTCCAGGACTCCAGATTTCTAAAATACATTGGATTACTTAGCTTTCATCATCATCATTGTTATTATTAAATATTTCTAGGCTGCTTGGTCTTTCTGCAGCTGTTCAGCAGGGACCCGAGCCTCCCACCAAATGTGCCTCTTCTGCCACAAATCCAGTTCTGTCAAAACGGCTCAGGTGGATTTAAGATTTAAGTATTCTCTCTATTGGTTGCCTCAGGCTAGTTTGTTGCAAAGCATTTGCTTGTGCCCAGTGACTCCTCTGCACCCTTCCAGTGTCAACTCCTGGAAAGTGCTCCTATGACAGATCAGAAGCCTGAAGTCAGCAGGAGCTACAGATGAAACCCACAAGGTCATAATGTGGCCCTCAAAATGAAGGCAGAGATCCTGAGTCCTAACTTGAAAGGGGCACCTCAACTCCTGGGCCTCCTGCAAGGTTCTGAGGCAGACGCCTGCCTTTTCCGCTGCTGACGATCTTGGAGGAAGCTCCCAGGTGTTCAAGTTAAGTTGGCCCCCTTTCCTCTCCACACCGCCTGCAGTCAGAACTTCAGAGTCACAGCAGGGGCTTTGTGGTATCCAACTGCAGTGCTTGAAGGGAAGAGAGCAGCTTCCTTTTCTTATGCCTCGGAGGCAGCTTCGTCTCCCCCTGGATTCTCGCTCGCTCGCCGAGTGCTTCAAAGCACCCACTGCCTGAGTTATATCAAAATGGAATCAGAATGAACAGGCCAGGCTACCTGTGGAACAGACTCTTTGACAGTGGGGCAGGCAACATCAGCATAGCCTCTCCAGGTGGAGGCAATGTCAATAGCCATGCTAAAAAGTAGCACCAAGTTCATGCACCATCAGGAGACTGGAAATAAGCAGGCTGGGGAGAGTCCTGTTTGCAAGTGATATACTGCTTATATCTAATCTAGCAAAGCTCATTGTCCTGCAAGGTCAGACATTAGACATGGAATCAGGGAGCCCTGGAATTCACATACATCATTCATTCACTGCTGGCAAAATGCTGCTGGAAAGGTGGAGGAGGGGGGGGGGAGTTCATTTGTGCAGCCACTGACCAGGAAGAGCCTCTTTCCAATGGGATTTTATTCATTTTATGGCCTCACCCTCTAATACTAGAATATAAATCTAACTTTCTTTTCTCTGTTCTTTCTGTGACTAACAGATCATCTCCTGCAAGGAGGGTTGGGCGAAGGAAATCCCGCCACTTCCATTTATAAGGGAGCTTGGCTTCACAAGGAAGAAACTGACATATGGCAGCTGCAAGCACAGTGTGAAATGTCCAAGGCTCCAGATTTCCAAGATATACTGGATTACTTCTCCTTCATTATCAACACCATTATTAAATATTTCTAGGCCACTTGGTCCTTAAAGCAAAAATCAGAGAAAAGCATGTACCACCACAAAAGCCATTATAAAGCAGCTTTGAATAATTAAGCAGACATAAAACACAAATAAAAGAGAACAGAAACATCATATTTACCATAAACCTACAGAGAACAATTACAATTTAATCAATATATGCTAAATAATAATAATAATAATAATAATAATAGTTTTTATTTGTATTTTGCCGCCTCTCCCTACGGATCAAGGTGGGATTACAGAGAAATATAGAAAAATACAATATATAAAATGCAATATACAAAATCATAACAATAATAAAACCCCACATATAGTCACTGTCCATAGTGATAGAATTCAAGGATATAGCTGTGTTTGTCTGTAGAATCAGTATGTTGAAAGATCTTGGAGCACCTTTGAGACTAACTGAAATAAAGAAGTTGGCAGTATGGGCTTGCATAGACAGGGTTTCAGCAGAACCTCTTCCAAGGCCTACCTTGTGATCCCTACTATTTTCTGGAGTTATCATCCAGTTACTAACCAGGCCCTGTCTTGTTTAATTTCTGAAATATGACAAAACCAGGTATGTTCAGGGTGGGATGGTAGTAGTATGAAGAGGTGTGTTTACCTGTCTGTATGCTTATTTTCATGCTCTGCCAGACAGTGGGCCTCTGAGAAGTATCTCTCTGGCTAATACTGGGGACAGAACATGGGCACAGAGAAATCCTTAGACATAATGACATCTCCTACCTCTGAAATTCAGCTCAGCTCATAATTAACTTGCCTGAGTGCAAGCCATTCCTAGTCTCCCTTCTTATCTTTCCCTTCTTCAATATACATGTGAGAGAAGAGAGGAGTAAACTGGAGGGCACCAAGGGGTTCATCCTCAAGTACCACATTCCTAGTCAAACAATGTAGGCTCATGCTTCAATGTAGTACAATACTAAGAAAATTTATTTAAGAAAATTTATTTTACTAGCAGACATTAAAACCTGTCTCTTGACGTTGCCTGCCAACTTATGGTGATCCTAGGTATTTCATATGGTTTTCTTAGATAAGAAATACTCAAGAGGTACTTTGCCATTGCTTTCCTCTGAATATAGCCTATAGCACCTGGTTTTCATTGCCAATTTTGCATCCAAGTACCAACCAGGGCTGACCCTGCTTAGCTTCCAAAATCAGACAGGATCTGGTGCCTTCAGGGTATTCAGGTCTTATAAAAACTAGAAACCCTTGGATTTGTGGTGCCAACATAGGCTCCAAAGCAAGACCTGCATGCCAGCACTTGAGGAGACAATTCATGCTGCTGAGCTTGAGAGTCACCCACTGCCAACCAGAGCTGATGGTTGTAGGGAGCTTGTGCCGCCCAAGTTGTGGCTATACTGTGACTGCCATCATCTTTCACCATTGATTATGCTGTCTAGAACTGATGGGAGTTGCTGGTCAAAAATACCTCAAGGTAGAGCTTGACAGACTAAGTATAAACCTCCTTCATTCATATATATGTGTCTGTAAACATGGTCTTGGAAATCACATTCCCTGGGTGTGTCATAGCATCGTGGAAGGAACCTCATGGGTCATCAAGTCCAACCCCTACTCAACATATTGGTGTACGTGCTAATATCTCAATTTACAAAGGAATGGGCAAATCTATGGTTGTTTTCCACTGGTATCCTTGCTTCAGCAGAATGGCAATTGAATAGGAAAGATACTCATGATTATGATCTCACAGAGTTCAGATATAGTTGGCACTTCCCACATTGTGGAAAGCAGTTTCCAGACACCCAGTGATAAAGGCTTTTTGGAAAGCCTTTCCTTATAGTTGTACATGCAATCTCTGTATCCATGTATTCTGCATCCATGGATTCAGCCATTCATGGTTTGAAAATATTTTTAAAAAATAATAATTCCAAAATGTAAACTTTGCTGTTTTATAGAAGGGACACCATTTTACTATGCCATTGAATATAAAGGGACTTGAGCATCCATAGATTTTGGCATCCATGGGAGGGATGGAACCAAACTCCAGCGGATACCAAGGACCCACTGTATTAGAGAGCATGCAGTTCAGGTCAATGTGCTTCAACAAACAACAAATCTATGAGCCTGTCAGATGTGCTTGGACAATCAAAATCACTTTATTATTATTTTTGTTTAATCTATCACCTTCTGTGAGAAGGGAAAGTACAAAGAAATGAAGCAAATGCCTAAACAAATTTTGTTCTGGGTACCTTAGGCAATGTCACGGGCATCCCCATGGACATGCTAAATTTGCACTATTATTCACCAGCTTGCATCTTCATACACAGAAATATCATATATATACTTCAATACAGGCACACTCTCTTTTATATCTATAAAAACACTGCCAAGGACACGCACTGCTTTGTGCATAAGGAAAAGTGGTTGAGTTTTAAAATACTATCAAACCCTATTAATTCCACCAACGTGAGCCTTATAAACAAAACTCTACTGTGTCAATTGAAGCTCATTTGTATTTCACTTTATGATAGCATTTTTGGCTTTATTATTAGACAGACATTAGTGCAAGGAACATTGTAAGGATGTGGAAGGAGAGGAAGAAGGGTGGATATTTTAAGGAGAGAAGTCTAGAAAGGATGGACAGGTCATGCTGTGGTCCCCATGAGGGGAACTCCCACCCACATTTGCACAGAAGTCCTTGCACACTTTTCTACTTATTTTTTTCTAAATAGGCACATGTTGCATGGGCTTTCTCCAATCATACACAAGTATGTAAACACAAACCAAACTTAAAACAGGACTGTGAATTCCTTTAAAAAGGAAAGTATACAAGCCCTCAAATTTACAAGTTTTCCACCACATGTTGAGTCCTAATCCATGCCCAGTTCAGGAGGTATGAATTGTACAGACCTGTAAAACCACACCAGTATAATAATCACCCAACTTCCCCACACATTCACAGGAGGAAGGTGAAATGGAAACTAGTAGGTCTCTCACCCACTTTAAAGACCTATTTGCAATACAAGATCTTGAACTGAGTTGGAGATATGAAGCAATAGCCCTTTTCCTGTTTCACTATAATAATAAATTGGATGATTTTGCATCACAGTGACTGCTGCATTTGAAGTGTGTGTGTGTTTATACGAAACAGCAAGAACTGCAAGTCCCAGAGGAGTGTCTCTGAAGAAACAATGTTAGAAACCGGTGCATCTGACCAGCACATTCCGTCCTAGGTTTATTACATGTGATCTTCTCTGTGTACACCATGTTGTGTTCTAAATTTAGTCTCTGATGTAGTTAAAGTCAATAGGGTTCCATCAAATCTACTACGACCACTGCTGCTGCTGCCAAAATCCTCAACAGGGTCTTACTATTTCTTCCATGCTAAGACTCAATAATGGGAAGCCTTAAGAATTCATATATATATTATTGCTTGTTGTTGTTGTGTACTTTCAAGTCATTTTCAATTTATGGCACTTGTAAGGGAAATCTATGACAGGGTTTTCTTGGTAAGATTTGTTCAGATGGTGTTTGCTTTTGCCATCCTCTTAAGCTGACAGAGTGTGACTTACCCGTGGTCTCCAAAGTCACAGCCTAACACTCAAGCTACTACACAACATTGGCTCTCATAGAATTTTTAGTACTCTTTTGGAACATGACATTTTTGTTTGGGAAAAATGACAGTGACGATGACAACAACACTCCTTTCACAGAATTACTAGAGATTTATTTTAGTCTTTAATGTCTCACTTCCAATCTTGTCTTCACAATACAGAACTTTTGTTCCTTTACAGATATGGGAAATCCAAATGGATATTTTTCTGGCCAGGTGTTCTTGAAGTCATAAAGCAAGGGACAGCTTCAGTTGTGCTTGAACACACAGGCTGGCCTCTTGTTCACACAATATCTCACCATAGCCTGTTGTTGTTGTTGTATTTGTGTCCCTTCAAGTCGTTTTCCAAGTTCTGGAGACTCTAAGGCAAACCTATCACAGGGTTTTCTTGGCAAGTTTTTTCAGAGGAGGTTTGTGATTGCCAGCCCTTAAAGCTGAGAGACTGTGACTTGCCCAAGGACTCCCAGGGGGTTTCCATGGCTGAGCGGAGATTCAAACCTCGGTGTCCAGAGTCGTAGTCAAAACACTACACCATGCTGGCTCTCAACACTTGGCCATTTATGTTTATAGTCATGAATGATTGGACATGACCCCCAAACCTTACTTTTGCAGCCTGGCAGTCCCCATGATGGGAAATGAAGCTTGCAGTGCACCCTTGGTCATAGAGTGCTTTGGGACAAGCAAGAGATGCCTCCAGCTGCCAGTTCTCTAGGCACCCTGTGACTGAGACAGCATTATGGTTATGCTCAGAAAAGCTTCAGTAAGGATACTGCCAGGCTGTGAAGGTAAGGTTTGGGAGTGCATCATCAGTCATAACTATGATAGTGGAGCTCCATCAACAAAGTTATGGATTTTGGCCAAAGTTTGGAAAAGCTGATAATACGGGCTTCTTTACGGTGCCCCTGGGTCATTGATCCATCAAGTACTACCCATTTTGATTCATGGCAGTTCAGGATTTCTAGCAGAATTCCTCCTCACCCTATACATCTGAAATCCCTCTTTAAAGCACATCAATTCTAGCTCAGTGCAAACTAAAACCACCCAAGAGCCAGTCAGGCACCCTCACTGCTGTACCACTTCAAAAGACCATCAGCTTTCCATCAGTTGGAAGGGCTTTTTTCCTAAAAGGAACTAACCTTCTAATAACTTCTTCTCAAAAAATGGTCCAAAGGAGATCCAAAATGTGGTGGAAGCACCCCTTACGTTTCTTAGGGGCACCGAGGCACATTTTGGTGATTTCTTTTTTAAAAAAAAGATTGTTTTGTTTGTTTTCAGAGGCAGAAGCAGCAGAGGAGGTGGTCCTCAAATGCCCCTATGGGATTAGTAGAGATCTGCTAATAGGAAACTGGAGAGGCCTCCTGTATATTGAATGAAAAGATAGGCACTTGACATTTTGTTACAGGCATAACACTGCTACTCTTTCTAGTAGCCCTGTACATCTTTTAATTAAAAAAATACTTCAGCTGTATAAGTATTAACTAGGGCAGATAATGATTAATCAATTATCAATAGCCTACAAATTATTTAACATAAACAGCTGCAAGGTTATGAGCTCTAGTTTCTTATAGCCCTCTTGATATTATCATACGAGAGGTCAGCATTTCTGTGATAGTAACAGAAAAGTTTGGAAAAAGTCAAATTAATTCCAAAACTACATATTCCCTCCGGCTGTGTTACTAATTTTTAGGTGGTTAGCAAATAAATGAAATGGCAAATAAAGAAACTGTGAAGTCAGCATGAAAATTCTCAGAGATCTGAGTGGGAAAAAACATTTTAAACAATAACAAACTTGCAACTCAAAAAAGGTTATCCATGTATTATTCAAGCCCTACTCAGGAGAAGGGGGTATCTGCTCCCATCCTACTCATTGTCGCTTCCCTCATATGCAAAACAACAAATGTGAAGAGAAACTCTTCATCTGCCTGAACTCCTTAGAGCCAGAAGGACACCAGCAGCCAGGATTCGGCATTCCCCTCCATTTCACCAAGGTTTCACTGGCCAGAGAGAGACAATTCAAGCCAGGATGTGTGGCCGAGCGGGATTGCTTAAAGCTCCATCCTCCCCCTCACAACACCTGCTTGAACTCCTCAGAGTCAGAAGGGATACCGCTTTTCTCTTAGTGCTGGCACGGAAGGAGAACTTTGGGCGTAGCTTTAAGCTAGGTCCCAGGCTTTCCTCCCCAAGCACCGCAGATTAGATGCTGCCTTTTAGAGTGATCTGTCTGCAAATTCTGGGACTAATAAAGCAACCAATCAGGTGGATTGTAACGGGGGAGAGCCAGTAGAGGAAACACTGGGAGCGGCGATTGAGGTTGTGCAGGGCAGAGGAAGATATGGCGACAACAGTGTGGAATTTTGTTACAAAAGAAGGCGGTCTCGATGTCTGAAAGAGATCCCGCCTTCAGTTCACTCTGTTACCCAAAGTAGGCTGGGGAGCTTACCAATCACGCCACAGAACCTTACCTTGCTCTTCTGCAATGCCAGGTCAGTAAAAAACAAAACCCACATCATCCACGATCTCCTCATGGATGAAGCCGACCTGGCTTGTTTCACAGAGACCTGCTGGGGGATGATAGTGCCATCACTTGGAATCAAGCTCTCCCAGCTGGGTACTCTGTTAGTGAGCAGGTAAGGGAAAGTGGGCGGGGGGGAGAGGAGCTCTGATTCACAGAGATAATCTCACCTTGACTAGGATACCTATCCTGAAAATAGACCACTTCGAATGTATGTACCTAAGCCTGAAGACCAGGGATAGTATAGGGATTCTGTTAGTATACCATCCACCCCGTTGCTTAACAGACTCCCTATCCGAGCTAACGCAGCTGGTCTCAGAATTGTTGTTGGAGTCACCCAGACTTTTAGTTCTGAGTGACTTCAACATCCTTCTCGAGTCCAGTTTAACAGGTGCAGCAGTTCATGGATTCCATGACAGACATGAGCCTATCCCAGTTGTTTTCCGGACCAATGCATTCTGTGGGCCATATCAATGCGGTCTTTGGTACAAAGCAGGCATATCCATGGTGGAGGTAATAAATACCACTGCACTGTCATGGACGGATCATTTCCTGGTAAAGGTTGGACTGAGAACTACTGTCCGCCCCACGGGGGTAGAGGACCCATTAGAATGGTCTGCCCTTGGAGGCTAATGGAGCCAGTTGGTTTCCAGTAAGCCTTGGAGGGTTCCTTGATTGGTAATGCCAGTGATTCTGTCAAAGCCCTGGTTAATACCTGGAACA
This sequence comes from Phrynosoma platyrhinos, assembly GCA_020142125.1. NCBI lineage: Eukaryota > Metazoa > Chordata > Lepidosauria > Squamata > Phrynosomatidae > Phrynosoma > Phrynosoma platyrhinos. The sequence continues at coordinate 10,655,098 of CM034703.1, read as the reverse complement.
TCAATCTCACTAGGGCTATCGACATGATCACTCCCAAGTGTCCATTCCAACCCACTCCAAATGGGCAACCATAGTATACGGAAGAACTTAGGAAGATGAAGCACGTTGGATGACTAGAGTGCACCTGGTGAATATCTCAACTCTTATCTGACAGGACTCGGCATAGGAAGTTTCTTTGCTCCTATAAAGAAGCAATAAGTGCAGCGCAGAATGTCTTCTGCTCTGCATGTATTGCATCTGCAGTCACGTCTGGCAGAACTGTTTAGGGTGGTAAGGGAACTGACACAGGTTCCACCTGTGCAGAACCCTCTATTTAAACCGACAACAGCCTGCTGTGATGCTTTTAACAACTACTTTGCTGATAAAATCTCTCAGATAAGAGCCGACTTGGATGCTGGGATTACAACAGAATCAACTGATGAAGTATTCAGTAAACCCATTTTAGAGATTAAACTGGATCTGTCTGAGTCGGTGAGTGGACAAGATCCTTGGAAAATGGAAGAAGACGATGTACCCCCTCGATCCGTCCATCATGGCTGGCCTTCCAGGGAGGTGATGCCTTGATGGCTTTTCTTAAAGATGTCATCAGTGCATCCCTTAGGGAAGGCTATGTTCAGACATGTCTAAAGAAAGCGGTCATCAGACTGCTCCTAAAGAAGCCTTCCCTGGACCCCCTAGATTTGAGAAACTATAAGTCTGTATTACATCTGCCATTCTTGAGCAAGGTGATCAAGTGGGCTGTCGCCTTTCAACTCCAAGTGATCTTGGATGAAACCGATTACCTAGATCCATTTCAAACTGGCTTCAGAACAGAATATGGGGTGGAGACTGCCATGGATGTTCTGGCTGATTACTTTCGTCTAGGCATTGACAGGGGAAGTGTGACCTAGTTGGTGCTTCTAGACCTCTCAGCAGCTTTTGATTTAATAGATCATAACATCCTCTTGGAACGCTTGGGAGAGTTAGGAATCGGAGGTACTGCATTGCAGCAGTTCTGTTCCTTCCTCACAGGTAGATTCCAGAGGGTGATGCTCAGGGACAGTTGCTCCTCTAAAATGGAGCTTAATTGTGGCATTCCTCAGGGTGCCATCCTGTCCCCGATGCTATTCAATATTTATATGAAGCCGCCGGGGGAAATTATCCATAGACATGGGGCAGGGTGTTATCAGTATGCTGATAACACCTAAATATATTTCTCCATGTCTCGGTCAGCAGCCATGACAACAGATGGCATTTCTTCCCTCAATCAATGTCTTGAGCTAGTCTTGATGAGGAAAAACTGACTCAAGCTGAATCCACACAAAAGGGAGGTACTTACAGTGGGGGCCCCCAAACTAGGTATTGGGTTGCAACTGCCACTCCTCAATGGGGTCACACTCTCCTCTAAGGACTGTGTTCGCAGTCTGGAGGTGCTCCTAGACCCATCGCTTCACATGATAGATTAGGTGAATGTGACAGTCAGAAGTGCCTGTTATCAGCTCGGGCTGATACACCAGCTGTGTCCTTTCCTGGAACTAAGGGACCTAGAAATTTTAGCGCATGCACTGGTAACCTCATGACTCGATTTCTGCAATGCACTCTACATGGGGCTACCCTTATACCTAGTCCAGAAACTACAATTAGTACAAAATATGGCAGCCAGGTTGATCACTGGTAAATCTAGGAGTGATCATATTACACCTATTCTGAAATCTCTTCACTGCCTATTGGTTTCCAAGCACAGTATAAGGTGTTAGTAGTTACCTTTAAAGCCCTACATGGCTTGGGTCCAACCTATCTAAGGTATTGCCTTCTTCCATACAACCTGCCCCACACCCTCAGGTCCTCTGGGAGGAACTTACTGCAACCTATAAAAACAGATGAACGACAACCTCCCAGAGGACATTTTCCGCTGCCACTCCCAGACTATGGAACACCTTGCCGGAAGAGATCCATCAAATAACCAGCTTAGACAGCTTTAAAAAAGCTGTCAAGATGGATCTGTTCCGGCAGGCCTTCCCCGAATACAACAATCCAACCTACCCTGTGCTCTCCCCATTTTATATAACCACTGTCATTACAAGAAAAATCGTTATTTTAATATCATGTTGCTGTTTTAATAGGTTGAATTCTTTTAATTTTAAAGGGAGGGATTATTATTATTATTATTATTATTATTATTATTATTATTATTATTATTTTAATTTAGGCTATGTTTTATTTAAATCTATTTTACTCTATGTAAGCCGCCTTGATTGTCGTGGCAGAAAGGCGGGATACAAGAATAAAGTTATTATTATATTATTATATATTATTTGTATGGAAGCTGACCACACAAGTAAAAACACTGATTTTTCAGGGCTTTTGCTGACACACAGTCATCCTCCACACCAAGAACCTGTCCCATTTGAAAGACATCACTTACATATAAGGAAAAATACAATGGAGGAGGATGGAGTTAAGCAGTTCCTTGCTCCTGTGTTAAAGAAAGCAGGGGGTGAGTAACAAGTAAATATGGCTACAGTCAGAATAAATTCCTACTTTTAAGGAGGTGTTAAGATATATCTTTTCCAATTGGTCTTTTAAATTATGTGTAAGAAGCATGGAACAGTTCAAATGGTATCAAAGTACAGGCTGAGTCTCCCTTATGTAGAATATCTGGAATCCTAAATATTCCCAAAACCAATACTTTTTGCATGGGAGGTTGAGATAGTAACACCTTTGCTTTCTGATCATTCAGTGTACCCAAACTTTGTTTCATGCAAAAAAAAATATTTAAAAATGTTGTATAAAAATACCTCCAGGATATGTGTACAAGAGGCATATGAATGTTGTGTTTATATCCCATCTCCAAGTTATCTCATTATATATGTATATGCAAATACAGGTATTCCAAAATAATTTTTTTTTTAAAAAAATGAACAAATTCCAAAATCCAAAGTACTTGCATGAGAAAGGAATCCAGGAGTAATTGACCACAGGCTGAACATAAAGCAGCAAAGTGATGTGGCAGCTAAGATCAAGGGAAGTAACAGTACCACTCTATTCCACTTTGGTCCAACCTCACCTGGAATATCTAGTTCTTGGCATCACAATTCAAAAAGGATGTGGACAAGCATGTCCAGAGGAGGGTGACCAAAACAGTAAAAGATCTGGAAACCATGCCTTATGAGGAACAGCTTAGGGAGCTGAGTATGTTTAGCCTGGGGAAGAGAAGGTTAAGAGGTGACATGATAGCCATGTTTAAATATTTGAAGGGATGTGATACTGAGGATGGAGCAAGTTGTTTTCTGTTGACTTGCAGCCGTGGATTCAAGCTACAGGGAAAGAGATTCCACCTAAACATTGGGAAGAGCTTCCTGATGGTAAGAGCTGTTTGACAATGGAATATGTTTATATTGTGGTATCTCCTTCAATATAGTTTTTAAAATTATATTGAAGGTTTTTAAACAGAGGCTGGATGTCCATCTGTTGGGAGTGCTTTGATGGTGTATTCTTGCATGGCATGGGGTTGGACTGGATGGCCCTTGTGGTATCTTCCAGCTCTATGATTCTATGATTTTACTTCTGGTGTGAAGAATTTCAGATAAGGGAAAAAACCTGTACCATCATTGTGTAATGTCAGAGAAACCATGAACTACTAAGAATTCTTATGGAATCTCTTCAGCCATAGGATGTTTAAGCTCTTCTCTGCACTGAGACAACAAAACAACGTAAACATGGAACAAGAACAAATGGTTGAAAATCAAATGTGAACACAAGAAGTGGAACAATGAAGCCTTCCATAGAAGGCCATGACTGACATTCATATACATTCAGAATATTTGATGCTTTAAGTATTTCCAGGAGCCTCAGTGTTGGAAAAATTGTTCTCACTTGGCCCTGCCTTTTCCATTTCTTAAAGAAACTCGGGTCCATCTCATCTGAACAATTGTTCAGGGCAATTCTTCTATATTCAGGTAAGGAAGGGACCTTCATCATGCATGTGAGGTTACTAATCCTGTTTTTCTAGTTAAGCATTAACATTTAACTAGATCAGCTGGCAACTGATTTTAGTCTGCAGTACTTGGGCTAATTAATATATCACTAGAAGAGTCAGTCAAGAGCAGAGCGAAATCAAAGGACAATGAATTCCCCCCCCCTCGAGACTTCAGAAATAAATTTCTTAGAATATTTGGAAAGGATGAGAGGAGAAAATGGCTGAGCATGCCCTGAGTGACTACCTGAACAGGCATTTGTAATTTCAGCAAATGTGTATAAAATATGTTCAATAGCAAAAGGAAATGCTAGAACAGGGATTGAAAGCTTCATATTGTTCTTGCAAGCAAAAACAAACATCTCTACTATTCTTCCTCCTGCTGAAAGAAAATTCTTGGAAACTATACAAGTTTTCATGGAGGAGTTGGAGTTGGGAAAATGCAAAAATGAGAAGGAAATGACATTTCATGGGCAGATGTGTTTGTTTCTACACACACAAAAAAAAATCATGTTTTTCTGCACAGGAATCTTGCTTTCTGTGCTGAAAATCTGTTTTCTACTATACACACACTGCATTTTCACATGACAAACTGTGAGGAACCCAGGAATCCTGAATTACAAAGATTCCCATTCATCTAGGAAACCCATTTTTCATCTTCCACTTGAATATTATTGAATATTCTTTCCATCCTTATGCAGAAATAATCCATCAAAATTGATTTCTGAATCAGATATTATAATTCCTGAGAATGAGAGCTTTGAAAAGTGGGGCATATTAAAAACAAAAACAAAAAACAGCCCCAAAAATGGCCTAAAATTGGCCCTGATTATCAGTGTTATATTCTAAAAATATTTTTTTTAACATCTGCACACAAGTACTCAAAGCAACCTTCTGTCATCCAAAAGTATTCTTCTGAAATTGGTTTTAGAAATTTTTGTCTTGCATATTTTGTCTTGCATATTTTCTATAAAGAAATGCATACTCTTGGGCAAGCCATATGGAGATAGGGGGAAAAGATAACAGGGAGACACTTCAAAATGTAGGTCTGTGTTTATTTATAATATATTGACCCTGTCTTATTTCCAAAAGCCTCCCACATATGAAGTTTACAAAATTTAGAGCTATTTAATAGAAATAAGAACCATCAAAATCAACATGAAATGGTAGTATAGCCAATTAAAATTTCAGGGGACTATAGAAGGGAATCAAAAATCTTTCAGACATTACTAATAGCCAATCAAGTTACAAGAGAAAAGGATGGACTTCACCCACTGCCTAAAAGTTGACAAAGGTAGCAGCAGGAGGCTCATATGCTTAGGGATTGATTTCCACAATTTGGGTGCCATCATTGTAAAAGGGATCTCTTCATCCATCTAACTGGTTGGTGTAGGGGAGGATGCCCAGGGTACTACATGCAGGAAAAGGTGACTCTTCAAGTATCTAGGTCCCAGGCCATCGATCTAAAGCAGGGGTAGGCAACCTTTTTGAGCCGGGGGCCGGGTTGCTGTCCCTCAGACAATTGGGGGGCCGAAGCACCAAAAATAAATAAATAAATAAATAAAATTTGCCAAGAAAACCCCAAGAACAAGTAATAACAACAATAATCAGTATCATCATGGCGGCGGCGGCAGGACTGGCTTTGGGCCGGACCAAAGGCCTCGGGGGGCCGCATCCGGCCCCTGGGCCTTAGGTTGCCTACCCCTGATCTAAAGCGTTAAAAATTAAAATGGAGTGAGTTTGCTTCCTGCTGCTCTAGGGGATAGCACCTAAACCAGAGGATTAAAATTACAAGATGATTCTGAAAAGAATCATAGAGTTGGAAGAGAACACAAGGGCCACCCAGTCCAACCCCTTACCATCCAGGAAAACACCATCAAAGAGTCTCCAGCCTCTGTTTTAAAACTGGAGACTTCACCACATTCAAGGGAGTGTGTTCCACTATTGAACAGCTCTTACCATCAGAAGGTTCTTTCTAATGTTTCGGTAGAAACTCTTTCCCTACAGTTTGAATCCATTGCTCCATGTTCTAGTCTTTGGAGCAGTAGAAAACTAGCTTCCTCCATCCTCAAGATGACATCCCTTCAAATATTTAAACATGGCTTTCACGTCACCTCTTAACCTTCTGTTCCCCAGGCTAAACATACCCAGCTCCCTAAGATGCTCCTCATAGGGCATGACTTCCTGACCTTGCACCATTTTGGTTGCCTTCCTCTGGACATGCTCCAGCTTGTCAATATCTAAACATTAGGAAGGACCTCATGATTTCTTCAACAATGGTAATTCTCTTTCATTGGAGTTTTTAAAGCAGAAGATGGATGACAATGTCTTGGGGGGTTCTTGATCTATGGATTCCTTCACTGAAAGTGAATTGGACTGGATGACCTTCAAAGTCACTTCCATCTCTTTGATTCTATGGTTCTCAGCCAGAAGAATGAGCCCCCCCCAAAAAAAATTCATCTCACCCAAAGCAAGAGAAGCATCTCTAGTCAAAAATCTGCACCTTAAAGCAAGGAATGACTACACAGAAGAGGATGAACTTTATTTATACCCTGCCTTTTCCCTCAAAACTGGGACTCAAGGTGGTTTTTGCCAGCACATCCATTGGCTAACACATTGCAAACCACTTAAAGAGTGCTTAGTTCACTATGAAACTAGATAGAAATGTAAAGTGCTATTGCTATTGCACTTGGGTTTGGCTTTCTGGCAATCTGTATAATTTTGGTAAGAAAGGCATCATCTGTCTGGTCACCTACCAACATCAGACATGTCAAAATCTGAATTCAGATAAAGCAGTGACCATGAATGCAGTCAAGCTTAAAAGGAACACCATGACAACCACTTACTAAATCCATTGCAGGGATTTAGCAACAGTGTTGGCTGAGAAGGAATTCATGCAAACAGTAGAATTTCATGTCTTACTTATGCAAATTTAGAGACAAGAGATGAGCTTTTGCAATGAGATGAGGTTCGGGATGCTCAGCGTGGTGGACTGACCCTTCAAGCCACAGGAGACCTAGGAGTTTCCCACACAAGTTTTTGATTTAATTCTGAATTGTACCAACATAGCATTGGATTCTGCAAGATGATGACATTATGCAAACTGCACATCATTTGCAAATTATTTGAATAACTCTGTTGTTTCTGTTAATAACTGATTTTTGCTCATCATATGAAAGAAAATGGAGAACTGAAGCCTTGTCCTCATCCACTGTCAATCTGATTTGTCCAGCCTGGATCCATTCACACTACAAAATTATAGCACTATGATGCCACTTTAATGCACATGGTTCCATCCTATGGAACCCTGGGATTTGCAGTTTAGGGAGGGACATTTCAAATTGTCAGCCAAAGAGATCTAGTTCCTCACCAAACTACAAATCCCAGGATTATGTAAGATGTGGCCCTGACAGTCAAATGGAATCATACTGCTCTAACTGGGTAGCGTGAAAGGGGCCCACCCAGATATTGCACACATAGAACCAAGCCTACTTCTTAGCCATAAAAACTAAAACAGGGGTGGCAACTTTGGCAGGTCTGGGAAAATACTCCGAGAATCACAGGAATGCCTGTCTCGTCCCAAGAATCACAAAAGAAGTCTGGAAAAATCCAGAAGTTTTGGGAGAAAAACTGGAGGAGGGGTTTAATGATAAACAGGGCAGAGGAGATGCAGACAGATGTTGAGATGCAAATGGACTTTAAATTTCCTGGACTTTGAAAATCTCCCAATTGCCATATGGCCAGAAGGAGGAGGAACCAGCCTGCAAGAGATGCCCTTCCCGTACCATCTTAACTAAGGACAGAAACTTTTTCTCCTGTCTGGTTTGTAACATCTTGCCTGATGAAAAAGCCAGTGGAGCTTCAAAAGCTTGCAACAAGTATACAATCTCCCTTCTCAATTCATGGGATCCCCCAATGAAAATGGGAACTTGCAAATATTGAAGCCCCATTGAAAATAATGGCGCACACAGGTGCGCACCACCATTTTGTCCCTCCCCTTTCGCCGTCCTGCGAAGAGTGAGACCACAGACTCCAAGTCTGTGAATGGGGAGGGACTGTATTGTGTATTTCAGTTGGCCAATAAAGGTATCACTGTTTGGTGGATTTTTGTTTGAATTTGCTAAATGGCCAACACAGCTACCCCTGTGAAAGGCTGTGAAATATGTAAGAGTGAATCACTATTCCTGGGCCTTTCTGGAAGAAGCATACAATCAGCCTGTGGAACAGTGTATGTGATTCCAGGGCTGCATCGTACCCACCCCAACCTAGATATGTTGGAAGAATTAAATCTGAGAATATAAGAATCCAAATTTGCTCTGTTCTTCACAGCTTGCCTTTTCTTTAAGTGTTCCTTTACTGCATTGTAGCCTCTAAGAAAGCCTGTGTGATGTAGTCAGGGATTTGTCTTGGTGATTTGCACTAGCGTAACTAGGAGTTACAACACTATATGTGAACTTGGGCATATTAGGCTTTTTCCTGGGCTGCACAAGGGCACCCAAATGGCACCTGAGCCCTGGCTTCCATTTAAATTAGGGGGATTGCAGACTGCCAGAAATAATGCAAATTGAGTCCACTTTAAGGGTTAGGGTTAGTGCTAGGGAATCATGGGGATTGTTTTTTTTTTTTCTGAGACATTGAGCCTTCTGTGTTAGAGAGCTCTGGTGCCATAATAAACTACAGTTCCCATGATTCCCTAACCCTAACCCTAACCCTAAAAGTGGACTCAATTCACACTATTTCTGGCAGTCTGCAACCCCCCTTACTAGTTGCGTAGCAGAAACAAGAATAATAACCACTAGCAGAAGCAAGAGAGAGCATTTTCCTTTCTTTGGAAATGTCCAAAAGCGTCAAAAGAGAATGAAAGCCATTTTAATTTGCAAGGATTAAACACAGGTTTGGGTCTGAAAAACAGCTGCCCCAAGGAGACCTATGAGAGGGCAGTTAGGGAATGGGATCTCAATTCCAGAAAGACTCAGAGCTTGTCTGAA
>CM034703.1:10617451-10638878 GCA_020142125.1 Phrynosoma platyrhinos | reverse complement strand
TATGCCTAGTTGCCTTTTGCTTATATAGGTACGTACACTTCTTGTGTTAAATATACATTTATGTATTTGTAACAAATCAAGTAAAGTTGTCCCATTTGCCAAATTTCTTTTTTAACAGTATATACAAGTATTCTGATTGGTTGGATCCATGTAGATTTATTCTGAATTTTGTTCTTGCTAATTGCTGTCCAGTTAGCTTTAACTTATGGTAACTCTATGCATGAGAGACCTCTAAGAGCCCCAAGCTATATCTGCACTGCAGTTTGATTCCACTTTAAATGTCATGGCTCAATGCTATGGTATTCTAGAATTTATATTGTGTGGGATATTTAGCCTTTCCTGCCAGAGATCTCTGGTGTCACAACAAACTATAAATCCCAGAATGACATTACATTGAGCCATGGCAGTTAATGCAGTGTTACATTGCATTACAGTCACCCCTCCATTTTCACAGACTTGAAGTCCATGTCCCTCACCTTTTCGCAGGTGGCAAATGGAGGGGGACAAAATGGGATACGTGCTCACGGCACGCGCCACCATTCAAGCTTATGGGGCTTGAATATTTGCGATTTTCAATTTTCATGGGGGGGGTCTGGAATGATTTCCCCATAAAAATGGAGGGGCAACTGTATTTCTGCAGTACAGATACAAGCCCAGTCATCAGTTTCACTGATCAGACATTGCAAACTCAGGGTTGTGGCTTCCTTAACTGAATCAATTGACTTCTAATGTAGTCTTCCTTTTTTCCTACAACCTTCCATTTTGCCAAACATTATCATTTTTTCCAGTGAGTCTCATTGTCTCATAATATGTCCAAAGTATGACAGCCTCAGTTTACTCATCTTAACCTCTAATGACAGTTCAAGTCTGATTTGCTCTAGCATCCATTCATTTGTCTTTTTAGCAGTGATGATTAATTAATTAACTAAAATAATTGCCTTTAAATTAATAATGTTTCAATAAGATAGTACACTTAATTTCTTTTTAAGCTTTCTTTTCATCATGGTCTTAATCTATGCTGAAAGCTGCCTTGTTGGGAGAAAGGTGGGCTATAATTTAAATAAATAAAGCTACATACTAGTGAGTCCTATTTTCTCATGATATGGCTTCTAGGGAGAGTATTTCTAATACTAGTTTAGAGCATATCAATCCTGAACTCCCCAGAAGCCAAGAAGACCAATTTGAAGCTGTCATACTTTGGACATATCATGAAAAGACATGACCCACTAGGAAATAATATTTGGTATGGTAAAAGGCAGCAAAAAGAGGAAGACTGGATTCCAGATGGATAGACTCAACCAAGGAAGCCATGACCCAAGTCTGCATGACCTGAGCAGAGCTTTTGAAGATAGGGTAACTTGCAGGTCTATGACTTATAGGGTCACCATTAGTCAAAGTTGATTTGAAGGCACTTAAAACAACAAATTTAATTCAGTAAAACATTTAGCAGCAACATTTAAAAACAGAAAAATGAGAATACAAGAACAACATGCACACACACACTTCTCTACCCAACCCCTGTTAGAATAAAAAAGGTCTTTACTTACTGGGGCAAGGAGCACTAGAGTTTGGCCATGCACAGCTCTAGAAGGTTGCATGTATGATTCAAGACCCAACTGTGTGACTCACAGAGGCAGCAAAGGTGAAAAATTGATTTATGACACAGAAAGGAAGAGAAAGGGCTTCTGCCGGACAATCATATCCACCAATTTCATAAACACTTAAGCTGCAGAGACACTCAATCTTCTCCTGAAAACAGCTACACCTTGGCTTCAAAGTTAGGCAGTTAACATTCCTCTCAATCCGCCTTAAGGCCACAGAGGATAAGTTCGAATGGCAGGGCTTACGATATGAATATAGAGGAATTAGAGATGGGGACTTAAGCTTCTTATAATGTATTTCCATTTGCTTTTTTGGTAGCGATGAATTTGGGTGCAGAGGGGAGAAGGGAAGATGAGAGATCCAAGGCTAGGCTGTGCCTAGAATATATTATATCAATATTATAGGATCTTATTTTTCAGCTAAATATTTGACAGCTTTTTCCAATCAAACTGGATTCTGGATGTTACAAGTACAAGATGAGAGTAAAGTATGTAATAGTGTCATCCATTACTGTGTAACCCCGCTGAGTACTGGTTTGGCCCAGTGTAAGGAAGGGGTTGGAGTTGCTGGTTGAGTTGAGAAAGAAAAGGAAATCTGGAGCTGAAGAAGAGTTGCAGTTACTAGGGCTAAGAAGTGGGCCCTTTTCACTTGGAGTGAGGTGGTGGCATTTTCAGTTGTGTATTTAGGGGACAACAAAAGTGTAAATTCTTTGTAGTGTAATTACTATATTGCATTTTCTTCTATTTAGTGTTATGCCAGCTTTTGAGGCATAATTACTAAGAACAAGAAGTCTGAAAGAGGATGCTGCCCTTTGCATGTACAAACAGAAGTCAGCAAGTGTTGGGTGGGTGGGTACATGTCTCTCAAACCAAGCATAATGTGGCAATGAGAAATTAATAGCCTGAGAATACTTAATGTTCCTCATCCAACAGCAATCCATCAGAAAATATGGGTCAGTTTGAAGTCTTTAGGCCCAACTCCAAAGGGAAAAAGCAGAAACAATTCCAACAACTCTGGTTGACAGCACAGTGAGGTGATCAGTAGGCCCTGGGCTGTGAAGTTATCCCTGAAATTTTACACTTTCCACAAATCCCGGTCACCAAAAAAGGCAGTGACTGCACACTTCCCACTTTCTCATGTATCTTTCTCTCTACAGTCAGCCGAACAGCTTTAAAAGAGAATGGAAGGAATGTCAAGTGCAAGGGCACGATCCAGATTTGTTCAGACAGTCTCCAACTGTGCAGTCTCTTGAACTTTCTGTGCTTTAGTGATTTTCGTACTGAGAAGTAGAAGAATGCAACTGGGAACCAGCTAAGAAAGACCAATTCTGTCTCTTAAATGTCCTGTGTATTTCCTGTTCATCTTAACTTGATAGCAAAATACACTGTATGGTGCATGCAGAACACATAACTTCACTCCCACTTTAAATCTTGACAGTTGTTTAAGCTGTGTAATTTATTTGTTTAAGTGTTATTTCCTACACTATACTCTCTTACGAAAAGGAAGGAATCATTAGCATTTTAGCATATGTAAAACTATTCTGTTTTTTAAAAAGATCATTTGAATTGGCTTTTTGTCCAGTGGGCTACTTTTTTTGTACATAAAATCCTTCAGCATTAGCTTCACAAGAACTTTTGTTGAGATCAAAGGATCAGGAGGTTTCCTCCAAATTCAAGTATTCCCCCCTCAGGTAGATTTAAACATTCCTCCACACACATACGCATACACAAACACACCAAATGCTTTTATTTAGGTTTGTTTCCCTTTCATTTTGTATTATTTTGGGTGTTAAAAAAAGGAGGTGTTTTCAAGATTTATTTGGAAACAATTCAAGTTAATTTATCATGTAATTAAGGGTTTAACTTTGCAATTTACCTAAAGCTTTCAGTTTTTAATTCATGATCCAACAAAGGAAGCAATGAAAAGACAGCAACATTAACACAATTGAAATCATTTTTCTTTTTTTTTCTTTTCTTTTTAAAAAAAGAAAACTCACATAAAAGCGGAAAATAAACTTTCACAAGGATAAACAAAATTCTTCTCTTCCCAGGAGGTCTGAGAAATAGTAAATAAGGTGGGGAGATGACACATAAAAGAATACAGGCAACTTTTGCAGAGAAGCTTGCTGAAATTTCCAACTTCAAGGCTCATTATAATAGGCTTGAAGACAGTTAACATGATCAGACCAAGCAATAATTTTGAGGGGGAAGCATACTTAATTTAGGGGTGGTGGAGTGCGGGTACAGGGGAGAACCTCCAGCAAATTCACAATTATAAGTTCATAATATAAGATCCCTATCACATCATACCCAAAGGCCAACCAAGTCCAGCCTTCTGTTCATCCAAAGGACAACTAGTGGCTTCTAGAAAACCCAGAAGTAGATCAACAGCAACTGCCTCCTCTCTCCCAGCCAGTGATACAGAGAGACACTGGTTATGTGAAAAGGAATCACTTTCCTTGACAAAAAATTAAAATCTCCATGATATGTGGAAGAGCTGTGTGACTAACAACAGTATGGTCAAGATCCTTCACCGAGGTTGTGTAGAGTCACTCTCTGAATATGGAGTTATGGTACTCATTGGTTTGGCTTTGTTTCTATTTGCCATTATATGCCTTCAAGTCTGAATTTGACTTATGTCATGGCTTGGGTCCAGACTATTTGAGAGACCGTATCTCCCCATACGAACCTGCCCTAAGATCTGCAGGAGAAGGGTCCCACCATAATCACAGGCTTGCCTGGTGAGGACACAAGAGAGAGCCTTCTTGGTGGCTGCTCCCACCTTTTGGAATGCCCTTCCATGGGAGGCTAGACTGGCCCCCTATGCAGTCATGCAAGCTTGGTTTTATTTTATTTTTGGGGGAGGGGGGTTGTGCTGTTTTAGATTATGTTTTTCATTTTTGTATATTTTATGTGATTTTATATTGGATCTGTTTTAATTGTTCTGAATTTTATTGCCATTTTAAATGTTTTATCTGTGAGATGCCTTGTGTCCCTCTGAGGAGAAAGGTGGTATATAAATTAAATAAATAAATAAATAAATAAATAAATAAATAAATAAAGTCAATGCTACCATAGGATCTTCTTGGCAAGATTTATTCAGAGTAGTTTTGTCACTGCCTTCCTCAAAGGATAAGAAAATGTGACTTGCCCAAGGTCACCCAGTGGATTTTTTTTTTTTTACGGCTGAGCAGGGGATTTGAATCCTAGTCTCACAAGAATGTACAACCAAATGCACAAGTGCATCCCCATGGATGTGCCCCATATGTACAATGACACTGCATGAGTGGATCTGCTCCTGCAACACTGAACTGAATGCACACATTCCACATTAAAATAAATAAATAAGTGACTAACTGCTTCCACAAGGGAATGTATCCAGCATAAGACATCCACTGGATTCCAGTCTGTGTTAACATCATAGAGAAGCAGCAGCCTATTCTGGATTGTTTTTCATGAGATAAGATAATACACAAACAGTGCTCAAAAAGCATTTATACCTTCAATCACTTTCTGACCATTTTCTCAGTTCATGCTTTTGAATATTCAGTCTAGCCTTTGCCAACCTGGATAATCTTCCAGATGCATTGTGAATCCCATCATCTCCAGGCAGTATGCCCAATATCTGCAAGAACAGTGAGCACCAATGTGATGTTACTGGTCAGCTACTGTACCAAGACCTGGGAGATCCAAGTTCTTAACCCATGCTGAACCATAAAACTCTCTGGGAGATCTTGAGCTAGTCACTGGCCTGCTTCACAAGATGACTCTGATGATAAAATTAGGGTATGACATGGAGATGCTCACTGGAAGAAAGGGGGATTTAAAGATAACAAGCTGTGATAAATTGGATACATATATATGGGATAAATATACATGGAGAAAACATTGGATTGTCCCCCTACAATAGCAGTAGACTGTTCCCTATAATAGCCAATTCCACAACTGCTATATCTCTTGGGTCCTGCAATCTTCTGAGTACTGTATGGGTCTCTGGGAGTAGTTGTGTTAAGGTACAATGATTTCTGTGCTAGTCTTTGACCTGCAGTTCCTCCATCTCCTGTCAACAGTCCTGAGGCTGCAACAGCCGTGTAACTGGATCACCCATCCACCATTTGCTAATAGCTATTACTTCTTAATAAAGGCTAGCACTTAGGGCCCGGATGCAGTTACTGTCAGAAGGGTCATGGTTAATAATGATTAATCCAATCCTTACCAACACAAACTGCATCTACCAGTCACTAAATAATTGCTCAACAGCCTGGATATCCTTTCCAGAGGAACAAGGGAAAGGAGGCATCCATCTATCATAGCAAAATAAAACCTGAATACAAACACACAGAAGAGGAAAGAGAAGCTAAATATCCAGGAATGCTGAAGCCTTAACAAGAACTGAGGAAAGCAAATAAACGTGGGATAAGTGAAAAACTAGTAAAAAAAAGTTGAACATACTAAATTGAGGTTGCCTTATATTGTTCTTATCTGATCCCACCTCGAAAGTTTCTTCCCCAAGGAAATCAAGCAAGTTGCATAAATCACTAATGGCATCTGAGCTGAAGCAGATTGTGCATCATTCCTATTCAAGAGTCTCATCATCTCTCAATTAATCTAAGGAACACTTAATATATTCAGAAATAACCAGACTCCCCAATAGTTGTAGATAGAACTATTTGTCATAGGAGATGACATAGAACAAGGGTTTGATCTGTTTGCTTTACTCATCTTTCCATTAAATTGAAGACTGATGATGATGATGGTACGTGATATAACACAGTATAAGCACACTCAAAGTTGTTGTGTCTTCAAGAGTTCATGAAGTGGAGAGAAATAAAGAAGCCTAGTACTACTAACTTCCAAGCACAGTAGAAAATAAGCTGAAATTCTAAGGTTGTTCCAGTCATATAACTATTTACAAGACAGAATACTTTTTTAAAAAGACACATTGCAGAATTGATGCATATAATATAGATCCTGCCCACAAACTTAGAAGGGCAAGATCTTTGCAAATGGAAACTGGACCAAAAAGAAGGGATTATTATAATGAATACAAGAAAACGGCAAGCAGGTAAATAGATAGCTACAGCCACAAACATATATACACAAGGTGTGAAAACAAAGCAGTATGAACTGTCATGGAGTCGGAATGTTTTCTTCCTTTTCTTATCTGTTTTCTCCCCCCACACACAAAATGTAAGGATAAATTTCTGTAAGGAGATGGCCCGCATCACAACAAAACTCACCAACTGAAGAAACTTGACAAGATCTGTCACTGCTGAAAATAAACCCTAATCAAGTCCTGATCAAGCAGCTGCTGTATATGCAACACAATATTTTCAGAGACTGCTGTCCTGAACGTGCCAAAGGCTTGAGAGACTGACCTGATTTGACTCCTACGATCACATGGAAAGAGCATTTTGGGTATTCTCTGAAAGCTTGTTTAGTACAGAACAAATTTTTCTCTTTCTCTCTCCTTCACTCTCTCTCTCTTTCTGGACAGCCCTAATTCACCAAAGCCCTAAACCTCTTTGATTCTACATTCACCCAGAGGGCTGAGATCCATTTCACTGTACAACCCTACCCCTCCCCATAAACATTACACTGTCCAACTCTCACAAACAAGTCTCTTTTTCTGGCTTTGGCTGTCTGCAGAGAGAGAAATAAAAAGTGTGGCACTTGCTGAGTGACAAGACACACACATATACACACACACAGAGAATCCACTTTGCTTTGAAGATTGAGTGGAGAGGGTTCAAAAGAGAGTTATATGGAAGGGGAAAGAAAGGCTGTTGTGGCATTAAAGAGGTTTATTAGTTTGGCAAGGTGGAAATGGCAGAGAGGGGAGAGGAGCCTTTTAAAGGAATTGCACCCCTTTCTCAATGACTGACCACAGCTAAAGAGGCAACACCTCTCTCTATTCCCTACCACCTCCACCACTGTCACCACTGGCCATTGCAAACAGGAATATAAACTGCACTACAAATTTTTGGAACCTGGTCTTTAGGCTTAGGATATATGATCCCACCTTTCTTAGTGCTATTTTTACTTCTGGTTTTCAGAGATCTGGAAGGGGTATGCATTGATGATTGTGGTGCACAAGGCCAGCTATGCCCTTTTAATTAGGGATGCAACATCTATATTTGAAACCAAGAGACAGAGAGAGATTCAGAGACTATGCACCCTTGTCCTATAGAAGGAAGGCCAGCCATTAGCCTTTTACCTATTGCGGACCACGTAGAAAGAGATGGAGGTGTGTATGAGAGAGATATCAGCTGATCTTTAGTATACATGCTCAAGGCAGGAGACAGTTATAATAATAAAACAGTACAATTTTTTAAAACAGTACAATTTTTAAAAACTGGGAATAGCAGCATCCATACAATACCCCAAAGTGAAGTCAACAACTCATCTGGTATCATAACCCCTACCAAATTTCATTTGGTTCCAGGAATTCCCCATCCCCATGGATATCAAAATCTGTGCATGTTCAAGTCTCATTATATACAATGGGGTGGTAAAATGCTGTCCCTTAAATAAAATGGGAAAACCAACTTTTGCTTTTTGGAATTCATTTTTTGTTGAATATTTTCAAGCCACGGATGGTTGGCTCCATGGATGCAGAATCTGGATACGAAGGGCCAACTGTATTTTTAAAATGTAGCTTACCATTTCATCTATAAAGGGGGTGGGGGAAGTAAAGTGATGGAAGGAGGAAAGGTAGATTAATGCATGTGTATTTAGAAAGGGTTAAGATGAGGTACTCTACACTCTGTGTAGCTTCTTAGCTCTTTCCATTTTATGGATATGAACAACCTTTTGCTCCTTTTAGTCCTTTGGTTTCTCTTGAAAATCCAGGCATCCTTCACCTTATCAAATCATTTTGCTTTAAGTGGGATTTTGGAGACAATGCTGGGCTTCATGCATAATGAAATGACAAAACCTGAAAGTTCACAACAGTCCTCAGTCATTCCAAAGTATCCATGACTTTATTATAGAACATGACAATCCATGGAGTCGGAATATATAGCTCCAAGACTACTCCCTGGAGAACTGTATCTTCTCTGAGTTCAGAAAACCTGAGAATCCATGCAGTAGAGTCCAATCAAGGAAATTAATCAGAGGTGGCACTCATGTAGCCCTCTAGATGTGAATTTGAAATTTTGTGCAGAATTAGCCCTAAACTGTGAATACATTTCAAAATCTGTACATTTTTCAAAGAATTCTTCATAGCAGGAAGAAAATTGTCCAATTTACTTGCTGTTTCCTTTGAGAACAAAAAATAGTGAAGAACTGCATCCTCCATTTGGTTCCTAGTTTGCATCCTTAGTTTGATGAGGCACTAGACAATTCTAAGTATTCCTCTCTAAACTGAAGATCCTAGGATTTTACTGGATGGAGCCATAGCAGTCAAAGTGGAATCATGGTGCTATAATTGTGTAGCCATGGTCCACAAGCTTCCGAAGTGTGCAGGCTTGCCAAACAAACACACTTTGTCTTTTGCAACAAAGTACTATGCATATTTAAGTTGTTTAATTATTAATATTTACTAAAATATTTTTGTCCAACTATATATCTTACAATCGCCGGGTGGAGTACAACTAAAATCAGTTTAACTAACTCTAACAATATGAAAGAGTAAGAAATCATTTAAACACACTGAAAGCATATGTGTCATCTTCTGCCTTCTGGGGGCCTTGCTGTATCATTCCTTGCTTTTAAATATACACCTCCCTCCTCCATCCAGACCTTCATAGTCTCAGACTCTTAAGAACAAATTATGCTGTAGACTGGAAGAGAGATGAGCTGAGGTGCCCTGGGGATGGAAGCAAAGATAGCAACTTGATCTCACAGAAAACCAAAATCTTATCCATTCATGCATGGAAGACCATAGCATTTCTTCTTGCTCCCTAACCCTCTGGGCAAAGAAACCTTGCATAGTTGCTAATAGAAAGTTCCCTGAAATGGAGCAGTTAAGGGGCTAAGATGTGTTATTTTTATATTGCCATGCACGGGATCCTCAGCCATTAAAAACAGATACAGCGTGTATATATTATTTTAATGTAACATCTTCCATTTCCTCCCTTTCTCTTCTCCCCACCTCACTTCACCAAAGTCACATTGATATTTAGATTTTTGTCAGGGGACAAAAGAAACTCTCTCTATGTACAAAATTCTACTAATGTTGTTGTTTTTAGTTCATTTTCAAGAGTCACTTTTCCTCTTCAAGTTATTAACAGTCTATTACACCCCAAAGTGGATTTCAAAAACAACCCTTCAACCCAGCTGTTCCCAATCTTAAATATAGAAATCGAGGGCCACTTCACACAACCAAATTGGCATGCTAAGGATGTAGGCTGAGGGCATCCTTGAAGAATGCAGCATATTGCAAATGTCACTACTGTGCAACTGTTTCACACGCATACACAAACACAGTCCCAGGTTGCAATTTGGTCCTTATTTATGAATTCAGTCATTGTGATAGCCCTTGCCCTGATCCTGTGGTTATGACCCTTCACCTGATCCCTTTTCTCCTTCAGGAAATGTAAACCATGTGTCTTCATGTCACCTGTCAACTTATGATGACCCCATGAATTTCATAGGGTTTTCTTAGGCAAGGGTTATTTAGAGCTGGTTTGTCATTGCATTCCTCTGAAGATAGCCTACAGCAGCTGGTATTCCCAGGCAGTCTCCCTAACTAACTAAACTAAACTAAACTAACTAACACCCTAAATGTCTAATTTGTAAGCCACTCTGATAGCCTTTTGGCTGAAGAGTGGGGTATAAACACTCCAAATAATAATAAAATAATAACTAACAGGCTCTTTCAGTCTTGTAGGCAACAACCACCATCAAAGTTCCTCCTCAGAGGTTCTCCACCAAAGGACATTTCCTAAGGTCCACAATCTTATCATGGGCACAATGAATCTTGTCAGTACCTTTCAGTCCACAAAGCCAAGGGCAAATTCACCAGTCCACTGACATAAAGCTACCATATGCTTTATGGTATATGCATCTGGGGAAGTAGACTGAAGTCTACAAAAGCTCATGCTGCCAACTTCTTTATTTCAGTCTGTCTCAAAGGTGCTACAAGATCTCTCTACATAATGTAAGCTACCAGCCACCAATGAATCCTGACGGATGTAAGTGGGTTCTGTTAACCACACCAGTAGGCAAGTTTGACGCACAAATAACATTATATTATAAAGATAATAAAATAAACAGTTAAAATATTAACAAAAGTATATGATTATCATGTACCCTCCGCTGCACAGAGGACTTTCTGAAATACAGTTGGCCCTCCACATTTGTAACTTTGACTTTTGTGGATCTGATTATTCATGGATTTGATTAATATGTTCTCTGTAGGAATCTCTAGGTCCTCCAGTGCTACTCTATGGTCAAAGTCCACCAGAAGGTACACTGCAAGACTGAGAGATTTCTAGAAAGAAAACTTCCCTAGGCATTTGTAGGTTCTCCAGCTCAATTCTGTGGTTAACATCTGGCAGATGTTGACCACAGAGTAGAGTTGGAGGAGCTAGAGTTTCCTAGAGAGGTGTTATCTCAGGTTTAAAAAAGTATTTTTTAATTTGCATTTTACCACTTTTATGGGGGTCCTGTGCCTCTAGTCTCACAGAATGTGGAAGGTTCATTATAGTGTTTTAAATAGCATTTTATACTGATTTTAATGTGACCACTGTATTTCTACTTGCCATGGGTGAACACAGAAAACCTCCACTGTAATGGAAGAATTCAAAGACATAGCTGTGTTAGTCCGGATTAGAAGTCAGAGCTGTAGCCATGTTAGTCTGCAATATCAGTATGCAAAGGGATCTTGTAGCACTTTTTAGACTAACTGGTTGAGAGATGTTGTAGTACAAGCTTTCATAGACACAGTCTACTTCCTCAGATGCAGACCACATTTACAAAAGCTTATGCTACAACCTATTTCACAGTTAATTTCAAAGGTGCTACAGGATCCCTCTGCATGCTGATATTCCAGACTAAGGACCTTTACAGAGTGCCAGAAATAATGCCGCTTGAGGCCACTTTAAATATCCTGGCTCAGTGCTAAGGAACCATGGGAAATGTATTTTTTTCTGGGACACTGAGCTGTCTCAGTCAGAGAGCTCTGGTGCCACAATAAACTACAGTTCCCATGATTCCTTAGTACTGAGCTAGGATACTTAAAGTGGCCTCAAGCTGCATTATTTCTGGCAGTCGGAAAAGGCCCTAATACAGCTATGAATATTATCACACAAAGAATGGGATAGGGATGGGATTGCTTCCCCATCCTTATCCCGTCCATGACCCAAGTGAAAGTGATTGTGCAAATCACTTTCACACTGCAGCAGACTGAAAAGCACTTTCAGCCATCATGGCATTAATGGGTTCTTCCGTTATTACAAAAGACTGCAAATGATGGCTGAAAGCACTTTTCAGCCATCATTTTTCAGCCTGCTGCAGTGTGAAAGTGTTTGCTCAATCACTTTCACTGACACTTCCCTGCCTGGTCAAGTATGGCTTAAGTGTGAAAGTCCTTCCCTCGATTGGGTGGGAAGGATGGGACAGGGATGGGACAATGACATCCCATTCCTCATGTGATAATCTTCTATGCCTCTACTCTTCCCTTCTTATTTAGCTAGAGATTTCCTGCCCATTCCTTCTTTAATTGCAGCTAGATTCATACAACCTCCTCATACATGCACAAACAATATACAAGAGAGATCCAGCAAAGAATTCATCTTGCAGCCAACCCCCACCCCCATACAATATGTGGTTTGCTATAGTATTGTCAATGAAAATATGGCCCATGTTCCAGGAATACCCACCAAAATCAATTAAAGTCTCTCTCTCTCTCTCTCTCTGTTACACTTTCCATAACCAAATGGGAGGCAACTCAAAAACGTAGAAATATCTTGTTTCATAAACTCATCCAGTTTCATAAAATTTGCCAATGTCTTTTGTTTTAGTAGTCTAAAAAGTGGAATACATCTAAAATGTGTCCTTTTTTTATTTTATGTCTCATCAGTAACACACTTTATGTAACTGGACATTCTAACATGGAGTGGGGAGGTTTGCTCTATGTTTGTGTATGCTGAAAAGATTTCAAAATGAAGATCAATCAGAGCTTTGCCACATTCCACACTCAGTGCATCACAATCTACATTCTAATTTTCCCACATGGTTTCAGGCATTCTAATTTGATTTACTCTCTGTATATCTTAAAAGGAAAGTCAGACTGATCATTACAGCTTAATCCAGCCCTGACAAGGAAGTAAATACTGAAAATATTGAATTCCATCTCCCTCCATTCTCTTTCAACCTCCGACACACCACCACAACCACCTCGCCTTGGAAATCACGGGAAAATATTCAGTCTCTCTTGGGTTTGGAAACTTGCATCCTTCTTTGGTTTGTAGACTAACAAGGGAAAGAAGGGGAGGGCAAGTTGGACCATGGATTGAAGAGCCAAGGTGGAAAACAGCAGCAATGCAACAGACAGCTGGTGTTTGGGTGGTGGTAAATCACCCTGAAATGAGCCTCTTCCCTCAGTTCAATGAGGCCTAAACAATAAAGCAAGGCACAGCTTGGGGCCGGACAGGCCGCTAGCCAGCCATAGACACACATGACAGCTTCATTCAGAAGCCTAGAGTCAATACAAAAGCTTCGAAATCAATCCGACGTCCCGCTACCTCAGACAATGACCCAAATCTTCTCAGAATTGGAGCCCCGAATGAGGGGGACAGCATTCAAGGGAGATCAAAACCACAGTGCTGGCATTGAAAGAGGATGAAGTAAAAAGGGGCTTTTTTCCCGCCTAGGGGGCTGGGGTGTTTTTTAAGGAGGGAAAGAATGCCCCTGGGTTGTCAATGGTACAGTCAGCCACTGCCTCCCAGCCGACATGAGTTACATTCATTAGAAAGTGGGGCTTTCATACTTTATGCAAAGTCTCTGAGTTCTCTTTGTTGCCTCTGGGAGATGGCGCGGAGCTTTCCATTATTATTTTCAGCC
This sequence comes from Phrynosoma platyrhinos, assembly GCA_020142125.1. Taxonomy (NCBI): domain Eukaryota; kingdom Metazoa; phylum Chordata; class Lepidosauria; order Squamata; family Phrynosomatidae; genus Phrynosoma; species Phrynosoma platyrhinos. Next base: position 10,625,268 of record CM034703.1, on the reverse strand, counting down.
ACGTTCTTCCATAATTTATTTTATCTTGATCAAAACATACACCTCAGCAAAGCAATCCACTATGACTTTTGTTTTCTAAATAGTCAATCAGCAAGGGAAAATCATGCAGCTATAAAATCACCCATAAAGCCATCAACAACAATAATACATTAAGATGTCCAGGGAAATAAACACACACACAATCAGGGTAGTCATGTTGAATATGAAGCAAAAGATAGCAATATTCCAAATCCACAAGCACTGATACGTTTATTGAACCAACTCTAAAGTATAAAATACATTATGCAAGCTTTTGAAGCTTCACTGGCTTCTTCATCAGGCACAGAGGCTAAAAATTATACAGGAGGAAAATGGTGATGATATTAGAGTCACAGGCCTACATTCTGTCTGAGACTTTGGGGCTTTGCAGATGGCGCAAAGCGCCGTCTTCAAGCCAAGGAGGGGAGGGGCAGCCGGACGCCGGGCACCCCAACCCATTCCTGAGGACACCATCAGAACGCCCGCTATTGCAAATGGCGAGTGCTCCAATGATGTCCTTCCATCGCAGCGTCTGGACACACTGTGGCGGAAAAGATGCAAAAGAGGCACGTGCCGTCTCTTCCGGCAACCTTTCCGCACATTGAGGAAGGAGTGCTATTTTAGCGCTCCTTCCAGGGCTGGCCGAACAGTGGATTGGGGCCGAGGAGTAGGGCAGCCCCGGCCCCAATCCTCGGCTTCTTGGGGCGGCCCACGGCTGCCTGTCTGTAGAGGCCATTTGTCAGTTAAGAGGGTATTGATGGACTTCAATGCAGGGCAAGGCAATTCCCCTTATTGGCCATATAAGGACTAGGGACAAAGACAGACAATAAAATGCCAACCCCATTAGCGATAGAAAAGTAACTTCTTTTGAGATCCATCTGTCCCTGGGAGTAAACAACTTGCAATGTTTCACTCTCATTGAGAGAAAACAATTGATATTTGGGAACAGGGAGTGACATCATTTTGCTCCCCACCCACAGCAACACTCCTGCACAAAGTAACATATATACTCAACTATAGGTCAACATAATGTATAAGAGAAAATTATGGAATTTGGCATGGCCCATGAATAAGTCAAGGGTAAAACTTTGCTACTTGTCCATTCAACCTTGGTTGTGTGCAGTTGGCCACTTATCTTCCTCACAGAAGGTGGAGAGGTTGTCAGCTGAAACAACAGCAGGTAGGTGGGCAGGTTCATCCTTCTTCTTCCTCTGCCACCTGGTCTTCTCCTTGCGAGAAAGTTGGGCAGTGGAGGAGCCCTGAGGGGTGAGTGTTTGCCCCTCTTCCTCCACCACCGTCTGGTCACAGCCCATGTATAAGTCAACTTAAGTTTTTGGGGGCCAATTTTTCGGTGTAAATTTTACAACTTATACATGAGCATATACAGTAGATTCATATTTCATTCCACAGTTCACAACCAGAGGTTTAAGGCTGAGAAAGCATCTGTTTGCCAAAGGTTGCAACTCATGGCGGCAACAAAAGTTTGAGTCAAGGATTTCATGGCTTACCACTTATAATTAATCGCAAGCAGTGAAGCAACATGTGGTCACATAAGTAGACTCCTTATTTGAACTGGCTTCATACCATTTTCTAAAAAAAGTTATTACACACACATTCAATGGTCCCTTGGTATCTGTCAGGGTTTGGTTCCAAAACCACCTGCTCCCCATCCTGTGGATAGCAAAATCTAGGGATGATCAGGTCCCATTATATACAATGGGATAATAAAATGGTGTCCCATTTATAAAATGTCAAAATCAATGTTTGCTTTTGGGATTTTTTAAAAAAAATATTTTCAATCCATTGATGTTTGACTCTGTGAATGTAGAATCCATCGTCTTGAAGGGATGACTATATTGCTATTTCAACAAAAAATGTTCTTTGAAGGAGTCCACATAAGGGCTACAGTATATTAGATCATGTAATAGTTAATTACTCACACATACACTGTATCATACCATCAATACATCATATTTGTGGCTGCAGCAAAAATCCACCTCTCTTGGGTTCATAAATACAAATAGTTGGCCTTGCAATAACATAAATCAGTATCAGGAAGTGAACCAATGTGGTTTAGAGAGGTTCAAAGCTTTTTTCAGCCATAAAACCACAGAGTCTCTCTTAGTATGGGATAACCTAATCCCGGTAAAAAATGGCTCTATATATACTTCCCAAATCTGCTAATAATCTATGGCAACATCATGAAACTTCAGGTTGTTTGACATATTTGTAGGCCTCTGTACATCTGGCCTGTATGATCCCCAACAAGACCCTTTTTGAGTGGAGTAGCGAAGCAAGGATTCACAGGATTAAAGCACTGTTTGTTTTGGGGATTTGCTTTTTTATGACAGGGACTATCATCACCAGCTCCTTTGACTTCCTTATTTTTCTCCTCTGAATTTACCTGCAATCCCCACAGTAACTGGAAGGGAAACAGATTTACCCAGCCATTCTGCAATTATTATGTGTTGCTGTTGTTGCTGTGCGCCAAGTCATTTCCAACTTATGGTGAGCCTAAGGCAAATCTATCATTGGGTTTTCAAGGCAAATCTATCATTGGGTTTTCTTGGCAGCATTTGTTCAAAGGAGGTTTGTCATCGCCTTCCCCTGAGGCTGAGAGTGTGTGACTTGGCTAAGGTCACCCAGTGGGTTTGTATGGCTAAGCTAGTCCAACACTCAAAACAACTACACTATGCTGGTCAGTCCATTATGTGTTACTCTGGTTGTATTCCAAATATTTGTGAGTGGCTTTGCAAAAGACTTATTCCTGTTAAAATGAAAATGGCTAGCTATTGTTGTAGACCAATACAGCCACCTGCACTTTTGCACTTGGCTCTGACAGGGTGTTGCTACTGGGATTATCTTGGTGAGGGCTTGCACCTCAACATTTACCATAACACCACTGCTTCCACAACTGCTTCACTGCTCTCACACCTTCCCTTCACTGAGGGTGCATCTACACTACAGAAATACTGCAATTTCACCCCACTTGAAGTATTGTAGCTCTGACCTATGGAATGCAGGAAGTTGTAGTTTTACAAGGTCTTTAGCTTTCTCTGCCAAAGAGTACGGGTGCATCACAAAGCTACAAATCCCAGGATTCAGTAGGATGGAGCCATGGTAGCTAAAGTGATGTCAAACTGCATTGTTTTTACAGTGCATCAGCTTCCTCTGTCTTCTCCAGACATGCATTGGTTGAGGAATGAGCGAGAAGAGCTCCAGACTGCATTTTGTCCAGAGTCCAAAGACGCTAGAGATTGGGGGAGCAGCCCCTTGATATCATCCAGATGAATGGAATGTTCTGGGGCAATCCATTCCCCAGCTCCTCCAAAGTTCATCACCCCTAATCCACAGCTATGGGTTCTTATTCAGGAAACAAGAGGCACTGAAATCACAAGCCACACAAAATGATGAGTCAAACAATGGTTTGGTGTGTGCACGTCAGCAACTAATTGAGAAAACAAGTACGCTGCTCTGCAAAATACTGTGGGCGGACATATAAAACCCACAATGGACTTTGCAAACAGTGGACTTTCAGATGAACAACAACACTGGAAAAGGATAACTGGATAACTCCCCACCTTTAAAATTCTCCTCTTTCTAGCAGTACAGGACACTAGGATACATCAGTCTTACTTTGGCCAAGCTTCCTTTGCTCAAAAAAAAAAAAATGCTCTGGAGCACAACAGCAGCCTTTTATAGCTTTCCCATGATGAATCTGCTCTGTTTTATATACACTGAAGTCAGGAAAACACACCAAAAATGCACAATGAAAGAAAAAAAAATAACTCTCATTCACCTGAATCCTATTGTTAGTCCTAACTAGAGCAGAGGCATTCAATCAGTTAGATTTACCTATGTGCTGACTCATCATTAAAATAATTATTTGAATAGGTCTACTTTAGTTAGAACTAACCAATATGATGCCAGGCACTGTGAATTTCTTAGGGTGCACTTCTACACTGTAGAAATAATGTAGTTTGACACCATTTTAACTGCTATGTTTCCATTCTACCGAATCCTGGGATTTGTAGTTCTGTGAAGCACCAGCACTCTTTGGCAGAGAAGACTATAAACCCTGTACAACTACAAATCCCAGGATTCCCTAGGATGGATCTATAGAACATAAATTGGTGTCAAACTGCACCATTTCTACAGCAAAAGCAGCTTCATTTATATACCGCTTCATATCGCGCTATGCAGTCTCTAAGCGGTTTACAACTGTAAGCTCATTGCCCCCATCAAGCTGGGTACTCATTTTAGTGACCTCGGAAGGATGCGAGCCTGAGTCGTGCCTGAGCCCTGGCTGGTATTGAACTCGCAATCTTGTGGTTTGTGAGTGAGTGGCTGCAGTACAGGCATTTAACCACTGCGCCACCAGGGCTATTACAGTGTAGATCAGGGGTAGGCAACCTTTTTCAGGCGGGGGCCGGTCTTCAGAACAGCTCCCTTCTGGCGGGCTGGGGGGGGAATGGCAGTGTGCGCACTCATGTGCGCATGTGCCCGGCACCGCTGCCGCAGCCGCATGTGCTGCTGCCACCGCAGCCGCCACAGCCGCTGCCATGGGCATCGCACCCACCATTTTGTTTTCCACTCACGGCTGCCATTTTGTTTTGCCAAAATGGCGGCCGCGACGCATTTGTGCATGTGCAGGAGTACTGCACATGCGCAAACGCATTGCAGCCGCCATTTTGGAAAACACGGTGGCCGAAACTCGCAGCGGCAGTGGCAGGTGGCAGCGGCGGCGGCAGCAGGGGTCTGCGGGGGCCGGTAAGCGCGGGGCCCCAGGCCGGAACCGGACCGCAGGCCATAGGTTGCCGACCCCTGGTGTAGAGGCACCCTCTGGGAGAATGCAGAGAAACTTCTCAGCAGTAACTGAAAATGCTGAACATTTACTAAGGAAGATCAAAGAAGAAAAGTGCAAAGGCAGGCTTAATGCTGAACATAAAGAAAGCAAAAATATTGACCACTGAGGACCTTCGTAAGTTCAACCTAGACAGTGAAGAAATAGAAATAGTAAAAGAATTCCCATACCTGGGATCAAGCATTGATAGAAATGGGCACTGCAGTCAAGAAAGCAGAAGAAGACTAAGAATGGGGAGGATGGCTATGAAAAAACTAGAAAAGATTCTAAAATGCAAAGATATACAACTCAGAACAAAAGTTAGAATCATACAAGACATTGTGTTCTCTATTACCACGTATGGATGTGAAAGCTGGACAGTTAAGAAAGAGGATAGGAAGAAAATCAATGCATTTGAGATGTGGTACTGGAGAAGAATGCTGAGGATCCCATGGACAGCCAATAGTGGGTCCTAGAGAAGATCAAACTGGAAACCTCCCTGAAAGCCAAGATGACCAAACTGAAACTGGCATACTTTAGACACATCATGAGGAGGACTCTCCGGAAAAAGAAAAAAAAAACAATAATGCTGGGGAAGGTGGAGGGAAATAGGAAGAGAGGAAGGCCACATGCTAGATGGATGGACTCTATTAAGGAGGTCACAGGTTTGGGGCTACAGGATTTAAGCAGAACAGTGGAGGACAGAGTGTTTTGGAGATGCCTCATCTGTAGGATCACCATGAGTCGAGGGCAGTTAATAACAAACAACAAAAGACATTAAAGCATGAGTGGGACAATATGAAAATAGAGGAGTCAGCATCCAAGTTTTGACATCTTGACACTACAGACCTGGTTTGTGACCCACTGATATCTTATGATATCATATGATATCTTATGGAGAATCCCTTGATATTTTATGATATCTTATGGAGAATCCCTTGAGTCTGGAGGAACAGCATGCTCCTACCAGAGTTCCTAAGCTTGGAAGAGATGACTCTTGAAATGGTGGCATATTTACATGATAAAACTATAATTGAGTTGCAAGTGTCATTGTTTTTTTGGTTTTGAATGTTTTCTCTCCAAAGGGCTGGTGGACACACTCATGGATTCTACTTTCATCCCATTGCTGAAGGAATTATCCCTCAACCCTGATCACCTTCATTACAGCATCTGCAGTTGCATCAAAATTATGCCAACATAGATAAAGCAATGACAACTAGATGAGCATATGTAAATCCTCTTTGGCAGCTTTCCCTACAGGGCAGGTGCAGAAAGAGAGTAATCAAAAGAATCAAAGTAATTTCCTAAAATTACTACATGCTGGTTAAAACCCAAGAAGCAACTGACAAGAAAAAAAAATTAAGCCAGACATATACTTGGTTAACAAGCCTTCAAACATTTCCCCTGGCCACAAGAACAAAGCGAAGGAAAAAAATTCAAGCAATTGTCTTTTCTGTCTTTTTTTTCCAAGAAAAAAAATGGTCTGCACCAAACTGGATGAGAATGCAGTCGGTATAATTTAGATACAAACACTCCATAAATATATCAGATTCCTACATAAAACACCCTATTTTTCGATATGGGGGAAAAAAAGACTCCACTTCTTATTCTTGCAAAACCAGGCTGTAACTTAAACATTTTCCCCACCCTCCACCATCCTCTTTCTCTCCTTGGAAAGGCATTTAGCCTTTCTTTCCTTTTCTTTCAGGTTTTTAATGGAAGAAGCTTTCTTCATCAGTCCTTCCTGTCTAACGTTAAGACACAAAAGGTCAGCAGCAACAGCATTCCAGGCATACACTGGTGTCAACCTGGAAGTGTCCCACATCCATCATAACCTCAAGGTTGGGTGGAAGGGGAGGGAAGGTGGAAACTGGAGAGACGGGTGCCCCCCTCTTCCTCCACTGCCTGCATTTGAGGGCAGACAACTCCATTTTTACTCTTCCTTTTGCTGCTGACAAGGCTTACATGGCTGAAGGACATGGTAGTAAGCAGCAAGGGTTTACCACTGGATGATTGTAATGCAACTGGCAGGGTGGTCTGTCTGGCCCTTGAAGACCCCTTCATTCAAACCCATCATCATCTCTATGTCATGCCTCACTGGAGGAGTGCAGAAACTCTTTCCTCCTCCTCCTGTTTCCTCCTGGTTTTTGAATACAAAACTTCCCAAAGCTCCATCATCATCATCATCATCATCATCATCATCATCATCATCATCAGTATTGGCTAGTATTCAGTACTGCAGTTCCAAATCCATAACACAGAGCTACGGGTCTGTATCTAGTAACAATATGTAGTCATATCGCTTGACTACATCTCCCTAATCTGAAATGATAGGGACCAGAAGTGTTTTGGATTTCAGGGTTGTTGCTGTTGTTTTGGATTTTGGAATACTTGCATGTACATAATGAGACATCTTCAAGATGAGACCCAAGTGTAAACATGACATTGATTTCTGTTTCATATACACCTTATAAACATAGCCTGAAAGTAATTTTATACATAATGTTGTTGTTGCTGTGTGCCTTCAAGTTGTTTGTGATTTATGGCAACCCTAAGGTAAACCTAAGTGGACGCAGGGGCTCAAGTGGGTAAGATGCTGACTCTGTTGATTGCAAGATCAGCAGGTTGGCAGTTCGAGGCCCAAGTGCCACATGTAAAGGCCATCCCTACCTACAGGTGAGCTCCCATCACTAGTCCCAGCTTCTGCCAACCTAGCAGTTCAAAAGCATGTAAAAGTGCAAGTAAATAAGTATCTTCAGTGGGAAGGTTCTGTGTTGTCATGCTGTCCAGGTGATCACACAATAGTCTCTGACAACACTGGCTCTTTGGCTGATGGAGATGAGCACCACCACCTATAGTTGGACATGACTTGACAACAGTGTCAACAGGCAATACCTTTATCTACCTTTAAGGTAAACCTATCATGGGGTTTTCTTGGCAAGTTTCTTCAGAGGGG
>CM034703.1:10589920-10613955 GCA_020142125.1 Phrynosoma platyrhinos | reverse complement strand
GAAAGAGAAAATCCAATATGCCCCTCCTTCCTCTTAGCAAGGACTGCACTGAATCAGGAAGATATGGGGATAATTGCCATAAAATACAAGAACCATCAGATCATGGCAAGAGACAGCCCCTCCCCAGCCACCCTCTTCTGCCTAGGCAGCAGCTGGGGACTTGCCCATTTAGCAGGAAAGCAGCAGCAGAAACTCACTCTGCATGTGAATGAGGTGAGATCCCAGGTGCTGCTTGTCTTCTTTTCTGTGGGGAAAGATGTCCTGGGGTAGGGGAGCAGCAGGAAAGAGGAGGCTGTGAAAGAAGAAGAAGGTGGCTGCATCATTGCACATTATTTAATGTCAAGATGCTCATCCAATGAAAAAAAAAACCTTTGAAATCTGAAATGGGAAAGTTGAAGGGATGAAGGAAAGAGAAGGTGGAAGGATAAGAATAGGGACAGGAGGACCTATATTCATAGAATCAGAGAGGTGGAAGAAATCCCAAGGGCCATCCAGTCCAACCCCCCGCCATGCAGGAAGACACAACCAAAGCACTCCCGACAGATGGCCATCCAACCTCTGTTTAAAAACCTCCAAAGAAGGAGACTACACCACACTTCGAGGGAGTGTCTTCCACTATTGAACAGCTCTTACTGTCAGGAAGTTGAGGTAGAATCTGTTTTCCTGTAATTTGATATTGTTGGACTCTACTGGCTTTTTTGAGTCATACTGCGGGGGCAAAAATGTGCACCTTGTCTCCAGCACTCTTACATCTGCATGGCTTGCAAGGTTTTTCTGAGAAAGAAAGTGCACACCCTCACACAAAATGCACATATTTTAGAGCAGCCAAAAGCCATATAATTGAGGTAAAATATGCAGAAACATGCTTTTAGTCAGTAAGACAAACTTCGTAAAGTTGGGAAGTTGTGCAAGGAAATGCATTCATTAGGAAAATGATGTTCTTTACAGTTCCACCAATTTCAATACAGAAAGAAAACGCAAAGTCTCACAACCCAATATAAAACAAGGACAGAAAGGAACTGCAAGTGGGATTCAGAGAATCTCAACAAAATAGAAGACTTTCACATCCCTAGATGAGGAGTGGTTTGCCAGCTGCTGATGTTAAAGTAGACCTTAACCAGAGCTTGGAAAACTTATGCTTAGATCACAACCTCCAAACTCCTTCTGTTATGGAGCACAATGCCCTGGAAGATTTTAAGGGCTGTAGTCCAAATAACCAACATTTCCAAGATAAAAGTGGAATATCTATTCCAGTTATGCTATACCTATGCACATGTTCACACAGACAGCAACTTCAAAGGTTCATTTCCCAAGATCTGGATTACAATACAAAAAAACTAACAAACATAAACTATTTCTGTAGTTGCTATCCCATCCTCTTAAAAACCAATTGTAAAACTCATAAAACAGGAACCATTAACTATTGTATGTGTGTGAGAAGGGATGAATACAGTAATACCAAGTAATTATTTTGCCATATATTTGGCTACATTTCTATAGTTAATTGTACATTTAAATCCTTTTGTGTTTCTTGTCTATAATGAAGAATTCCTCACACCACTTCTGTTACTCCCCTCCTTACTTTCCTCATTTTCTGTACACATTATTTCAATTTACTGCTATATCATGCTGGTTAAGGAATTTTGATTTAGTAGACTCTGGCTTGGGTTGTGCTTGAGGCCAATCCACTTTCCTCCTATTTTCTTCCTGGCAGATGAAATACAACTTTCTGTGTCTTCTCCTCTGGGTATAAATAGAGGAAGTGGGAGAGGAGAAGACACATGGAGTCGGGCTTAGTTTTGCATTTCTTAAATAAAAAAAATAATTAGGACAGCATCTTCCTTTCACTCCAATATCTTCCTCCCATTATAGATCTACAACATGTAAAGGATTGAGAAACTTGACCCAGCGGGTGACAACAATTGGGGATACCAGCACTCAACTGTAGGAAATCTCTTCTGTTATGAGAGCACTGTGGAAGCAATTACGGAGACAATAATGGATGGGTTGCAGTGATATATAAGGAAACAATCCCATGGTGGAAGGGAACCTTCTGGTGAGATCATAAACCACAAAGAGCAGGAGTGGTTTATGATGTCAAGAGATTCCCTTGGATGGAATGAATTCATTTTCTCAAATCATTTGTTATGCCTCCTTATGATGGGGGCTTTCCTTTCAATTGGTCTCCTTGTCTTAAGTGATGTATCATAGACCTCAAACTGTCAGCTTCAACTTTTTCTAAGTCCTGGCTGTACACTACAGAACAGAAAGCATTCCTACTCCACATCAGTGAACCTCTGCCAACATTCTGGATACATCCATCCTGCTTGTTGATTGATCAACATACAACAGGGCATCTACACACTTAGCTTTTTCTTACAGTTGTACTCTGGATGCCTTTTCTTAATTCTTTTCAAATTAATCATCTGCTGTATTTATTTATTTAAACTTGAAGAGAATGAGTCACTGCAACTGGAAGCCATAGTGGACTTCACATGAACAGCACAGAGTCAGCATTTTTTTCTGTAAGTACTGTGGAGAAGTTTGTCTATGCCATCTATTCCTCACAACCATCTCTAGTGGGAGGAAATTATGGAGAAAGTTTTATAAAACTCACCTCTCTGTGTTGTTGGTGTTGTTTTTAATGAGGAAATGTATTTCACCCCTTCTGGAAGGGGTGCAGAAACACCACTACTGAGGAAATGATCTCATAGGGCTCTTCAACACTACATAAATATAGCACTATGATTCCACTTTAACTGTCATGGCTGTTCCAATGGAATCCTGGGGTTTGTAAGTTGGTGAGGTACCAGAGCTGTTTGAGATCAAAATATCCCTCCATCACCTACAAATCCTAGGATTCCACAGAACAAAACCACAGCAATCAAACTGGAACCATAGCACTATAACGGTATAGTATGAAAGGGCCCACAGTCAAAGAGGAATTTATATTCTGTGAATTAAGCACTCCTGCTCCAATTCACATCTACTCAGGACTGCATTTTGTCTAAACACCAGCAGAAGCAAACAACGAAGCTTCTAGAGAAGGAAACAGTCTATTATGTTTTTACTAGATAGAGACACTTGCAGAATTTTTCTTTATTTTCAGTTTTGTATTTATTGTGCTTTCTCTCCATCAAGAAAGCTGTCTCTCAAGTCCTCACCAACCATACCTAAGATTGTGGTGGTATAAAGAGAAATGTTCTGCCATGATCTTAAAACTTGGGCAGGCTCCTATCAAGAGATATGGTCTTTCAGATAGTCTGGACTTAAGATGAATGCTCTGTCCCATTATACAAGAATTAACAATTTGCATCAGTGGTTCTCAAACTTTGACATTCTAGTTGTTCTGGACTTCAGCTACCAGAAGTCTGAGCCAACTTGGCCAACTGTTAGGGATTCTGGAAACTGAAGTCCAAAACATCTGGGTGTTCTTCTTGCTTTAAAAATGGCTGTGTAAGATTGGTGGCTACTAGTGAAAAATAAAGAGGAAGACACGCCAAAGAGAAACAACTCTTAAAGCGAACGTGGCCTTCATACACAGGCCTACCAAGATTCTAGTAGAGGACTGGCATCTGGTCTATGCTGATAGGGTCTGACTATAGTACCATGAGATGTGCAGCTACCACCAACCATAAAAAATTCCCCAGTAACATTGTGAAAGATACCACAATATCATTGGATATCATGACAGTTGCAGAGCCATTCAGAATAAGATCCATTAAGAGCCTGCATGAAGGAAGATCAGGCTACACACTTGTTCTTCATTGACAGGCCACAAATCACAGGCAAACAACATTAAGAGAAAAAATAGATGTGGGAGGTAAGGTAGCCATACATTGCCTATAATACACAGTCCCTTAGACTCTTGTCCGGGTCCATTTGTTTGAAGGCTAGTTCTTTCCCTCCAATTTCCCCCTTGCCTTCATGCTAGTAATAACATCACAAATGATTACTGCAGGTCTCAAGTCTTATAAAGTCAAAAGAAACCAGCCCTGATTCACTTGCTGGTGTCAAACTGGAATCCTGAAGAAGAAACATTTAGACACACATTCTGACTCTCTTTGCAGGATTAAGAAATAATAATCCCTCCCTCCTCCCACTCCAGTTTTTCATTAGCAGCAAAAAACAAGTATTCAGTTACTCAATTGTAACAGGAGAACAATGGTGCATGGAGGAAATGGATGCAAGAAAACACTAGGAAATAAGAACCCATGCTTTTTTTTTGAACAACTGAATTCAAAATAACCTCAATAACGCACCATATCCAATCTCACTTGAAAATTCTGTCCAAATGTGGTCTCAAAACTAAAAGTTTCAATTAGGTTAGACTAATTTTGAAGCAAAATTTGCACAGTTTTTTCAAGTGTGTGTATGACAGAGTATATGTTAAAAGTGAGGTTATTTTCTACATAGAAAGCTTTCACGAGTTTATAGGCAATGATTTGTTGCCTCAGTACCTTACAGTACAGTCCTTACTAAATCACAATGCTTAGAATTTGAATTGTGGTTCTTACCATTCCAAAGTATATTCTTCTAAATAATCTTTCAAATAAACTTGCATGTTAAGTCTATATTATTATCCCTACAATGTAGGTGGAAGGAGACAAATCAATGGAGTGTCGTTTGCCTTCAACAACATAGTAAGCTCTCTGGTAGTAGCACAATTTAAATCAAGTATTTTCAGTTCACAGCACAGACATTTAGCTGCTCCATCACACTAGCTCTCAGTGCTACCTCATGGGACCCCCTTGCTCTTTAGTACAATATTGCTTCCATATTATATTTTCATCTTGCTTGTTGATCCCTACTTGATGCCAGCAACAAAACAACTTCAAACCCAATGTTAACATTTCAGCAGTTAACACAGCATGATCCCAGCTTTACAAGCTTTGATGCATACATACCAGAAAGTCAAGCCAGCATTGGCTTGATCCTTTTCTAATCCTTTAGGCAGGTTATCTACCACTTTGTTGAAATTAAGCAGATGTGGATCAGGCCATTCCCTGGATGAGAAATCTCCTGGGAATCCTATGAATGCTTCCCTTGTGTTCTATGCAAGAAGAAAGATGGAGTAAAGATACCATAAATAGATAAATGCTTAGCAACGACAGATATCTACCTCCTTTCAGAAGTAAATATGTACAGGATGGCAACCTGGGAATATATGCGTGCTCTCTCATCAACAGAAGGAACAGATGAAGAACAAGTTCCTCCATCTTTCTGTAGTAGCAGACCAGAGAGACAAACTCATAAGTCTGCCTAACCTTTGACCAAAGCCTGAAGGTCCTTCCCAAAGGAAAAGCCTGGAATCTCATGGCATTAAGCCCCCAGTTTTCTCTTGAGAGTCAACATCTATGACTCATGCTTTGGCTTCCTGCACTTAATAACCAGCAGTTATTTGCAGGCCTTCTGACAAACATCACTTGCTTTAACAAAACCCACACTTAACCATAAAAACTTCTGAGCTTCTCTGGGGTATCTTTAAGGAGCTAAGGTCCTTGGAGCCTGCAGATGTAGCATGACATGTGGCCCACGGCTGCTCACACTCTTGCCAAAATCCTTCTCTGCTCTTAATTTTATTAGCGGACACAGCGTTCTGCAGAAAATGTTTTTACAACCTTATTTTGAGTTTTACGAGATTATACTATCTCAGCAAAAACAATCTTAAACTGGCCCGTATTGTCTTGTATCTTCACTTATTGGCCCCATCAGTTATAGGTGGCTGGCTTGGGTTGTGTTGTTGTTTCACTTTCTGTGCCATCTTTACTGCGGTTTCCACCACCCGCTCCTAACCATTAATTTCTAGATGGGCAGGAAATTGCCCTTAGCAAAAATAAAAAAAAAATCTCTTACTGTCATTTATCAACTTTGATCAAGAGAAGGGTTTGGGAAGGGGGTTTTGGGGAGGGATTCTGAGTCATCTCTTCCTAGAAGCTGAGAGTGAGAGATGAGAGCAAAAGATGGTTCAAGAGATTATGGTGACATACACACACACACACACACACACACACACACACAACCCCGATTGGAATTTCCTCTGTTTGAGGTGTGTGCTGTTGTGAGTGAAAGAAAAAGGAAGAGAAAAAGACAGCATTGAACAGAGCAAGAAAGGGGGAAAATGCATGCTATTTAGCTGGTTTAATGACGTATTAGGGAAGCAACACTTCCTTTCAGACCTTGATTCTTCATGATCTCATAAACATTGGGCCTTCCAGATTTGCAAGAGCAGATGTTATTTCCTGGCCATGCAACTGCCACAATTCCACAGGGGAGATTCACCAACATATATTTAGTACCTGCTGCAGACTTTCCTGGGAACCCAAGGTGATTTTCTGGCTCTCAGAGCTAACAAAACATGATCAAAACTAGCTTACCCAGAAGTTCAGTGAAAAGAACTCTTGAATCTTGTCATTTTAAAGAGCTAGTGTGGTGTAATGGTTCAAACATTGGACTACGACTCTGAAGACCAAGGTTCAAATCCCTGCTCGGCCATGGAAGCCCACTGGGTGACCGTGTACAAGCCACACTTTCTCATCCTCAGAGGCAAACTCCCTCTGAACAAATCTTGTGAAGAATACTCTCTGACAGATTCACCATAAGTCAGAAACAACTTGAAGAAACACACAACAATAATCTTGCATTTCACCTGCCAAGGTTTTTCAAATGTTAACATCTCTTTGTATGGTGAGGGATGTCATATTGAACTAGTCTTCCATCTCTGCTGACATAACTCTCCCACCAACAGCATTTTGCCTGATTGTTCAACCTCCAGATCCCAAAGGGCTGACCCTAAGAACACATGAAGGGGCTTTGTCCATGCCAGGCTGGCTACGTCTGCTTTGACTGAAAAGAATCTTTCCCACTCCTTGATCCTTTTCACTGGAGATACTTGGAATGAAACCTGGCAACTTTGGCATGAAAACACAATGTCTTACCACTCAACTGCAATCTGTGCCCAAAACCAATCCATCAATCAGGGGCAGTTATTCTGGTTACAAACCAAGACGGTATATTCTTCTTGCCCTAAATATTTTGAGAGATGGCAGGCTGTGGTAGGCTGCTATCTCAGAGTTTTGCACACAGAAGATACAGCTTTAATCCCTGGTATCAAGAAAACCCTATGAAATTCATGTGGTTGCCATAAGTCGACAGACAACATGACAGCCTCAAGCCCAGAATAAAGTGGGATGGGGGTGGGGAATGTCAACACAGCGTCAGAGAGAGCCACTCCAAAAAACAATGGACATGAGTCGAACCGTGTATAAATCAGCTTCCTAGCTTCCTGCCATTTCAGTTCTTAATAATAAACTGGCTTAAGTAAATCAGTGTTGGGAAAGGTTGACTTGGCTCCAACTATCCAGTGCAGACACACAAAGAGTCCGCCCCTTGCTCTTTCATTCCCTCTGCCTCTCTCAAATTCATTATGCAGCCTTGCCTGAATACCACTCAAAATATTTTTCTCAATTAGGGGAGAAACCAGAATTTGTCACTTGTCTGCCTCTATTCTGCTGCCTGTCAGCAATCAGCAGATATTTCAATCATAGCTCTTTGCCCGCTGCTAACCGCTCTCGCTTAACCTCTGACCTTCTCCCAGTCTAATCCACTGGCCTTTCCATTCAAACCTTGGCAGCCACAAAATGACTAAAGGGCAGACAGGAGTTGAGTCAGGGTTAGGTTTCCAGATCTAATATTTAGGATGGGAAACATCTCTCAGTCAGCCCTAACAGCTCCATCAGAGTCACAGGAAGATCAGTGGGGATTCGTGGTCCTGTCCCCAAAAAGCTAAAGAGAAAATTATGACTTTTTTTTTTTTTAAAAAAAGGAAGGAGTCATTCATTCATTTACGGAGGCTCTGTCTAGCCTACATCACCAACTGTAAGATATCTAATTGTCAATCAGTAGTGAGAAACAGGCTCCCTGTAACCCTTGCTGAAGTCAAGCAACACAAATTGGTGCTTCTGAGAGGCAAGTAATGGTGATCAATGCAATCTGAATTTACTCTGTGATAAGAAAGGAAGCAACTGTTGATACTGCTGACCTCGGGACAGAAGATCTGTTAATTAATGAGAAGCCTCCTAAAGACTGAAGCATAAAATGTGGGAAAGCTACAAGGATGGATCCAAATTTAATTTCACTAAACCAAAGACTGTTTCTAGGGCGACTGCTGTATGAGAAACTATTTCCAATCTGCTGAACATTTGTCTTGATAAATACATGCATAAAAAAGTTTGCAGAAGTTCAGGAAACCATAGGGTTTCTGGTTCTCAGGGAGTTCTGATTAGAACCAATAAATGTTACAGGCTGGAAAACTGAGTCTGAAACCTTGTATTTAGAATCCCGCTGTTGAACACCTTCAGTTTAATTGGATTCTAAATACAAAACACTTGCACTGTCTAGGGCCAGATTATTGTTTTAAGGAAAAATTAGTTGTGTTACCAGAAACCTTGAAATGAATGTGGAACATGGCCTGTTCTACAGATGGTTTTAAGTCCTAAAAGAAAAAAAAAACACTCACTATCTGATAGAGTTTTGTTTCAGGACTAAAAACCATTCGTACTTCCTGGGACTTTAAATGAGCTGTCTTGGGGAAAATGTCCACCCACAAAAATCTACATTGTGGGGGAACATGTACATAAAATGCATACATTTTTGAAAAGTTTGCACAAGACTGCAGCACCTCAGTGTAAAGAGTTTCTCCACATGTTCAGTCAAAATCTGACTATTTGAAGCCTCTATCTTCCCATATGGATCTGCTTGAGCACTAAAATCTTCAAGGGAGGCACTTTTCTCTGTTCCGCCACCCTCATATAAGAAACTGATAGCAATACAGGAGCAGACCTTCTCAATGACTGCTCCACATTTTGGAACGCCCACCCTAACAAAGTTAGGATGGCTCCTTCTCTGTTGTATTTTCAGCAGCAAGTTAAGATTTTTCTTTTCTTGCAGCCCGTTGGGAAATGGTTTTTAACAAAAGAAAGGTCTATTCATGTTTTTGATCTTTGTTTTAAAGTAAGACATTACATAGCTCAATTCAGTTGTTGTTTAATATTGTTTTAATTTCAATTTTCTTTAACTACATCTTTTAAAATGTAATTTTCTATCTTTTGTGAGCTGTCATGAGTCCCACGCTAGCAAAAAGGAAGGAAATAAATACTGTAGGGATGAATGGAGGAAAGAATGGGTGGAAGGAATCTGGTTCCTTGAAATGTCCATCCATGTATTTTAATCATGTCTTCAAGAGGAAAAACAAAATTTCTGCCCACCTCCTGCATGACAGGAAGAAGGGAGAGGAAGCTTGTCCTTCCCAGTAGGCTGAGGCAAAAGCAAACTGGTGCAGCCTCTCATAGCTCCTAGAATTTAGAAAAGATGAGTCAAAGGGTGAAATATCTGAAATCTGAGATTAAGTATGGTAACCATCACAATGAACTGTGCAATATACTTAAGTTTGTGAACTTTCTGCTGGATCCAGGTAGGGCCAAGCAGGCCTAGATTGCAAGAGGTGATATCCTATTGATGAAACCATTTGATCCACCACTGCAAGGGTAGTAGATCCACTTTCATTTTTCTGGCCACTCCCACTACAGCTATTCCTAGTTGTACAGGAGCTCTCCTAACAGCAAAGCTGTTCAGTATTGTGAGAGCTATGAACAACTTGGAGCAGCTGTGGCAGAGATTTCTGTCAAACATCCCACATCTCACCAAGTTTATAAACAGAACTCATGTACATGATCTCTTACCCCCATTTTATGTCCTCTAAGATACTCAGAGTTTGAATGTATTCAGTTCTCAAAATTACAACTGGCAATAATCCAGTTGGTTTGTCCCACTACAGCAGATGGATCAATTCAGTTGTTGAATGGTTAGTCAACATGTAGATAAATCCAGTTGATTTACTGAGCCCACTCTAGTCATATATAGCTCTAGTTATATATGACCCTGCTTTAGCACCACAACCATGGCTGCATATATAGAAGGTAAATCCACACTGCAGAATAATAATAATAATAATAATAATAATAATAATAATAATAATAATAATAATATTTATACCCCGCCCAATGGATACCCAATCAGGGCGGCTTACAGATTTAAAATCATAATCCACATAAAAACATATAATACAGGAAAAAAAACCCCCCCCCCCAAAGAATTATAGCACTTTGATACCACTTTAACTGTCATGGCACTGTCCTATGAAATCCTGGGATCTGTAGCTTGATGAGGTACTAGAAGCAAGGACATTTGCTTTCCATATAACAAAGAAACACTGAGTATTTTTCCAGGAACGATTAGCCCTTGCATTTAAGATGTTCTTGACAGGGGAATCATTAGGGGGGTATGGAGACAGTGGAACTCACCAATGGGGCACTCACTTCCATCTGGCACAAGACCACTCTTGGGGGTACCTCTGCCATCCAGTGGCAGTGGCCGATGGTAGGGATGGGGTGTTGCTGCTGCCCAGAAGTTCCTTCCAAGTCTGGTGGATCTACTGGCAAAGCAGGAAGAAGGCTGCTGGCCAAAAGCAGCAGACCACCTCCATCAGCAGCCACAAATGGGAAGGGACTGGCTGGTGGATCTACTGGCCAGTCAGGAAAACAAATCACCTCCCTCTTCCAGCAGTCTCCCCTCCCAGATCCAGAACAGGATGTTTGGCAGAAGCGGTGCCCCACACACCATAGCAGAGGCAGCCTGGCTGGTAGAGGGGGATGCTCAGGCAATGCCAGGCAGCCTGGGGGTGACAGCATGAGCTGGTGACACCAACCCTAGTGACAGCCTTGGTTCTTGACCCTCATGAGCTGACCCTATGCATAACTATTCAAAATTAAGTCCCACTTGGTTCCATGGAACTCAATTCCATGTGTAGATATTTTGGACTGCATCTGCAATCTTCAAGCACCAGGAATAATTTTGCAGCATCAATACAAGCTATGCTACACTCTAAGGAGATAGGAAGACTCCATTTTTATTTTATTTTTGATAGTGGGCCTTTGGTATCTGCCAGGGTTTAGTTCCAGGACTCCCCGTGGATACCAAAATCCGTAGATGCTCAAGTTCCATTAAATGCAATGGCAAAGTGAAATGGTGTTCCCACTATAAAATGACAAAATCAAGGTTTGTTTATTGGAATGTATATATTTTTAAGATATTTTCAAGCGGTGGATGCTTAAATACATGGAAAAGAATCCATGCATACAGAGAGCCGATTGTATGCTTAAATGGTTCTTATAACAACTGGGTACCATGCAAGCTGATTAAAAATATATATACACATTTCAGAATGAGATTTGACTTAAATGATTGAAATCAAATTGCTCTTATTTTTTCCCCAATGATCTAAACGATAGTTTAAACAACCATGATATCAACCAATCAGTCAATCCAGCCAAGAATCTATCTGTTCCACAGTATGAAAAAAAGTGGGTTGACCTTTCATTCACATGGCCAGTTTAATTGTATGCAATGGTATTCTGCGTCTCTCTGCTGAAGGCAGTTGGCTGTCTGTTATCTGTCCTTCACATGTAATTAATTGTGCTTGGCTCTTGACTCATTAGAAACTGGCTTCCTTCTCTCTCCAACCTTCCCAGCTCCCTGATGGGCCCAAATCCCAGTGAGTATTATATAGGTTAAATCATGTTTAAGTAACTACATAAATAGTAGGTCAGTTTTGCCTTTTGTCTTGGGTTGAGACCGTTGCTCAGCTCATTTCTCATTGTGCCAAACCTTTATGGCTGATATATCTCCAACATTTCTTTGGCGGGCGGGGGACACACAAGCACACCAGCATTGTGAATAAGGAATATTTACCCATTTAGTTGATCTTGTTCCTATACATTTTGCTCTTTATATTGAGATTTTGAGATCCTCGTCCAAGTACTGATGGTGTCCTCACCAAACCCCAAACTGCAGCTTGAAAAGTAAACTTTTGGTTCACATTACTCTGTAACTTATTTTCGAAATGAAAATTCTGAAATTTCTAAATTCTCAACCATATGTCCCAGCCTAATTAAAAATGTACAGCGGCTCCTAGGATGGAGAGGATCATATCATATCCACCTGCCACAAACAACCTTGATTCAGCACCATCAACATGACTAAATACACAAGATCCACATTGTCCAATCTGATTAATTTCAACTGTCATGGGTCATTCTTATGGAAATCTGTGATCTATAGTTTGTTGAGATTCATAAGATTTTCCACCAGAATTCTCTGCCTATACTACATACTAGATCTTTGTAGCACAGGATTCTCAGTACCTGACCAGATTAGAAATTCCAAGATTCCATAGGATAGTGCCAAGGATGTTAAAATGGCATCAGCATGCTATAATGTTGCACTATGGATACACCTTAGGAGTCAAAGCCAGACTTTCAGAGCTAAACATTCAAAGCCCTCTGTCTGGATGGACCAATCTCTCAAGTCTGCTTTCTCCAACATTTGATTTATTTTTTTTAAAAAAAATCTCAAGTTCTTTCAATCAAATGTATTTTGAAAATTGGCAAATCTTGGACATTTCTTTTGAAACAAAATTCTCATCCATTCCTAATTCCAGATATTCCATTCCATTTAGATGTAATCCTCACTGAGGCTGCATCTTCACTGCTGAAATAAAGCAGTTTGGCATACTTTAACTGCCATGGCTAAAAGCTATGGAATCCTGGGATTTGTAGTTTATCAGGGCACCAGAGCTCTCTGACAGAGAAGGTTAAATATCTCAAAAAACTACAAATCACAAAATTCCATAGCATTAAGCCATGACAGTTAAAGAGGTGTCAAACTGCATTATTTTGGCAGTGCAGATGTAGCCTGGGATGGTAAGCAATATATTTGGGCTGTCAGGCCTCAGGTGAGAGTTTGAAGATTTTCCCACGAAGAGAGAAAAAGAGATACAAACACGGTAAGTAGGTAGGTAAGTAGGTAGGTAAATAGACACTGTGTACCTTTCTCATTCCAACTAACATCACTGAGGAAGCTGAAACACCTGGTGCTGATATCTGATTCATACAAATATCTGTATTCAATCATTTTCTTAAATCTATTTCAGTTTTATGGCGTCCTTCTGGTATCCAAGTTTTACTTAAAAATGATGCTGTTCAGTTACTTTACACTACTTGAGTCTTTCTGTGTCTGTGTCCATATTTCTTTAATCTCTCCTCACAAAATGTCTAGATGTCTTTCAGGTGAGTTCCGGTTGTTCTTGTTGTGCGCCTTAAAGTCGTTCCCAACTTACGGTAACTCTAAGATGAACCTATTACAGGATTTTCTTGACATATTTCTTCAGAGTGAGGATGCCATTGCCATCCCCTGAGACTGAGAGAGTGTGACTTGCTCAAGGACACCCAGTGGGTTGACATGGCTGATCTGGAATTCAAATCCTGTTCTTCAGGCTCATAGTCCAATGTTCAATCCTCTACACCATACTGGCTCCTGCTCGTTTTTTTTTCTGGCACACTATTCTACGTGTTGCAGTGGGCTTTTTTTCAGGTTTGCTTGCTTGTTTGCTTTTTAGTGAGAAATATTTCTTTATGTGAGTTTTCCCTTCCACCTGTGAAACCATCTAGCCCCAGAATTACACCCTCAATGAGATCCTTAAATATGCTTCTCGTGATATTCTATTTTCCCCTGAAGTGAATGGTCTAGAAAAAGCTGGAAGGGCCAGCTAGAAATAAATCAGCTGAGAACAAGAGGGTAAAGGACTAGCCTTCTTATCAGGGAATTTCTCAGGAGGTTTGGGGGAGGGCTGCTTATCTCCAACGTATTTTGCCGAGAGATTGGAAATTTTGCTAGATGGGTTCAATCTGGGAAAAAGAACAGCAAGGAGGATAGAAGAAAGATAAAATGAAAGAGATGAAAGGAGAGGTTGGGAGGGAGGGAAGAAAGATGGGAAGGCAGAGACATCCATTTGAAATATGGAGTGCAAATGTCCAAAAATAACATGGGCAGTATCTCCCCACCATCTGCTCCTAGGCTTCCTGAATGGCTTTGAAAGCAAAAAGTCTAGCCAAAACCTCACACACTGATCAGCAGTCCGAACAAAATACTGATGCTGAGCTCTCACTCCTCCACACACAGTTGGCAACTGCTCCATGCAGCACTTCTAGCAAAAGATACTTTAAACATTTTTATATCCCTCCTTTCCTTTTTCTTCCGCTTTTCACTTAATTCTTATCACTTTCAGTTCTCTCCCACCTTCACTCGCCTCCCCAAAGATACACACCAAATGACAGGCATATCTCCATTAACAAAACCTTGGATAAAGAAACTCCTTTTTTTCTTTTTCTTATTTACAAAGGTTGCCTATGCTCTGCAGAAATAATCCAGGTTGACACCACTTTAACTGTCATGGTTCAATGCTATGTAATTCTGGGAATTGCAATTTTGTGAGATATTTAGCCTTTTCTGTCAGAGAGCTCTGGTGCCCCAACAAACCACAATTCCAAGAATTCCATGGCAGTTAAAGTGGTGTCAGCCTAGATTATTTCTGCAGTACAGATACAGCCAAAGTCTTTTTCCTCCTGCCAAGCCTCCTGATTTTTCCCTCATACTCTATCTAGATGGAATGATTTTATAAAACATCAGCTTTGGGAGGACAATGAAGGCATGCTGGAGAAACACAGACCATCCATGTTGAGTTGCAACACTATGTCTGCAATGAACAATGCAATAGAGCTGGAAAAGAATGGGAATCAACTCTAGCCAATCCATTGTAGCTGTGTGCACCTGCCTAAAATAGGCAAGGTAAAACAAGTCCTGCCTCCAGAATTCCTTATTGAACAAGCATGAGCAGCAAAACAGAGAAAAAGTGGAGAGGCAGATAAGTCTGGCTCACCAGCTACATTTAGCTACCAAAATGGAAATCATAAGAAAAATGGAGATCGGAGAAAGAAAGAAAAAATTCATCCCTGAATGCATCTCGGAAGAAGCCATTGAGTGATCTGTAGAAGTTTCAAAATGTTGCTGTTTGCTCATGAAAGGTCTTTTCACGAGATAACGTTTGGGTAGCAAAATGGAAATCATAAGCAAAATGGAAGTCAGATAATGAAAAAAAAAATCATTCCTGGATGCATTTTGGAGGGAGACTTCAACTGGTCTCTAGAAGGCCCAAAATGTTCTTTACTCATGAAAGGTCTATCTTACCTAGTTGTTTCATTTCATATGTGAGTATTGCTAATTGTAAATAAAATGTTTTCTAAAATACGTTGGACTACTCATCTTTCCCCCCTTTGTTATTTCTGCTTCTGCTACCAAATTGTTTGGTAATGCCTCCAAATACATGTGCTTCATTAACTTAGGTATACCTGTACCTCCAGTTGCTAGATAAACAGCATGCAAGCAATATTCCTTCATTACCAAGCTTTGTAAACAAAGCATAATTCTCCAATTTATGGCTTAGCGTTTCTATTAACAGTGAATATTAAAAGTCCAACAATATATTGTTCTGTGCTCAACTATAGCATTCTATGGGACTTTCTCTCAGAGAAGTGCATATAGCAAGGTTGGGGAACATGTGCTCTTCTAGATGTTTTTGAACCTCCGTTCCTATAAGTCTTAAGTAGCATACCCAACAGCGAATGAAGATGGGAATTAGAGTGCAATAAGATCTGGAGGGCCACATGTTCCCAATCCTAATGTATGGAACTGAATCTGAAGACAATCTGCTCTTGCTTTCTCCCCACCACCGCCCTCAGCCATGACCTCCTCTCCAACTTTATGGGGAGAATAGATTATTATTGGTGAGTATGACATTTCACAGTTCTTCATTCACATTTCAAGCATCAAATGTCATAGCCAACATGCTCCTATGTAATGTCTTAAAATGGATATTAAAACTTGAATGCTTTAGCTGTGGCTTGGGTAACTATTGGAATTATTTCATGGGAAGAAGGAATTTGAACAGACTTTCCAGTTTCGCTAACTGAAGGTGTTATAACACTTGTATAATGCTTGGATCACTCAGCCTCTCTCTTAAACTCACTTGGGGTAGATGTAAAGATAAATAGATGCATGGGGAATATATCTGCTACCATGAATCTGTTGGAGGAAAGGCAAGATAAACATTATATCAAATATGTAACTTCACTCTTTTTAAATCTACTATAATTGCATCTGCTACAGAAGCTTGAAATCTATCTCATGTGGGCACAAAGAAGTCACAAGAGAATCCTACATCACATTCCTTTGATCTCTACCTTTATTTTGTAAAATATGTTCCTTGTTAAAAATGGAAATCTGAGACTGCACACACATGTGTATGTGCACACACAAACAAATACACAGGAACACACAAAATGTCAAGCAGCACTTGCAGTATGCAAACCCATTAACACATGAAGGAGGAGGGGAAGGGTGAAAGTGAAGAGACAGCAACAATTATTTTGAAAATAACTAGAGCCATGATGGGGAAGAAGACAATGAAGGAATAGGGATTCAGTTTCTGCAAAAAAAGAGGAACCCAAATGATATGGAAACTGGCATGTGGGTTAATTTGCAAGACCTAAAATTGGGAGCAAAGGTCACACATAATCTAAAGGAAAGAAACTCGATCATTCAGAAGGTCAACTCTCCACGGAGGCCCAGCAGCAGATGGGAACTTCAAATCGGAAGCCACAAGCGTATTACAAAGTCACTATGTAAGACACAACATAAGCCCGCTTAGAGTCCCCCAGGAGCAAGCCAGCAGCCAAAGGACGTTAGTTCCTACAGCTGTCAAAGATCTGTGATACATCCAAAGGCAAGATAACAGCTGATTTCATCCTCTGAAGTAATATCAAAGTGGGGTTTCCTGATACAATAGCCCTGGTGGGGGCCACAAAGAAATTTAAGGTTGGGTGTCCATTTCAGGCTACACAGGAAACATGTCTGAAAATAAAGATGCCATGAAAAGTATTTCTCATATAATCACAATAAGTTGATTCCTTTAAAAATCTGTCCAAAAATCACATTTAGAGCAAAATGATGCTGCCAGATGATTGCTTAGCACATAAACGTCATATTGCATCTTTTGGGAGGTACCTGTTATTAATGGGCTGGATTGAGGGGCTTGGAATGTATCCATATGAATAATCTATGTTTTTGATGCTGAAAACATGCTTTCTACACAGAAAATGCAGGAAAAAATGTGCAATTTTCTTTTTACAGAACTAAATACTAAACTGGGAAGAGTCTTGTCCATCCAGGATTCTCCTTGTCATTTTTAATCTGGCATCTGAATATAAGATTTTGAAAGATTCTGATTCATATGTATAATGAAGGCTCTGCCTTTTCAGACTTATTACTCTCCATGTGTTAGAAGCCAACAGAATCAATGACAGAAGCCTGAGGGGCTAAAGCAGTGTATTTAAGCAACATGCAGAAATAATGAGGGCAACAGCTTGTTCACAAGGGAAAAAATAGACATATCTTATATAATAGTGTCCCACACTTATTTGTATCTGTCCTGCATTATTGTGCTAAACTTCCTTGATAGCTTAAGTGTGAGTGGTACTGCCTGAAAGCACAACAAGAGGCAATGTATTATGTTTAAGAAACTTTCAGGCTTTGACTGAGAGATCCTTCTGCCTCTCCGAAACAGCTTCCAATAAGCAGATCCCAGAACCTTAGGTTCTCTTATATTAGATCTAGCCAAAGAGACAACTTTCCTCTCATGCGGTAACAGAGATGGAGAACTGAAGGCCTCTGGGTGATGCAGGATTGCAACTCTTATAACTCCTCACCATTGTAGGTTGGAGATGTAGGTGAAACACTTCTGAAGGACCACAGTTGTCCACTTCTCCCCTGAAGGAAAGGGAAAAGAGAAATCTGTCTCTTCAGTTGCTGATTTGTTTTTATATTGCTGGTTTTAAATTTCCTCTGCTTTCAGCATTGTCTTAAAATGGATGTGCAAATGAAGAAGGAGACAACTTTTGCTCCATAGAGGGCACACTACTGAATTTCAGGTGCAAATTGACCAAAAATGCAAGGCAAAAGGATGTCACCTCTGATACACACACCAGGTGTTTTTTACCCCAATTTTTAGTCAGGTTTTGTGGGCAGGGAGAGTCGGGAGCCTTCAGGGGACTTGAGCAGACACAAGTCTCTAGCCACACAAAAGGGGTTAGAACTGCATGTAGCCCACCGACCACATATTCACCACCTTGACTTATCACTGTGTACCACAAAATCACTTGATCCAGAAAATAAATTGAGCAGCTAAACCACTGGTAATTCACACAGGCTATCGGACAAAGGTAAGCCACTGTGATGGATAGAAATTTCCATCTGATGATGAGGCTCACCTCCAGTATCACATACCCTCCCACTGGCCAATTTGGCAGGGACAGTCCTGATTAATCCTCAGCTGTTCCACTTTCTCAGTTGCTTTTGCTTTCCCCTTTTGTCCTCAGCTTACTTGAGTTGCTGCAAACTGAGTTTAGAGTGCAAAAGCAGTTTGTATGCCATTAACTCAGCAGTAAGGCCAGGAGAGGAGTGGAGACTTCTCTTCCCCATAGACTCAGGCAAAAGCAAACTGCTGTAGCCTCTCCCAGTTTATGTGTTCTCCCCTACTAACAACTTTTGCCAACTTGACCACACTCTGATGTTGCTTGCACATGTGTCTCTGTTTTCAATTATGAAATATTGGTGTATCAGATTCCAAGATAGATAAGAAGAGTGGGCAGGAGAGAACCTCAGTCCATCCATTGCTTTGGTTCCTTCAGTTGCACTCTGTTCAACATAAATGGGACAGACATCCATTTAAAGATCTAGGCCTCCTTCTAATATCATGTGTAGGTTAGGCCTTAAGGTCAAACTAGATGCAACAATGATATGGTCACTATTCTGCTTTTACAAAAGTGGGGAGAAGGCAAGCTCAAAGAGTTTCCATGTGCAGAGTAACATGGAGAGACAACTCACCTTCACATTTTCTAGTTGCTGTTCTGCCTATACATCTCAAAGATAGAAAGTTGTTCTTGGCAAGAGAAGAACTGCTTGCTTGTAACTGGTTTCAGGGAGAACAAGTGCACCCCTTCTTATGAGTGCACCCCTCATCCTTGACCATCCTTGATAAAGATTTTGTTTGGCTCAGAGTGTATTCCCTATGGACCTTCATAAGAAGGGGTGCACTCATAAGAAGGGGTGCACTCATAAGAAGGGGTCACTTATCCACTCTCACTATATGCTGTGCTTTACAGTTCCAACAGTGAACATCTCAAGCCTTCAGCATACATTGACTTATGCCGTGTCAGTTTAGGTCAAGATCCTATATATTTTAGCACAGCATAAATACACACCAGCATTGTTAGGCTGGATCTCACAGTTCTGCAATTGATTATACAATAGCCACCAAAGACTTCAGCTCAATCACTGCACAACAGTTTACTACCTTCCCACTCACCATGTCAAAAGTTTGAGAGAAGGCTGCATGTCTGCTTGCAGAACTGGTAGCAGTAGGGATCATACTTAACATAACCTCTGAGAAAGTACAACTATTTTTAAAGAGGTGTATTGATCCCACAAGATTCTGGCCTTAGTTTCAGCTAGAGAAGGATGAAGTGTGTACTTCCAATGTATGTCAGCTTCGTATGTGTTTATTCCATTTCCATATTGTTGTTTTTACTCCTTTCAGAACTCTGTCTTTTAAGTGCATATGCTCTAACAAAATGCACATCTCTAACCTTATATTCTCCTGAATTACCTTCTTCTAAATATAATTTATCATATTTTTAAAAAATCATACATCTGGGTAGCTTTTGGCATAAGAACTACATTGTAATATTTGAAGAAGTGCAAACCAACAACAACAAACGGTTGCACTGCAATCCAAACTTTGATCCAAGATTTGCAGATTTGGTCTGTCTGCTTCAAAATGAGGACTGAACAAATTCTTTGAGTAGCCCTAATGTTCAGCTCAGAAAGTCATGTTAACTAGGCTTAACTTGCTCAGAAAAGCCAAAGATGCTAACCACAACAGCCACCAGCCAGCAGGGCTGCAGAAATACCAACCAGAGGGTGGGAGAGCTGAAGGAACCATTTCTGCTTTTTCTGCAATATTTATTTATTTATTCTAAAACACCCAAAAAAATTAAACAAGAGGGACCCCCTTGCCCAGCTGACATCATCATCATCAGCAGCAGCAGCAGCTGCAACCTGAGACCCGTTGTCTTGAATGGCAGGGAATCGAATCCAAGACAAGAAGGAGAAAAAAGAGGAATAACTTTTTTTTCCCATGGGGAGCAAGAAACACAATGCAAAAGCCCATCTTTTTTTTTTAAACCCTACTGCAAATACCGCCTTGATTTGAGTTTTCTTTTGGAACAAAAGAGAAAATGCCTTAAAAAGAAAGAAAGGAAAAGCTTCTTCTGAAAGCCAGATCAGCAGATGGTTCTTTCCATACCAAGCAGAAGTGTTGGGAGAGATGGAGGGGGGCAGGCGGCATAGGGAGCAGAGCCAGGATTCAAATCAGTGGGATGTGACCAAGGCAGGCATGGTGGAGCGGCCTCTAACCCAGCTTCTGCACAAAGGGCTATTAAGGCGCATGAATGAATAGGCTGCCTGGTACATACAGTGTGCAGCTGCTGTTTACCATACTCACACTTCAGGCCTTACAAACACAGAATGGGAGAGATTATTAGATAGATTGATAGACAGAAGATAGATAGATAGACAGACAGACAGACAGATAGATAGATAGATAGAATAATTTCTTTCATGCTTTTTATATAATGGGAATCTTAAGGATTATGCATCTATCCACCTATCTGATAATCATTAAGATTCCTATTATATAAAAAGCATGTATGAAATTATTGGCTCAATTCATCAGTCACAAGAAGAGAACTGAGGATATTAAATTTCACAGAAAGATTTGTTCATTAAAAAGCTTCTTTAGAACACACATTGATTGAGAGGGTTCCCATCTTGGCTAGGCCAAGAAAATCCCATGTTAGGTTTGCCTTAAGGCTGCCATAAGTCGGAAACAATTTGATGGCACACAGCAACCGCTCAAGGCAAACAGATAAGCTGTACCATCCATGGTTAGTTATGAAGTATGTGACAGCATGTGTGGGGAAATTCTGCTGCAGAACAATACTAGCTAAAATGTGATGTGCTTGCAACCTTAACAAAACATGCATGCACTATTTGTGACCTGGTTAGCTGAACAAAACCACCAAAAGTGGCCTGACAGGTCTCAGATTACCTCTGTTTGTTTTGCAGGCTGCCTAAGGCTGTAGAAATGGAACCGCAGGTATATATCTTGGAGGTTGCTATACATGGCCAGTGACCTTTCATTTACTCACAGGTCACAAGTCAAGTGAGGGACAGTGTGGTATAGTGGTTTAAGTGTTGGAGTAGGACTCTAGGATACCAGATTTCCAGTCCTTGCTCAGCCATGGTAACCCATTGGTTGGCCTTGAGCAAAACACATTCTCTCAGCTCTGAGGAAAGCAATATGAAACTCCCTCTGAACAAATCGTGCAAGAAAACCCTATGATAGGGTCGCCTTAGGATTGCCATAAATTGGCAATTACTTGAAGGCATACAACAACAAACCAAACACATCTGATTTGTGACATTACACTTGAGGAAGGGAAAGTAAAAAGAAGCAATGATCTTTTCTTCAACCTTTTTCTGACATATTCTTGGGTCTCATCACTGTCTTCTTTTGCAAAGTGATGGGCAAAAAGGGTCACGATAATATCTTAGAATTGCAAATGTTGGTGATTTCTGCCTTCAGCTGCCCTTAACCAGTTCCAATTATTTCTTGACCCAAGTAGTTCATGTTTAATAAATACCCAAAACAGCACGAGGGACAATTTGTTTTATCATGTTCCAAAGAAATGGAAGGCTTGTGTTTAAAGGCACAGGGACATACAAGCACTAAATACCCCAGAAAACGGTACGCAAAGAGACTGAATAAAAATATGAACAGATTTTGGTAAGGGACATGCATAGGAGATAGGGGAATTTAAAGGACAGTCAAGAAAAGAGGGTGGTTTTAACCCAAGTTGGGGAAAGGGGTTATTCAGCAGTTCAGCAACAGCAATTGGCATCAGAAGTTTTAATCTTCCAATTTTCTGGAGACAGAAATAGCGCTAGGGTTTTACTTAGCAGACTCACATGGGATGATAATAAAGAGATAAGCACCAAGAAAAATATTTAAAATATGATTGTCAGCTTACTATCCATCTGGAGGTAGTTCACAGGTTTTACAGTCTTACCCCCCTTCATTGAAAACTTGGCAGAGCTCTAAAAAGGAGATTTTGTTCTGACAGCAGTGGGTCCTTGGGTTTTGGTTCCAGGACCATCTATCGATGCCAAAATCTGTGGATGGTTAAGTCCCATTCTCTGTAATGACTTGATAAAATCGTGTCCGCTATATAAAATGGCAAAATCAAGGTTTGCTTTTTGAAACTTTTAAAAAAAAATTCACGTCATGGATGCTGGCTCCATGCATGCAGAATCTATGGATATGGAAGACCAACTGCACAAGTCCCAGAATACCATTTCTAGTATGGCCACCATTAAGAGTTACAATACCACAAAAGTAACTTTTGCAAGCTCTGCTACAAATAGAAACAAGAGTTAATAATAATGAAGCTCCTGGAAAATTCTTCTGCACAATAAAGCACTCCACACATTATATTCTGTAATGAATAAAGTGGACCATCCAGTGATGTGTTTGAGATGTCCCACACAACTGGAAACAGCATCAAAGTGTAGTTGCCTTTTTAGTAGCCCTTGCTGAGGATAAGTAATGTCTGGCTCAGTCCTTGTCCTCAGCCCTGGTGGCGCAGTGGTTAAATGCCTGTCCTGCAGCCACTCACTCATAGACCACAAGGGTGCGAGTTCAATACCAGCCAGGGCTGAGGCTCAACTCAGGCCTGCATCCTTCCAAGGTCGCTAAAATGAGCACCCAGATTGTTGGGGGGCAATCAGCTCACAGTTGTAAACCGCTTAGACATCCCATAGCGTGATGTGAAGCGGTATATAAATAAGCTGCTTTGCTTAGATTCTAGCCACTCTACTGGGAAGGAAATCTCACAGTTCAGGAAGAGAACATAGAGAGCAGTTGTTCAACTGATGGCCTTATGATATAAAAGTAATCATGTGCAATGAAGAAATCCTCTCTTTATATTCCTTATGGCTTCATAGGTTAAGGTAGTAGCATTTGTACTTCTTGTTGTTAACTTTACTTTTTGTTGCTGTTGTGTGCCTTCAAGTTTCCGACCCATGGTGTTTCCTTGGCAAGTTTCTGCAGAGGGGGGTTGCCATGGCCATCCTCTGAGACTGAGAGAGTGTGATTTGCCCAAGGTTACCAAGTGGGTTTAAATGGCTGAGCCAAAATTCAAACCCTAGTCCAATGCTCAAACCATTACACCACACTGACCTCAAGACTCAAGGCGGCTTACATATTAAAAACATACAGAAAAAAAAATCAACAATAAAACTGAATTAGTTGATTAACTATATTAAAATTATACACTTTTATAGAGTTTCCTTCCTTCCATTCCCTTTTCTTCCATTTCTAAATGCTTCTCTGAATAATAAAAAGTCTTCTCCTATCCATGGGTGGAGAGCAAGGAAGGGATCATTCCATCCTCCCTAGGGAAGGAGTTCCAAAGTCTAGGGGCAACCACTAAGGTCCTCTTTTATGTTCCTATCAATCCTTCTTGTGAAGGTGGTGTGGCTCCTGCGGATCTCAGGATCTGAGCAGGTTCATATGGGGAGATATAGGGGCTATGCACACAGGCAAAAAGGCAGGGATAGGCAACCTTTCCCCTTTAAGGGCCGAGGGACTTCAGCTCCCAGAAGCCTCAGCCATGTTGGCCAATAGTCCCATGTTGGCCAGTAGCTCCTGGGATTCTGGGAGCTGAAGTCCCTCAGCCCTTAAAGGGGAAAGGTTGCCTACCCCTGCAAAAAGGGGTGCTTTGAGAGTGACTTGTAGGTGTGACCTTTAGACAACGCACACCTAAAAGTCTCCAAGAAAGTGCCCTCTAGCCACTGTATGCCGAGAAAAGCCACTCCAAAAAGGAGCTGCTTTTTTTCCGCTCCTT
>CM034703.1:10564954-10579565 GCA_020142125.1 Phrynosoma platyrhinos | reverse complement strand
CCCCCCCCCCCATGTCCCTAAGCTTGCCTTCTTGTTTTTCTCAGCAGCTTTCCACAGCTGCAGCTGCAGCTGCATCCATCTTACTGTCACTAGTGAAAGGAAATGCTACACCTGACAGATTTCTGCCTGTCAGGCAACTGTTAAAGGCTCAGCATCCCTGTTGGGATGAAATATAAAGGTGCCAACTCAATACATCCCAGTCTGTGCCACTGATCTGATCTTCACTTTTTCAACCTGTCTCCCAAGTTTCTTTTCAAGGTTGCTACTGCTCAGCATCTGTTTGGTTTTCCAACTTGGGTTGTATGCAGTTGTAACTAGATAAAGCTGCCAAGGACACGTGTGGGACTGGCTGCTGGGGATGTAAATCCTTGAGTATTTCATCCTCATGTGCAACGACAAACCATTTACAGTAGCTATACCTCTTTGAGAGAAGACACCTATTCCTCCACAGTATTCTCTGTACTTTACCATCCCAAACTTCTGACGTAGAATTATTCTGCAGAGACAAATCACATGGGTTGTTTCTACACCTTAAACTTTATTTTGGTGCAAAAAAAATGTTTTTATCCACAGAAGAATAACCATTTTTCCCAATGTGCCATCCCAGCCTGGTTTCTGGAGCTATATCTCTCACTCACAAATGCCTACCCATCCTGATCTATATTACAAGTTGACCTTCATCAATATAGATGCACAGAGGGAGAAGAAAAGATATCCCCCTCTCTGAAAAGAATTTGCAGACTGCAGACTCATTCATAACCAATATATGATTTTCAGGGACTGGAAGATTTTTATGAAAATTACACTATTTCTAACATCTCTGTACCATGCAATAAAACATCACCAAGGATCAGAAGGCTCTGTGCAAGGGATAATGAGCTCTCGTCATCCACAGTTCACTCAAAGAGAATGCTTGTGTAACAGAAACAAACATTTATTTTCACTTTTAAATACACACACACATATTCTCTGCTGTCAAAGACTGCAACAATTTCTCCCTCTAACCTTGAAGCCACTGAAAATGAGAAAGATTGGAAGGTTTGTGTGATTCAGACTTATTTGGATCTTGAGCCTCACACAGTTGATCCCATAGAGTGACCAGACCTTATAAGAAAAGTCTCATAATCCACATAAGAAGAGCTCTTGTTAATTAAGCAATGGTGTGATCCTTTTGTTTGGAAAGCCTTCCCTTTACCTGTCCCTTACTTTTCTTAAAGCTGTTGTTAGAACCTGCTCTGGTACAAAAATAAAGGGGAATGTAATTAAGGGAAGCACACCAACAGAGTCTGGAGTCATACACTGAAGCCTTTAAACTGCCTGAGCTCTTCCGGTTTGAAGGCACAGTCTTTGTGTGCGTAACACAAGTGAGGCCATTATATTCCCCTTCAAATGGCTCTTTAAAACACCCTTCAGCTCAGCCCCCTACAATGGCATGGCAGCTGGTGTGCAGGGACCATGGAACTTCTTATGCTAATAACATTCCCCCTGTTGTCTTGTTACGCGTCTCCCCCTTCCGCAGCTTTCCACCTCCATCTGTTTATCCTGTCCACCTGTTGTCACACATTTAGATTGCAAAAACCCTTTCGGTTCCCAGATTGTTGCGTTGAGTTTCTGAACTGAAAAAGGATTGGTTTTCGACAACACCCAAATGATGAACAGTCAGCCGATTTAAGGAAGATGGTGAAAGCCAAGTGACCGATTCACACACAACGTCTGCACAAGTTGCACTGATGAATACCAAAAAACAAATCAGAAACAAAACAAAACAGGGAGCTGGAAGGAAAGAAGCAGTATCAAAATGGACAGTCTTACCTTCTTTTTGGAGTGGGCTCTGTCTTCCTCTTTTGCTGCTTTGTTATTTTTCCCGGCTCTTGAAAGTTTTTGCTCCCCAGACTGCTTAATGGTGATTTTGATCTCAGGTGGGCATATATAGTTCTCCAGGTTCTTTGGAGGCTTCTTGGCTCTCTTTGTCGTCTGGATCTTCAGCTTAAGACTTCCCTCTGTGAAGTTAGCCTCCTTGATGGAAAATTCCTGTTCCTCGAGTCCATCTCCAGCCACCCATTTCTCGCTGTCCGCATTCGAAGTGGAATCCACATCTCTTCCAGAGCACATCTCATCCTCCTCTTCGGCCTCCATACGATCACCACTCACTGCGATACCTTTTGCAGAGCCAGATGCAGGCATCATGGCTTCTCCAGCACTGCCAGGAGCAGGTGGGGTCTTTGCAGAAGCCATGGCTGACCCCAAGAAATCTGTCTCACTCCCTCTTTGACGGGAAGTGCTTGAGTTCTCTCTTGGCTCCATGGAGATGGCCCGGTCCATGTAAGTTTTATATGGAGGAGAAGGGGAAAGTGAGAAGAAGAAGAAAGGGGAAACCCCTGGAAGGGATGGTAGCACTCGGTAAAGTCTCTCAGAGCCTCGATAGTCCAACTACTGTGAGGTTAGAAACATTCAGATCTGCAACTGGAGAGAACGAAAAGAAGAAAAAGGATGTCAACATTTTGTGACTAGTAATCTGCAAAGTAAACCTGGATGGTAACTCAAAATCATTTATTTATTTCTTACTCTTCTGTCCTAGCTTTTCTCCAAGGAGCTCAAGACAGTGTACATGGCAGATCCTAGAAAAGTTACCTTTTTAAGACTACAGCTCCCAGAATCCTTATTTCTAAAACGTAACCTTTTCAAGCTTTCGGTGCATGACTTTTGTCTATCTTCATTTTTATCCACACAGCTACAACTACCCAGTGAGGCAGATTAAACCAGGATTGGCCATCATCTGACCTTCTAAATGTTGCTGAACAGAAAGTCCCAGCACTCCTTGCCATTAGCTTTGCTGGCTAGGGCTACAGTCTCACAATATCTATAGAGCCACCTGATTCCCAGCAATGCATCTCCACATACAGATACTTCTGCTACACTGAGACTGTCAGATTGCAGACCTAGACAGCAGAGCCATGGTAAAAAAAAAAGCTGGGAACTGCAGTTCAACAACATCTGGAGGACCTTACAATTTCTATCTGTGTCATAAACTTTCAATGTTCTTCACAAAACAACATAAATATTCCGTGATGGCTGGAAATTTCTCTCTACCACCACTTACCACTGGAAGGGGACACCTTATAGGCCAAAGCATAAGGAACAGTGGTAGTTTAGATGTGGGGTGCATATACAGTGTAGAAATAATGCAGTTTGACACCACTTTAAGTGTTGTAGCTCCATCCTATGGAATCCTGGGGTGTGTAGTTTTACAAGGTCTTTAGCCTTCTCTGTTGAAGAGTGCTGGTGCCTCTCAAAACTACATCCCAGGATTTGGCAAGATGGAGTCATGCCAGTTAAAGTGGTGTCAAACTGGATTAATTTTACAGTATAGATGCACCCTAGGACAAAACAGACAGACATAGCTAACAGCTTTAGCCTTAGCTGAAATGGGACAGTGGCTTCAGAAAATAGATGTGGTTGAGCTGCCTAACAGAGGGGTTTGTTTGCTTCTGCTGTGCTCTGTATGCATATTTGCAAACAAAATACCGTAGATGTTAACAGGACACCATTCATTTCTGTTGCTCTCATCTAAAGGAGGTTAAACCCAGTACAACAGCCTCTGGACTTCTGCCAGTACAATTGTCCCTGTTTAGAAAATGGGGGGCAATATTTGCACCCCATCATTACATAAGAATCAAAGAAGAGCCATGCTGAGTCACACCAAATATCTATCTGGTCCCATGTTCTGCTCACACAGCAGCCAAGTAGTTGCTCATAGAAACACTGCCAACATGAGTCTAAATGCACTCTTCATCTCATGCTCCTGAGCAACTGATAACAGAAAGGTATACTGCCTCTGATCCTGAAGGTGACAGAGCATCTCGAGAGACTACAACACAAACAACACATTCAAATTACAAGAAAAGGGATCCCACATAAACATTAGGAAGAACTTTTAAAAAACCACAGTAACTGCTGTTCAACGGTGGGACAGACTGCCTTGGAAGGTGGTGGACTCCCCATGTTTTGAGGTCTTTAAACAGAGATTGCATTATCATCTTTCAAGAGCACTTTAGTTGTGTTTTCTTCCATGGCAAAGGGTTAAACTAGATTGTCCTTTCCAGATATAAGATCCTGTAATTCTATTATTCTATATAGTTATTCTAACTGGCCCTATCCTCCATAAATTTATCCAATCTCTTTTTAAAACCATCTGAGGTGCCAACCAACACTACATCTTGTGGTAGTAAATTGCATAGTTCATTCACGGTGAAGAACTACTTCCTTTTCTCGGGGTTCAATCTCCTATGATTGAGCTTTAGGGAGTGACTTGGGGTTTTACTACAAACAGAAGAGATTGTGTTTATTATTTATCTATTCAAGTGTGTGTGTGTGTGTGTGTGTGTGTGTGTGTGTGTGATCTACATTCTGTGAAAAGGTCTCA
The DNA here is from genome assembly GCA_020142125.1 of Phrynosoma platyrhinos. Classification (NCBI taxonomy): domain Eukaryota; kingdom Metazoa; phylum Chordata; class Lepidosauria; order Squamata; family Phrynosomatidae; genus Phrynosoma; species Phrynosoma platyrhinos. The sequence goes on along the minus strand of CM034703.1, from coordinate 10,575,142 downwards.
GGGAAAGGCACAGACAATAGATCAATTTAGGCAATGTAATTAGCAAAAGTTAAAATGATTAAAAACAATTTTGGCATCACACACACTGTGACACACCTACAGAGCCTATTCTGACTGTGATTCCTAGATCCCGAAAGCTTTAATTAGGAGCCAGATTGTAACCTCAAACCACAAGAATGCTACAGTTGATGCCATTCCCGCTGCAAGCTGGCATTGCCCAACCATGGTGTCAGAGCAAAGAAGGCCATCCCCATAGTGATCCACCGAAGCAACTGATCAACATGCTGAACTTTGGGTTCAGCAGCAACATCATGTTTTCCTAGACCATTAACTGGGCACCCCTTTGCCAGGAAAAACATCAGCTGGTGAACCCCTACAGCTGTCAAAGTCAAAGTCCCTCAAAGTCCACAAACAAAAATGAGACGATAGCCCTTCTTCATTGCCTAACAAGAAAGTCCAAGTCACAGGCTTGTCACCTGTGCCAACAAAGGAAAACAAGCTGACTTAGTTGGCATTTTGCATTATTAATCTCTCTTGCTGAGAGTACACAATGTACACAGACTTCAGGAGAGCCAAAACATAAATACAAGACGGTAACGTTCCTACCAGTTCCCGCACCCAGAGCACAATGGACACTCTGTGAAGTTTCTCAACCCACATGATTATTTAAAAGACAAGTTCTCACTCACTCATAGCCCTTATAACATAAGATTTGAACTGTATTACAGATGGTGACCCACAAACCTGAGCTCCTCCATACCAATATTTTGTAAAAAAATAAATAAAGAAAAAACTTGTTCACAGAAAACTAGCATATCAGGAAGGGAGAACGTGGCTAGCAAATCAATATTTCTATGCAAAAAGATTTTGCATGGAGGAATATGTGATCAAGTGATTACATTCGACCGTTCTGGGACCCACCTACCCCCTGTAAGAATGGAAAATCACATATATTCAAGCCCTACAGGGTGCACGCTCCATTTTGTCTCCCTCTGTTCGCTGCCCATGGATAGTCGACGGACACAGATCCCAAGTACGTGAGAACGGAGATGCGACTGTACCTCAATATTATCTGCAGCCTTATATTATCAAAATCAGATACCTTAGTGGGAATTAGGACTAGCAGAAAAGAGAACATACACTATTACATGGAGAGACACGGACTTTTCAAAAAGTGGAGACTCTCCGAAAAGGAGAGCAACTCAAGTTTTGCTCTCACTGAGATTATATGAAGCGTTCACATTAAATATCTGGTAGTAGGATACATTCTAAGCTAGAGCCATACATGCTAGGTTTCTACAGGCAAGAACAGAAGAATTCAAACATACAGTCTGCCACCTAAAACCCAGGCTGCATCTGCTCTACAGAAATAATCCAGGTTAACACCATGTAAACTGCTATTGGCTCAATGCTATGGCATTCTGGGAACTGAGTTCTCTGAGAGAGAAGGCTAAATGTTTATCCATTACAGTTGCATAATAAAATGGTTTCCCTTATAATGAATGGCAAAACCAAGATTTCTTTTTGAAAATGTAAAACTATTTTCAAGCTCTGGATGCTTGAGTCCATGGATAAAAAATGCATGGATATGGAGGGCATACTATAAAAATGCAAACAAGTTTCTGCTATTATTTAGCCCAGTTGCCCATATACTGGTTAACTCTTCATTTTGCAATATTTTTTTTTACTGAGCTTGTATTAGTATTTACTATTCTTTATATATTATTGTTGGAGAGCCAATGTGGTGTTGTAGTTTGAGCGCTGGACCATGGCTCTGGAGACCAGGGTTCAGTTCCTTGCTCAGTCATGGAAAACCACTGGGTTATCTTAAGTGAGACACATACTCTAAGCCCCAGAAAACCCCATGATAGGGTTGCCATAAGTCAGAAATGACTTGGAGGCACTCAACAAGAGCAATATTATTATTTTGCTGAGATGTTTTCTGTATTGATGATTTGATATTATGTTGACATGCATGCTTATACCTTGAGTATATGTAACTTATTCGGAAATTACAGTCAAATCAACTTTATGTTCTATCAATTCAAGATGCGGTGATTCATGTGGTAGTACTGAAATTGCTTGGGCTACCATTTTGCTACAGTAAATTTATTGCTAATTCATGCATGAAAGTCAGCATGGTGTAGTGGTTGAGCATTGGACTGACTCTAGAGACCAATGTCTGAATTCCCACCCAGCCATGGAAAACCCACTGGGTGATCTTAGGCAAGTCACACTCTCTCAGGAAGACAAAAGCAACCCGCACTCTGAACAAATCTTGCCAAGAAAACCTCATTATAGGTTTGCCTTAGAGTTGCCACAAGTTAGAAATTACTTGAAGGAACACAACAACAACAATTAATATACATTTGCCATTTATGAAGGAGTGGAGTTAGAGCTGGGTGATGTGGCATTCCAACTCAATGGCTCTATCATCATCATCATCACCACCACCATCATCTTTATTGATATCTCACATTTTATACTTTGCACCAACGATGAATACTGATTCACCCTTTCTAATAAACAATAACTAAGGAGCTTGGAAAAGGCTGTTTTACCACCTGTAATTCTCTTCACCCTGAGGTGTGTCAATTTGGCAGGCAAAAAAAATTAAGGTTCTGGGTAGGCTGAGATTACATTGAGATGTCTTAATGGGAACAACCACAGAATTAAATTAGGTTGCCAAGGGACTAGGAATTTGCTTGATGGTTATCTTTCAACTTTCTTGAAGAGTGATGAAATTCTTCCTCATGTTCAGCAGTTAGGTTTCTGAAATGCAAAATGTCTGAGATTCCTGGGTAACACCTTGTCACAAAGCATGGAAATGAGTTGGACAATTGACAGTAGGGTTGGTAAAGTATGGGACAGGACTCCCATTCCTTTAACAAATATGCAGAAAAAGGAATTTCCACTGAAATCCCCTTAGACACAACCATTAAAAGGACAGAAACTCTATCCTTTATTTCACTAGACAATCCATCAGTTCCAACCCCCTGCTCAATGCAGGATCTCCACCTAAAGCATCCCCAGCAGGTAGCTGACCAGCCTTTTTTTTTAAGACATCCAGAGAAAGACACTTGGGCAGCAAAAATGAAATGCACAGATATAGGATGTGTGACATGTGGCTTGATGGCAATACATGTGAAAGGGATCTAGAAGTCTTAGTGGACCACAGGCTGGACATCAATCAGCAATGTGATGCAATCAGCTAAGAAAGCCAATGCAATTCTAGGTTGCATCAATAGGAGTACAGTGTCCACATCAAGGGAAATACAATGGACCCTTCTTATCCATAGGACCCCCACTCCCACCCCATGGATGAAAAAAACATGGGATCTCAAGTCCCATGGTTTTCAGTGGTGGTGCATGCAGGCACAGCCTTTAGCAGCAATGGCCCAAAGGGCCAGCCTAGAGGCAGGGATGGGGAGGTGCAGCTGCACACTGGGCACTCCAACCCCACACTGAGGATGTAGTGACATCGTGCACTGTTATGCATGGCGTGTGATGTCAAGATGTCCTCCCGGCGCAGCGTCTTGACGCACTGCACCGGAAGGGCCGTAGAAGAGCTGCATGGCAGCTCTTAGAGCACCCTATTTGCTGGCTCTGAAAGGGGCAGCCTCGGCCCCAATCCTCCGCTTCCCAGGGCGGCCCAGGGCGGCCCGTCTGCATCCCCCCTAAAATGGTGAAAAGTCTGGCAACCATGCCCTGTGAAGTGTGCTTAGGAAGTTGGGTATGTTTAGCCTGGAGAAGAGAAGATTAAGAGGTGACATGATAGCCATGTTTATATATATGAAGGGATGTCCTATTGAGGATGGAGCAAGCTTGTTTTTGCTGCTGAAACTAGGACATGGATCAATGGATTCAAACTAAAGGAAAAGAGATTCCACCTAAACGTTATGAAGAAATTCCTGATGGTAAGAGCTAATGGTAAGACAGTGGAGCATGCTGCCTCAAGAAAGTGGTGGAGTCTCTTTCTTTGGAGGTTTTAAACAGAGGCTGGATGGCCATCTGTCAGAAGTGCTGTGATTATGTCTTCCTGCATGGGAGAAGGTTAGACTGCATAGCCCTTATGGTCTCTTCCAAATCTATGATTCTATGAGAACTCACCATCTCTCTAGGCAATTCGTTCCATTGCCAAACAGCTATCACTGGCAAGATGTTCCTTCTAACGTTCCATCAAAATCTACCTCCTGTACTTAAAACTATTACACCTAATTCTATCTTCTAGGGCAGCAGAAAACCAACTTATCCCCTCTTTTCTGTGACAGCCCTTTAGATATTTAAGGAATACAACCATGTCACCCCAGTCTTCTCTTCACCATGCTGAACTTGCCAAGCTGCTTCTACCTCTCCTCGTATGTTCTGTTCCCCATACCTCTTATCATCCTTGTTGCCTTTCTCTGAACTCACTCCAACTTTGTAATGCACTCCAACCATGGTGAACAGGATCATGGCAAAGATATCAAACTTCAGCATAGAATGAATAGAGCTAATCCTGTTGATTCATTGCTTAGGAATGAATGTTAGACGACATAAAGACGGTGGGACAAACTGGGGACAATCAGGACCAAGAGGTTGTGGTGGGGGAAGCAGCCTACTTTCTACTAGAATTGACCGAGTTAACTAGCTGATCTTCAGCCCCTCACAACCCTACCAATATAGCAATACATTTCAGCAGGGTTAGGCAACCTTTCCCCTTTAAGGGCCGAGGGACTTCAGATCCCAGAAGCCTCAGCCATGTTGGCCAATAGTCCCATGTTGGCCAATAGCTCCTGGGATTCTGGGAGCTGAAGTCCCTCGGCCCTTAAAGGGGAAAGGTTGCCTACCCCTGCATTTCAGCAATACTTTTTGAAGACTTCTATCATGTCACTCTTCATTTGCATTTTATTCTGAACTTTCTTCCAAATTAAAAAGTCCCAAATTTTTTACCTTCCCTTTCTTTTGTGGGTTTTTGGGGCTGTGTGGCCATGTTCTAGAAGAGTTTCTTTCTGACGTTTTGCCAACATCTATGGCTGGCATCTTCAGAAAATTCCATTCCAGTATTCTCTGAAGATGCCAGCCACAGATGCTGGTGAAATGTCAGAAAGAAACTCTTCTAGAACATGGCCGCACAGCCCGAAAAACCCACAAAAAAGTATGGATGCAGGCCATGAATGCCTTCATCCTCACATTTATCTGTCTTGTCTGCATCTCCTCTAATTGTGTCAGTATCCTTTGGGGCCAATTAACACATGAAGGACTGACTCAGATAGAACCCTAAAAGGGAAATAAAACACCATGAAAGACTAATTCATTTGAAGTTCTAAATCTCCTTCAGTACCATTCTCTGCCAAGGCATCCAAAATCCCCAAGAAAAGCTGAAGGAAACAACAATCTCCAGTGCTTGACTGCAAGATTCCTAGACATATTATCCTGATGCTTAGAAATGAACAAAATATAAAGTCTTATCCACCTCTAAGTAGCATGAGCAAAAGGAAACATTTTTCATACAACAGGAAATTAAACTGTGGAACTCACTACCACAAGACATAACAATGGAGAATGAGGTTGTTAATGACTAAAAGTCATGGCAGCTATGCATTACCTCCACTACCTATGAAAAATACCTCCAGTTGGCAGTGAAAATAAGTAGGAAGGCACAGCTGCACTCATGTCTTGCTTGTGGGTTTCCTAGCGGTATCTGGTGGGCCACTGTGGAAACAAAAGTCTCGACTAGGTAAACTAGTCTTCCCTGCTGACATACCCTCCTGACCTTTTGAACTACAACTCCCATTAGCACAGGCAGTATGGCCAATGGTCAGGGTGATGGGATTTATTATCAAAAGCAATGAAAGGGCACTATGGTCTGACCCAGCAGGAATCTTCTTGTACTTATCTCCATGCATGGAAGAAGAACATGCGTGCAAGTGTCTCATCTGTTTTTTCCAATGCTAAGGCGTTAAGCAGCAGATTACGGAAACATATTTGACTCTGCAATTAGGTTTCAGATGCCATAATTAGATCAGATGGTTAGCATTCCATGTAAGTAGCTAACTGTATTACAGGAGAAGGAAGGGGAAGGCCAACTATGATTAAACAACTGATACCACCATAAATCACACAGACCATAAAAAGATATACAGCCTAAGGTCCCAATAAGCCAGCAAAACACTGAGCAGAAAGCTCAGGCAGAATAAACAGATGTTGAAAAGCACACACATTCTCTAGCACAAGCTAGAGAAAAGTTACCTGTTTGCACAACCAAGTGCTTTGAGTCCCAGCTTGCATTTGGCTACCCACACTGGTTCGAAACACTATGAGGCCAGTGAATAAGTAGAAGCATAGAAATTTGTGGAGAGAAGGCAATTCCAACAAACTGGATGGAGATCAACTGTTCACGGGAAGCACCAGGCCAAAACTAACAGAAAAATGAGAAGCAAACAAATCCAAAATGGCTAGGGTCCCCTTTTTTTCATGAGGGGGGTTGGGGGGGATTGAGAGTCTTGTCCTCCATTGTAGCAGAACCACAACTACTGAAGGCCTCCAGGAGTGGGAAAATCAACTTTGATGGGGAGTACGTAGTTTGGGGGGGAATTTTAAACCTAATTTTGTCCAGGGGGTTGATCGCACAAAAAAAGGTTATTTGGTGACTATGGGTGGCCTGTAGGTTGCACTTTGCCAATTCCCAATATAAACACTTTTCTTGTGCCTTAAAGTCATTTCCAACTTACAGTGATTCTATCACAGGGTCTTCACAGGGGGGTTGACATTGCCATTCTCTAAGGCTGAGGGAATGTGATTTGGTCAAGATAACCAGTGGGTTTGCATGGCCAAACTGGGATTTGAACCCTGTTCTCCAGAGTCATAGTCCAATGCTCAAGTCACTATGCCCCCCCTGGCTAATACTTTGTGTGTGTGCGTGTCTGTTTGTGTGTCTTCAAATTGCCTGTCGAGCTATGGTGACCCCATCAATTTGATAGGGTTTTCTTAGGCAAGGAATACTCAGAGTATTACAACTGTATCAGATGGGATTTAGTGCCTTCAAGGTATTTAGGCCCAGGACCATATGAAATGGAAGACTACTAGCCTAGTCAATATATGATCCAGAACATGAACTGGTCACATTACAACTATTTTATATACACTACACTGGGACAAGAGAAGAGGAAGGGCATAGGACTGTTTGCATGTATGTATGTGACTTTCAAGTCACTTCTCTATTGACTTATGGCAAACTCATAAATTTCACAGGGTCTTCTTATGCAAGGAATACTCTGAGATGGTTTGCCATTGCCTTTCTCTGAAATACAGTGGTCCCGCCACATTCACTGGGGTTAGGGGTAAATGACTAGAGGTGAGCATGGAAAAAAAATTAAAAAAACAACACTATTCTTTTTATCTAAGGGAATACATCTCTAGGAACCTCTAGGTCCTCCAGCACAACTCTATGGTCAACATCTGCCAGAGGCTGATTACAAAATCATGCTGGAGGACCTACAAATGCCCAGAGAAGTGTTTTCTCTGGGAACTTCTAGGTTCTCCAGCACAACTCTATGGTCAATTTCAGGCAGAGTTGTATTGTATCTAGAGATTTCTAGAGAGAACATGTTAACCAAAACTACAAATAATCAAATCTGCAAAAAGTCAAAGCCACAAATGTGGAGAGCCAACTGTATAGCCTAGAGCACTGATATTCAAATGAAAAGTTTGTGGAAAAGTGCCAAGCTGTAACATGTTTCTAGGAAAGAAACAGCTGCAGTCAATGGGCACAAATATGGTGCTGGTCCCCTGGCACATTGGGGGGGGGGGGAAGCCCAGCTTCCTTCCCCCATCAGACAGCTTAAGAAGCACTGGCCTACAACACCTTGTATTTCATGGTAGTATCCAGTGCTAACTGCAGGGGGTGGAGTTGGGGCAGGACAACCACAGGCTAGCTGCCCTGACTCTTCCCTGAGTCTGCCCCGATGTCACGCAACCATCTGCACGGCATCAGGACACCCTCTTGGCGCAGCGTGCGCACATGCTGCACCAAAGGGGTGCAAAAGAGCCACCACCGCAGCTCTAAGGATGGCCTTTTGCCACCCCCAAAGGAAGCATCATTTTGCCACTCTTTTGGGGGCAGCAAAAAGGAGGATCGGGGCCACGGTGTGTGGTTGCTGCGGCCCTGATCCGCTGCTCCCAGGGGCAGCGCAGAGCCTCCCCTTCTTGGTCTGTATCAGCCCTAAGTCTGACTCTGCTTAGCTTCTAATATTGGATGGGATTGGGTGCCTTCAAGGTATTTAGGCCCAGGACCATATGAAATGGAAAACTACTAGCCTAGTCAATATATGAACCAGAACATGAACTGGTCAAAAATGTCAGATGAATTCATTGCTCCAAGTCAAGACTCTGTGATGTCAGGTATTATTGTAATGTGTAGCTGGACACACTGTGTGTAGTCAGGGTGATCAGATGTCATAACCACAGAAGAGAACAAGGCACCACAAAATATAGGACATTCAAGAAATGTGTAGGACATTCCAAAATTAAAGCTAAAAACACTAATCTAAACAAAAAAACATGCTTCTTAGTCATGCTCAAAAATGGAGGACATTTTGGAAGTCCTCCTGGACAGAAAGCTGGAATGTAGGACATGTCCTGGAAAAGGGGGATGTCTGGTCACCCTGTGTGCAGTAGGACAAAAAAAAGAAAGAAAGAAAGAAAGAAAGAAAGAAAGAAAGAAAGAAAGAAAGAAAGAAAGAAAGAAAGAAATGTGCAGTAGGAACTTTGGTTTTGTGCTCTTGGCAATATGGAGTTTAATCAGGGACAAAGGTATTTCCTGAAATAAATAGATGAGTAAAATAGAAAGGCACTGGTAATTAAAATGAGAATTGTTACCTTTCAGTCCTCATAATTTTATACTAACAGAATATTATTGGGATCAACTACCTAACTGTTCCATATGTGACCAAGGAGGAGATGTGAAGATATGTCTAGTTGTGTTTGATCCAGCTGCATCCTGCAGGCTTTTCAACTGCTTCTGCAAGATTCATTGCATCTATAAAGTACTGCTTTTCCTTGCCAGATTTTGAAACAGGTTTTACCATTACAAAAATTGTGTCTGTTCTGATTTGATCCACATCGCCTTCAACCTCAGGGACAGTGCTAGTGTCATCCTTAGTCAATTTCTTGGTGAAGCTGTCTCTCTTACTTTCTATGATGTACTGTATGGTTATGTAAACAGCACATGATGCCAAGTGAATTGGAGAGAAATGTCTCCTTGTTACTGTCCCTCTAGCCTCTTGTGCAGTTGGGACAACAACAATAAAAAAAGCTTAGAATAAACCCAGAGTGATGTTCTGAAGTTCATCCTATGTAATCCCAATTTCAGTGGACCATGAAGAGGAGTTCATGTGGAAATACCCAGTTGAGGCCAGGAATGGTTTGGGAACAGAAATTGGTGTTCTGCAGGGGAAAGGGAGGTATGGTTGGAATGGAGTGAATAGATGTTACAAAAGAAGGTGGGATCGCTGTTTGAAAGCTATCCTGTCTTCAGTTCACTCTGTTCCCCAGAATGTATTGGAGAGTGTACCAACCATTTCACTAAACCTTACTCTGCTCCTTTGCAATGCCAGGTCGGTTAAAAATAAAACTCATATTATTTACGATGTTCTTTTAGATGAGGATGCTGGCTTGGTGTGCTTCACAGAGACCTGGCTGGGAGAGGATAGTGTCATAACCTGGACACAGGCCCTCCTAGCCAGGTATTCTGTGAGTGAGCAGGTAAGGGGAAGTGGGGGGGGGGCGGAGTGGCTCTGGTTCATAAGAACAACCTGACTCTGACCAGGATACCTGTCCAGAATAGAGTCCACTTCGAGTGTATGTACCTGAGCCTGAGGACCAGGGATAGTTTGGGGATTCTGCTAGTATACCGTCCACCCCGTTGTCTAGCAGACTCCCTAACTGAGCTGACACAGCTGGTCTCAGAGTTGCTGTTGGAGTCACCCAGACTGTTAGTTTTGGGCAACTTCAACATTCCACTCGAGACCAGTTTGACAAATCTGACTGGTGCGGATCGGGAGTTCATGGAAACCATGACAAACATGGGCCTATCCCAATTGGTCGTCAGGCCCATACATTGTGTAGGTCATACCCTCGATGCGGTCTTTAGTACTGAATAGGAATATCCGTGGGCGGAGGTTATTAAAACCACCACATTGTCATGGA
>CM034703.1:10535894-10547414 GCA_020142125.1 Phrynosoma platyrhinos | reverse complement strand
GGCTAGAAAGGAGGGGGAGCTGAAGCAAGAGCTAGGAACAGGACCCTCTCTCACTCCCAAATGGACCAAGGAAGGAGAAAACTGAAAGATTGATTTTATTATTTTGGAAAATTTATTTATTTATTTATTTATTTATTTATTTTATTTTTTAATAAAAGCTCTTTTTTCAAATAAGGTTTGCAAGACTGGAGCCAAAGTTGATTTGTTTTTGGGTTTTTTTCCCCCTTCCCCATTTTCATTGGCTTGCCATAGGGTGGTATATAAATAAAATTTATTATTATTATTATTATTATTATTATTATTATTATTATTATTATTATTATTATTATTTGGGGGAAATAAATAAATAAATAAAGTCTTCTTCTTCTTTTAAAAAGGGCTTGTGAGTTTTTTTTTTAAAAAATATTTTATTTTTAACATATCACATACACACACACACACACAAATAAAATTACATATGCCTATACACAAAAAAGGGCTTGTGATTTTAATATTTTAATATTTTAAAATATTTTAATTGTTTGGTTAATGTTGGGATTGGGGGTGGGGTGGGTTGGGAAGGGGATTGCTTCTTGTGGAACTTTTATTTGTTTTCTTATTGTATTCTTTTATTTATTTTTTTACGTTGGAACCCACTTTGATTCCTTTTGGATATAGGCAGGCTAGAAATAAATCATATTATTATTATTATTATTATTATTATTATTATTATTATTATTATTATTATTATTATTATTATTTTTATTATTATTATCATTTAGTTGCTTAGTTCTTCCTTTTTATTGATTTGTTTTTCCCCACACACACTTTTCTGTTTTTATTTATTTATTTATTCTATGTATTTTGTTTCTTCTTCTATTTCCTCCTCCTGCATTTGCTCAGGTAGGGATTTTGTTTTGGGGGATTTCTGTTGTTGAAAGGTTGTTCCTTCTCTTTCCCGCCCACCCATCCCAGGTTGCCAAATGGGGTCCTCATGATACTAATATTGTTAATATTAGTACTAATAATAAAACAGGAGCCAGAAAGAGGAGTCAAATGGGCCCAGCAAGAATCAAAAGAAGGCAAAATGAGAAATTGTCCCTTTTCTTGCTCCCTTCCAGGGTGCAAAATGGCTCTAATGATACTGATATTATTAGCATAACTCTAATATTACTAATAATAACACTAATAAACAGGAGCCAAATGGGCCAAGTGAGAACCAAAAGAAGGAAAAATGAAAGATTATCCCTTTTCTTGCTCCCTCCCAGGGTGCAAAATGGCTCCTAATGATACTAATATTACTAAAGTTCAAAGTTCTTTATTACGACCAATCGGTCAGCACAAATATTACTAATAATAGTACTAATAATAAAACAGGAGCCAGAAAGAGGAGCCAAATGGGCCAAACAGGAACCAAAAGAAGGCAAAATGAGAGATTATTCCTTTTCTTGCTCTCTTCCAGGGCGCAGAATGGCTCCTAATGATACTAATATTATTAGCATAACACTAATATTACTACTACTAATAATAATAAACAGGAGCCAAATGGGCCAATTGGGAACCAAAAGAAGGGAAAATGAGATATTATTTTTTCTGCCCCCCACCAGGGTGCAAAATGGTTCCTAATGATACTAATATTACTAATAATAGTACTATTAATAAAACAGGAGCCAGAAACAGGATCCAAATGGGCCAAGTGGGAACTAAAAGAAGGGGAAAATGATAGATTTGGAGTGGGTTGTTGCTTCCTTTGCAAAGTGATGCCTAATAAAACTAATAATAATACTAATAATACTACCCATCAATGATGAATGATCCTTCCCTCTATGAATACATTGTTATTCTTTGGGGGATGTTCTTTGCAACAACATTTCAGGTATACTAAGGAAGGCAAAAATCTTGGCTATGGGATATTTTGGGGTGTTTTTTTTTTCCTGGGGGGTTGTGGAGGAAAAAAGGGAAAGAAATAGTCTAAGAGAAGGAAGAGTGTAGGAGGAAAAGAAAGGGATTTTAAAAAGTAAAAATCAATGGGCTGCTGCCTCCAGCTCTAGGTCCTTTTTTGGAGCAAAGGAGTCACTTTTCCTGTGCTTCAAGGTGGCCCGGCTCAGTCGGCAAAAAAAGGAGGGTCGACTTCCAAAGTTTTGGGGAGTTGGGGCTGAGGATCAGAGTGGTTTCTTTCGAGCTGGAGAAGAGCTTCTTTCTGGCTCTCCAGCTCCCTCCTCCGTCGCTTTGCTTTCCCTTCCCTTCCAGTGCCTCCAGTGGCCAAGAGAAAAGAGCTTTTTTCCCCAAAATAAAATAAAATATATCTGCTTCTAGGAAAGAATGTCCCATTATTTTTTGTATTGTATTTTTCCAGATTTGATAAATGGAAATCTATATTTAGAAGGAGGGACAAAGGGAGGAAGGAGTCTGGAAAGAGATCCATATTTTTTTCTGCCCTGGCAAGGGGTTAGACTAGATATCCTCTGGGATCCCTTTCCAGTCTGGGATTTCAAGAGAAACTTTAACAGACTAGAGGCTGCTTCCTCAGAAGCAAAGATGGGGCAGCTTGCCAAAAGCTTCTTTTGACATAAACTGGCTAGGCTGAAAGTTTGTGACACAGGCTGGAGGCGTACTGTAGAAATAATCTGGTTTGACACCACTTCCATATGCTACGGAGTGCTGGGAGTTGTAGTTTGTTGCGGCACCAGAGCGGATTCCCTAGCCATGGCAGTGGAAGTGGTATCAAACCGGATTGTTTCTGCAGGGCCGATGAGGCCAAGGTGGCTCCCACCTTCCCTTTTGGTACTGAGACAGATGAGCCGTCTCTTCCAGATGTTTCGGACCACAGTGCTCACACCGCCTTTCACTAGTGATGAATTCTTGGAGTTGTCACCAGAAAAATATGGAACTTTTCCCCAACTCTCCCCCTATGGAGAACCGACCTCTAACTCAGACGTCACAAACGGTGTCCTTTCCAGATATTTTGGGCAGTAAATCCCAACATTCCTTACCATTGGCCCAAACTGGGTGAGGCAGATGGGAGTCGCAGGCCAGAACATCTGGAGGTACAAAGGTTCTCCATCTGCTTTTATAAGGATTCCTACTATTTTGACAAAGTGCATCCCTTGGGCCACATGTGGGCTTCAAAGGATTATTATTTTTTTGTAGGGTCCATAGTCCCAGACTATCCTTTTTTTCTGGCCAAAGTAAATCCCTTTCCCAGAGACACTTTTAAATAGTTTGCAAGGACCCTGGAACTATTTAAAATCAATCAATCAATCAATCAATCAATCAATCTATAGGGTGTTCAGCAATGGCTCTTCTTCGTCTTGGAGAGAAATGACCAGTGGGGTGCCACAAGGATCTGACCTGGGCCCAGTGCTATTCAACCTCTTTATCAATGACTTGGACGAAAGAATAGAGGGCATGCTTATCAAATTTACAGATGACACCGAATTAGGAGAGGTAGCCAATACCCCCGAGGTGTGTTATTGTTGTGTGCCTTCAAGTCCTTTCCAACGTATGGAAACCCTAAGCTGAATTTATTAAAGGGTTTTCTTGGTAAGTTTCTTTTTTTTTGGGGGGGGGGGGAGGAATTTGTCATTGCCATCCTCTGAGGCTGAGAAAGTGTGACTTCCCCCCAAGGTCACCCAGTGGGTTTCATGGCCAAGCAGAATTCAAAATGACTCAAAGCCCAGATTTTCATCTCTTTCGGTTCCTTGATGGTGTAAAGGGGGTTTTGACACTGGAAGTCTAAGGGTGCATCCACACTGTAGAAATGGAGTTTGACACCACTTTAATGGCCATGGTTCCATCCTACTGAATCCTGGGATTTGTAGTTCTGTGAGGCACCAGTACTCTTTGGCAGAGAAAGCTGAAGACCTTGTGAAACTACAAATCCTAGGATTCCATAGGACGGAGCTGCTGCATTTAAAGTGGTGTCAAGCTGCATTATTTCTACAGAACAGTGTAGCTGCATTAGCAAACTGGAAAAATATATGAAAGTAACAGGTTACACTAGACTTCCTTACATGTTCCACTGACATGTGTATTAACCCCAGTCCCTGTGATCCATTTGAAAAATAAATATTATGGGACTCGCCTTCTTCCCAGCTCGAGGAAATTCCTGATCGATCTTGAAGTAGAGCTTGTTTCTCTTAGGAAAGGAAAGAATTGATCCTTTGCTCACCAATCATGAATATTTAGACTGGCTGACCCATCTCCCTTCTAAGCTGCAAAACAAGGGCTGCCTGTTAATTCAGATGAAGAAGACATCTCATCTGCCTGAGATTTCATTAATACACCATAGACAGTTTGCCTTGCTTACAGATGGGGAAATCTGTCAGTTTTTCTCTCCCACATTCAGTGGTTTCTTGTTGTTGTTCGAAAACCTCACCTTCTCATTGTCATGAATATTAAGACATTTGCCTGCAATGGCATCCACAGTGGAACAAAATTCTTCCCATTTACTCTGGCCAAATTCAATAGGCATTGCTATCGCCAACTATGTAAAAGGTAGTACTGTATACGAATAAAGGAAATAATAACAATAATAATGCCGCCACCCAATGATAACATGCAGGCTTCACTATTGAAATGCTATTCCAATTCATACAATTTTTATCTGTATTGGAATGTTTATATTCCTGTTTTAATTATCTTGTCATTTAATACTGTTTTAAGAGGGGTGGGTTGGGGTATGAATTTTGTTGTATGGGGTTTTAACTGATGTTAGCCACTTAGATTGTTTTCATTTAAGCGGGATATAAATTATTATTATTATTATTATTATTATTATTATTATTATTATTAGCAGAGAGTTCCAAAAATATTGATCTGAATAATGTCATTTTTATTTACAGATTAATGTATCATCAGTTTCATTAGCTATAAATAAGGGTCAAGTATTAGTATAACAATCAGTGTAATGCTTTCATGATAGTCATAATTAACCATTGGTTTAACCAGGAAGCTATTTCCAGATAGATTAAGAAGCGATAGAGTATTCTGTATCAACTATTTAAGGATGCTTAAGTATACCAGCATGGCTAATAAAGTAGGTGAGGGAGTTCTGATTGTGGCAATAGTGGTCCAAAACACACTGCAGAAATAATCCAGTTTGAGACCGCTTTAACTGCCCTGGCCCAGTGCTAGGGAATCCTGGGAATTGTAGTTTATTGTGGCACCAGAGCTCTCTGATAGAGAAGGCTAAGTGTCTCACAAAACTACTGTTCCCATAATTCCTTAGCATTGAGGGCAGTTAAAGCCATCGCAACCTGGATTATTTCTGCAGTGTGATTTGGACCCTTGTCACAATTGAGATTAAGTAGCACTCATGCAGTAGTTTGAATTTTGGACCATCATGCAATCCCATTTTGGAGAAAGGCCGGATATAAATTCCATAAATAAATGAATAAATAAAATTTGGACTACAACTCTGGAGACCAGGCTTCAAATCCCTGCTTGGCCATGGGAACCTATTGGGTGACCTTGGTCAAGCCACACTCTCTCAGCCTCAGAGGAAAGCGCTTCTGAAAAAATCCAGCCTACCCCAAAAATGTGATAAGATTGCCTTAGGGTAGCCAGAAAGGCACACATCATCATCAACATCAAATCTAGATATCCATATTCATGATCTCTGCTTAGACACAATTGTGCCACTATTGCCATGAAAGTAACTTCTCCAAAACCTTACTTCACTGAGCATCAGGGGGCAAAGGAGGTCTATTCTGCTAGTGACGGGAGCAGGAATCGATGACATTTTTATCAAGGTTAGAGGATTCAGGCCAGAAGAGTTTACTTAGTTAAATATACTTAACTAATATTTAGTATTAACTTAGCTAATACCTAACCAAGTAGCTGGGATAGCATGCTGGCCATAAAATACAAATACATATATGTTTGTTACTTTGTTGTAATATTATAATGTTTGGAAAGCAAGGCATGTTGCTTGTTTCTCTATTTGCTACTTTTCCATTACCTTGTGTTACTTTTTGGACAGACAAAAAACACCGTTGATAAAAGGATTGGAGAAACCTTGTGAAAAACTTGTCAAAATTCCTCTACAATACCCTTGAAGAGTAACTGCTGAAAGCAACAGGAAAGCATTACTCTCACAAGTTACATTATTTTTCAGAGGTGGTTTCATGGCACCCTCATTTCACAAGTAGTTGCCACCAGCTACATCAGGAATATTAGAGAGCCAACATGGTGTAGAGGCTTGAGTGTCATAAGATAATTCTGGAGACCAGGTTTCAAATTCCAACTCAGCCATGGAAACCCACTGGTGACCTTGGGCACATCACACTCTCTCAGCCTCAGAGAAAGCACACTGAGAAATCTTGTCAAGAAAACTGTGTGATAGGTTTGCCTTAGGGTCACCATAAATTGCAAACAACTTGAAGGCACACAACAACAGCCACTAGTTATGTGCAAGTGGTTACTTCTAACTGGTTACATTCAAAGACATAGGGTTTTCTTGGCAAGGCTTATTCAGAAAAGGTTTGCCTTCCCCTGAGGCTGAGAGCATGTGACATGCACAAGGTCACCCAGTGGGTTTTATGGCTGAGTTCAGAATCGAATGCTGGTCTGCAGAGTTGTGGTGCAACACTCAAACAATTTTGCTCATTTCTGATGTGAATTTAGCCACATTCTCAATTTTCTAATTGATTCATTTTTAACTGCATGCTAGAGGAAGTGAAATTGGCATATTTATCCATCAGTACAGAAGAGATACAATGGTGAATCACCAAAATAAGCAGCTTTGAGAGTAAACCAGCTTTATGCCATGCCTGTTTACTATCTAGGTGGCACATTGGAGAGGAATAAAAGCCAAAGAAAGAAAGAAAGAAAAGACAAAAGAAAAGAAAAGAAAGCGAGAGGGAAGGAGGGAGGGTGAGAGGGCAAGAGAATCACATCTGATATAATGGCAGACAAACAATAACAACAGTACAATGCAATGCATAACCAGAGACAATGCCTGGACTATGCACTGCCCATGAAAGTAAACTCCATCTTAAACTAGCTCTGAAGCCCAGTATTAAGAACTACACCAAAGAGATGTCTATAGCCCTTTCAAGACATCTCTTTCATTACCAGAATCAGTGTGGAAACAAAATTCTTCAATCAAGACTGAATCCAAGACTCGTTAAAAGAAGTATGAAGAATACAGTCATAAAATAAATAAATTCAAATAAATCAACTGATCAGTCAACTTCACCATGATGATAAATAAACAATGAGAGTTGGCATCTCTGTTTTTGCAGCAAACTGTTAGAAGGTCAGAAGTATCTCTTTTTCACTTGTGCATAATTGTCACAATAAATTCTTTTAAATAAATGGCTCATAATTGTTAGCTTATAAATCATGGATGAGAATGGCTGTCTGGTTATGGCTGATGGGAGGTATATAGGCCAACAACATCTGGAAGGCCCCTTGTTTGTTGCTGTGTGCCTTCAACTCATTTCTGACTTAATGGCAGCCCTAAAGTGAACCTATTGTCATGTTTTCTTGGCAAGATTTGTTCAAAGTGAATTTGCCTTTGCTTCCTCTGAGGATGAGAGAGAATAACTTGCCCAAGGTCACCCAGTGGGTTTGCATGACCAAGTGGGAATGTGAACCCTGGTCTCTAGAATCATAGTCCAATGTTCAAACCACTATACTACATGGGTTCTCCTTGGTTCTCTGCTACTGGTATTGTGTCACTGACCATTGCTTTGATTCTAGTGGCCATTCCTTAGGTATGACTTGAGCAAGTGCTACGCTCAGTTGACCCATCCTGCAAACTGGAACCCACCAAGGAGAAACTCAATTTCAATGTGGTAGAAGTGGACAGAAGAAAATACATTTGCTTCCAAGATAAGCCATCTCTTGGAACTGCACAAATGTGTTTTCAAATTATCTCTGGCTTGGTGAATCAAAAGCTGTCCATAACAACCAGGTACAAAAATATTGCTGTCAACTGCAATTGTCTAAGGGCCATTCAGGCAGGTAGCTAGGTTGGTCGTAGGGACCGGCTCCTAGGCTGCCAGCCAATTCAAGGTGCCACACATTGCCTGCCTGATCCCCTGGTCCCTGGCATGGATGGAGGAAGAGGAGAGGTCACCATTTTGGTGGACCAAAATGGTGAAAGGTCTGAAAACCATGCTTTATGAGGGGTGGCTTAGGGGAGCTGAATAGGTATAGCCTGGAGGAGAGAACATTTAGAAATGACATGATAGCCATGTTTAATTGTTTGAAGGGATGTCATATTGAAGATGAAGCAAGCTTGCTTTGTGCTGCTCCACAGACTTGGACACAGAGCAATGAATCCAAGCTACAGCAAAAGAGATTCTGCCTTAACTTTAGGAGAAACCTCCTGATAAGCCCAACTTGCTGTCCCTGATTTTGTTGCAGTTATTGTTTATTGTGTTATTATTTTAAGTGTGTTTTAAATTGTCAATTGTTTAATAGTATTTTAAGGGGTGGGTGGGATAATGGGATATGGAATGTATGTTTTAATGTTGTAAGCCACCCCGATTGTGTTACGCAGAGAGGTGGGATATAAATAATAATAATAATAATAACAATAACAAACTGTTTGACAATGGAATACACTGCCTCCTACTATAGTGGAGTCTCCTTCTTTGGAAGTTTTTAAACAGAGCCTAGATGGCCATCTGTTGAGAGGGCCTTCATTGTGTATTGCAACATGGCAATGGATGGTCCTTGTGGTCTCTTCCAACTCTATGATTCTATGTGAGAACAAGGAACTTGCCAGTGGCTGTTGCAGCTCTTCCATGCCAAGGAGGAAGGATTTCTTCCTTTTCTCGCAGATGCAAGTGGGGGTTGTTGGAACTACCATTGTGTCCACCATTTTCATTTTCTCTTCCTTCCATGTCAGGAAGGATGCAAAGGTACGTGTGTGTGTGCACATTCATGGGGGAGAACTCTTTAAAAAGAGCAGACCCACTTGGTAGCAGCAGGCATCATGGGGAGGTAAAGATAACATTTCTGCTTCTTGTATTGGACCACTAGTCTGTAAGTTTTCCCACTGGGGCCATTCATCCAGAGTGTCACCTCCTTGTGTTGAGCACCTTCAAGTCATTTCCAACTTATGGTGACCCTAAGGTAAACCTATAATGGGTTTTCTGGGGCTGCAAGTGTATGATTCACCCAAGGTCACCAAATGAGTTTCGATGGCTGAGAGAGGATCTAAACCCTGCTCTTCAGAGCTATAGTCCAACACTCAGACCACTATGCTGGCCCTCAGAGTGCCACTAGTTTCTGAATTTTTCCTCCTGTTTATCCATTCATTGTAACTTCCTTATTTCTTGCTATTAATAATTCGTCAAATAACACGTTAGGCTGATATTGTGGTCTCAGTGATTATGCAACAGGCTATACATTGCTTCCCTTATTCTCCACGGCTCTCTTTTTGTTCTGTTCAGTAGAGCAAATGCTCCAGAATGGTAGATTATTTCCTCTCTGCTTGGGGCATGCAAACTTTTCTTTCTACCATAGGCTGTTGGCCTTCAAAACAAATTTATACAGGGTCAAACATAAATTTCAAAAGCACCTTTCTTTGTTGGTTTAAATAAATCTAAAATATTTTAATTTCCTGGGAGTAGCAATGGAACAGAGTTAGTTGGTGTAGTGGTTTGAATGTTTGAATAGAGATTATGGTTTAAGGGTTTAAATCCTCTCTCATTGGGTGACCTTGGGCAAGTCACACACTCTCAGATCCAGGAAACCATGTGATAGATGTGCCTTAGAGTTGCCATAAGTCAGAAATTACTTTAAGGCACACAACAAAAAGGGATGTAAAAGAATACTCACACATTTTTTTAATCCTTGAAGAGAAAGGGGATCTCACCACATTCAGAGACCCTGTCCTGAAAATAGTCAACCACTTTCAAATTTCAAATCCCAGGACTTTTTTTGCGTGAAAAATTCATTTCTCCAAAATTCACCATATTCTGAGCAAGGAACTCGTTTTTTGCACAAAAACACCATTTTTGCTCAAGTGCTTTTCTCAAACAAATTTGTCTTTTATAAAAATTTTAAAAGTGGAGAAGAATCATTGGACAATGCACACAAACTCTTATTATCTTGCTTAGCAGGGAGAAAACTATTGAAACTATAATTCTTGCATGTGTGAAATATAGATGTGGAAATTTATATCCCTACCTGGAAGCAAATCCCATTTACAACCGTGGTGTGACCATTTTCTTGAGAACATATCTTGCTGTGTTGAAACTGCCTTTCTCATCATGAACAATACACTCTTTCAGTGATTTCTGACCTTCAACTCTCTTTTCCATATGGCATCCCAGAGGTGCTCTCTCTCTGTCTCTGATATCACCATCCACCTACTCCCGTGATATCACTTCTGTTGATCTCAAATCCTCCTTATCACTGTCACTTACTTAAAAGTGTGAAAGAGCAGATGGGACTTTAGGGCACAAGGAGAGAGCAGACAACAGTCCCCTTCACATGGAAAGGCAGAAAGATTGGTAGCAGCATCTTGTCTTTATACACCCTTATGTTAGAAAGTCCACAAGGTAGAAGACTTAGTAATGTTGGAACAGCCACAGATTTTCCTTTTTAGTACAAACCAAGTTCACATGTTCTTGTCCATCTCTTGCTTTCACTGTAAGTGACAAGACATAAACTGTACACTAACTAGGAGGACTCCCCAGAGTTAGTTAGAAGGTACTATAATGCTATTCTGTCATTCATTCCTTAATGGGTTTTTCCATAATAATAATAAAAATAAATAGAAATAATAGAGAAAAGAGAAGGGAGGATTATGAGATCATCTGAAGCTCCCAAAAAAGAGTGGAAGATGAGATCATCTGAAGCTCCCAAAAATTCAGCAAGCAAGTGGGAAGGGAGATGGCATGATAAATGTCTATTTTTTTTTGGGGGGGGGGAACCCTTCATGGCATGTTCTTTCCATCACATTTATGAAGAAATTTGTGCATTTTGAGAAGTGATTTTCAAACCTGGGTTTTGACATTCTCAGACATCTGTATTGGTCAACGTTCTCAGAAAAAAAGCAAACATGTTGTGTACCTGTTATCAGTGGTTCATGGTCCAAGCGGGAAATAAGAATTCACCCCAACATTTTGAGGTAGGGTGGTTCCCATTGTTGCTGCTACCTGCTTGCTAAATTAAAGGTGAAGAATCTGCCATAAAAAAAGAAGTGGCAACTCTAACTCAACACCATATACATGGATTTTTACAAGTGTGCATTTAAAGCAGGTGTGAAATCTGTCAGTTTCACTTTCCCCCACACCATTTCTAATAATAATAATAATAATAATAATAATAATAATAATAATAATAATATTTATTTATTTATTTATATCCCGCCCCTCTGCAGAGCAATCAGGGCAGCTTACAACATTAAAATTACCATACAAATATGTTACAATACAATATAAACACAGTCAAAAATCTCGAAACCCAACCACCCATTAAAAAAGTATTAAACAAAAATATATATTAAAACATATTTAAAATAATCTGGGGGACTAGCGCGGCGGTGGCGACCTCCCTGGCCTGCAGAAGCCCTGG
>CM034703.1:10515628-10528695 GCA_020142125.1 Phrynosoma platyrhinos | reverse complement strand
CCTGATGGAGCAGTGATCAGATTTAACTGCACCCTTTTTCTCTAGCCTTCCTTCCTTGATTGTATCAAGACCCAAGTACACTGTTTAGATGATCCTTATACCTTGGCTTAACAAAGCCAAGGCAATCAGTGCCTTTGTCCTGGCTTCAGCGAAGCCATCAAGTCTATAGCTAGGAGCAAGATATTCCCTATATAAACCCCTAGATTTTAGACTCCACGTGCTATCTTTGGAGTGCAGCTTGGCTCCATGTCAGTCTGTGCTCTGATTATAGCTCCCTCGGGCATCCCTTCCCCCCATTTCACCAGCCATGTATCATCATTACCATCATCCACATCCATAGCAGATCCTGGAGAAGCCTTCAGAAGTGAGTATCTCCTGTAGTCTGGCCCATCTCAAGCTATTTCCGCTTTCATCCCTTTGCTTCTAAGTGTGTAGTGTGTAGTGTGTGTGTGTGTGTGTGTGTGTGTGTGTGTGTGTATACCATATTTGTGTGTGTGCATTTTCCCCCTTTAATAAATATTTAGACCTTAATTGAAGAAGCCAGTCTCAGTGTCACCCATTGTGGGATCTCTTAGTCCTCTGGTATACATATCGGTACTCCGGTCTCACAGGGTGTTGTTAGGGTCCACTCTTGCATAATTGAGCTAATTATAAATTCCCCTACTTAAATCCTTCCTAACACCTTCCAATTTTCATTTCCTTTATTCTGAGCACATTTCTGGATGTCCTTGGAGGCATGGAGACAGACTGAGGGATCATAAGGCAAGTTGCTGTTGTTGTTGTGTGCCTTCAAGTCATTTCTGAATTATGATGATTCCAGTCATCATGGGGATTTCTTGGCAAGTTTTCTCAGAGGAGTTTTGCCATTGTTGTCCTCCCGTGGGTTTACATGTCCAAGCTGAGAGTCAAACCCTGGTCTCCAGACTCATAGTCCAACTATATTTGCAGATCTAAGCCATTTAGGCTTTTCAATATCACATTGCACTGGAATCTTGTTAGTAACACCTTACTAACAGTATCTTGTTAGTCCACCTGATGCCTGTGTTGTTGTTGTTGTTGTTGTTTGTTGTTGTTGTTGAGGTTGATTTCCTTTTCCTCCCTTAGCAATGACCAAAGCCTTCCCTTGGAATCACAGTTCAGAGAAACACCTGGCTATGTCCACAAAGTTAGATGCAAACCAATGACATCATTCGTTGAGTCTGGGTGATGTTAAGAGAAGATACATAGTATAGTTCAGTATTAAGAACTATTACACCACACTGTGCCCTATAGATTCTCTGTCAGTATCTGCTACGCAAAAGCATCTAATGGTAGGGGTGGCCCTGTTATATCTGTAAATAGATCTGATCATCCTATAAGACATGAGGAATGGCTCAAGATAAGAGAGGCCTAATCTACTCATAGACGGTGCATGTATTGGAGCTTTGTGTTTGATAGACACACAAAGTGAAAAGACAATCAGGGGGAACGTGGAGATAAGGATCTGGATTTCTTTCCTTTTACCATATTTTTTTTATTTTACATTTGATACAGAACACTTCTATTTATAACCATAATAAAAAGAACAGAAAACATCATCGTCTTGACAGGTTCAGACCAAGAGATACAAGTTAACTAGCATGAAGACAACCTCAAAAGAATCATGCTGCCTTTTGGATGTTGTTGAATGGCCACTTCATGCATTCTTCAAAATTGATTATGTTGGCTAGGGCCGTTGGTTGCTGCAATCCAATAACATCTAGAAGTCTACATGATGCCAACTCCTACCTTAGAGTTGCAGTCTAACATCTGGAGGGCTGCACAATTCCCAGCTTCATCTAGTTTCTGGACTAAGGCTGGGACCTAAGAAAAAATATGTGCCCGTGCGGTCTCTTCCAACTCTATGATTCTATGATTCTATGATCTACCCTATGTTTAGAGTTATCTTTTCAGTAAGGACATTGGATAAAAGGAATGCATTTTTAAAAAATCTCCGTGGGCTTGTTTATTGTTGTTATTTGCTATAATAAGCTCCTGAATGACAGACTTTCATGAACGCTGGTTATCCACTGCCTTGCTCACATTCTCCAAACTCAGGGTTGTGGCTTCCTTGAAATGAGTGAATCCATCTGGAATGCAGTCCTTGTCTTTTCTTGCCATCTTACACTTTGTTGTTGTTAGTATGTAGAGAGATCTTGTAGCACCTTTGAGATTAACTGAAATAAAGAAGTTGGCAGCATGAGCTTTCGTAGAATTAAGTCTACTTCCTCATATATATTTGTTGTTGTTAACTGTCTTTGAATTGATCGTGACTCATGGCGACCCTGTGGATTAGATGCCTTTAAGACTTCCTCTCCTCCACCGCTCTGCTTAGGTCTTATAAATTCAGACCCTTGTCCTCCCTGATAGAGTCCATCCATCTGGTGTACAGTCTTCCTCTCTTTCTACATTCATTCACCTTTCCTAGCATTATTGTCTTTTCTAATGAGTCCTGCCTTCTCATGATGTGGTCAGCATATGACAACCTCAGCTTGATCATCTTGGCTTCCAGGGAGATTTCAGTCTTGATCTGTTCTGGGACCCATTTGTTTGTCCTTTTTTTTGGGGGGGGGATCCACAGTGTCCTCAGCATGCCACATTCCGCTTCATGCATTATTATCTATGACAGTAAGCCATGTAGTCTTATGATATGCCCAAAGTATTATTGTCTCAGTTTAGTGATTCTGACTTACGGTAAGCATTCAGGTTTATTTTCTCTAGGTCCCATTAAGTTGTCTTTTTAGCAGTCCACAGCATCTGTAGAACTCTCCTCCAGGACTACATTTCCATTCATGATTGCCTATCATTTAGGGCCACTGCAGACCGGCCTAAAGGGCTGGCCTGGGGGTAGAGTTGGAGTGGGGCAGCCACACGCCGACCTCCCCAACCCCACCCTGATGACATCCTGATGTCATGCACCCGTACGCTTGATGCGCCAAAAGTGTGCAGAAGAGCCATGGCACTAGCTCTTGGGGTGGCCTTTTGCTGACCCTAAAAGGAGCAGCATTTTGCACGCAGCATGCAGTTGCTGTGGCCTCGATCCACTGCTTGCAGGGACGGCTCTCTGCAGCCCCAAACTGGCCATCTGCATTGGCCCTTAGTGACCTTTTTGCTGATTTCTTTTACACATTTGAGACACATTTTGTCTGCATGAGCAGCAGACACACTTTATACATATGAGTCATATTGACACCACCAGCTTTAGTTTTCAAGGGTTTTTAGCCAATACAAGATTGCAAAAACAAAACAAAACAAAAAACCTTTGAAGAGGGCACTACAACATACGCAACATAAAGCATGATCCCTCCATTGCCATATACCAAGTTATTACAGATCCTGTGATTTTTTTTGGCCTTTATTATTTAGGGAAAGAGAACATAAAAGAATATAGTCAGCTTTGTAGCCTTTCATGGTATAGTCTGAAAGCAGTTGGATATTAACTGCTTGCATGAAGAATTTTTAAGAAGATCATCATGCTGAGAACATGATCTTCTGGCTATTTTCTTTGTTTTTCCAAACTCTCTAAGAGGGGGTATTGTAATGTTTTAATTATCACCTTTAAATTTTTTTGACAGAAAGTTTGTTTTGATTTGTAGTTGTTAACTCATCTCTATGTGGTCACCATCCAGATTTACACATTTTCCCCAGCATATCTTGATCCTCCGAATACCATTATTGGAGAAGTCTGCAGATTGTGCCTTAAACACTCTTCCACTTCATGAATGACATCATCTGTGTTGTCAAATCAGTAACCCTGTAACAGATTTTTCATTTTGGGGAAAAGAAAAAGTCACTTGGTGATGATGACACTGGCAAAATTTTATCAATATACCATAATTACTTCCGGATGATAATTATTACTTTACGATACCCCCTCGTATCCCCCTTTATTTTGGCATCTACCGTCTAGAACTATGACAAAGAGCTGTGGATTTCTTATACACCCAGACTGGTCCATTTACATCAATAAGGGTAGTAAATCCATGTCTGCTGCAGTTGTGAATGGACAAAGTTTACAGATATTCATCAGAATGGCCATTGTCCTTAAGACTCCCTTGATTGATATCTATGGATGTATGTTATAAGAAAAACAAAAATCCTTTTAATTTCAATTCTTTCTGTATCCAAGGTACCCTGTAAACTGTACTATAAGAGGTCTAGCAACCAGTGCCTTGACTAAATCACTACAGTCTTATAGTGCTATTATTCCACTTTAACTGTTATGGCGGTGGCCTGTGCAATCCTGGGGTTTGCAGTTTAAGGACAGGCATTAAGAATTCTCAGCCAAAGAGCTGTTATACTTCACTAAACTATAAATCCCAGGATTCCACAGGAGACATACAAAGCACTTCAAACAGAATAATAGTACTGTAACAGTGCAATGTGATATTGAAAAGCCTAAATGGCTTAGATCTGCAAATATAAGATCTCCTCTTCCAGTACGGGTTTTTTCCTGAATTCCATTCAGAATGATCAACTGTCTTTGGGAGACTCAGCTGAACAAAGTTTGGCAGGGACTTTTCACTTGTAGCATGGATAATACTTACAATAGCCTTACTAGGAGAGCTTGCACATGGAGCAACATCAGAAGAGTACTGAGGATACCATGGATGGTCAAAAAGACAAACAAATGGGTCCTCGAGCAAATGAAGCCTGAACTCTCTTTGGAAGTCAAGATGACTAAATTGAGGCTGTCATACTTTGGCCACATCATGAGAAGGCACAACTCATTCAAATACACAACAAAGCTAGGAAAGGCAGAAGGCTGTAGAAATAGAGGAAGACCACATGCCAAATAAATAGACTCAGGGCCTTTGCAGACTGCCAGAAATAGTGCAAATTGATAGTTTTTTTGTGGGTTTTTCGGGCTGTGTGGCCACATTCTAGAAGTTTCTTTCTGACCTTTCGCCAGCATCTGTGGCTGGCATTTTCTCTGAAGATGGCAGCCACAGATGCTGGAGAAACATCAGAAAGAAACTCTTCTAGAACATGGCCACATAGCCTGAAAAACCCACAAAAAACTATGGATGCCAGCCATGAAAGCCTACGACTTCACAGTGCAAATTGAGTCCACTTTAAGGGTTAGGTTTAGGGTTAGGAAATCATGAGAACTGTAGTTTATTGTGGCACCAGAGCTCTCTGACAGAGAAGGCTCAATGTCTCAGAAAAAAAATCCCATGACTCCCTAGCACTAACCCTAACCCTTAAAGTGAACTCAATTTGCACTATTTCTGGCAGTCTGCAAAGACCATGGGCCTGAGCCTACAGAACCTGAGCGGAGAGACAGAGGATAGAGGGGTTTGGAAACATCTCATTCAATGGATTGCCACTGAGTCAAGGTTGAATCCAAGGCAGCTAACAAAAAACAACAACAAGCATTGCCAGTTGCAGTGGTATCCTCAATATATCTAATGGTAGGGCTGACCCTGCCTTGCAAATAGAGTCTAAGCATCTTTATATATTTAAAATTAAGTCCCATTGAGTTAATCAATATTTATTTTAGAGCTGGTATGTTGAGGACTGCAGAGTTCAATCCTGATGGCAAGCATATTTCCTTGCAAGTATGTTCCACTGAATGTAATAGACTTATTTTCTCACAAGCACCCTTCTGAGCTCTGCCTAAAGCCGTCAGTCTCATTAGCAACATATTTGTATAAGAAGCATTTCTAATTACCCAGGTTTTATTTTATTTTTAAAATAAAAAAACCTATGCCTCTTTTAGCAATTTTTTCCTACTGACCTAAATATATGTTTGATTTTGTTTCTTGTTTCTTTTTTACTCTTCCCATGGCAAAGTCCCTTTCAAGTCCTGCCAATGTTGTTATTTCTCCCAACGAGTTTCATCTTGATCCACCAACAACTTGATGCCAAGAATAATGTTGCTTTAGAGACAATGCATCTTTATTTCTGCCTGGGGCCATCAGCAAACCCTGTTTGAGCAACTGCAGGAATTAAAGAGCTTAATAGTATTTCTCTCATTTTCAACAGTTCTTTTTGACACTCCAAAAAGCAGCTTTTTCTGAATCCTATGACAGGCCATGAATATTTGTTTTCAGTGTCAGCTGATGGTTCCCATGTCAATGAGGCAATAAATCCATGCTGGGATGTAGACTGAACTAGCAAGGAGTTATCCAACATGTTGGACCTATTTGAGGAAAGGGTGGAACCCCTTTTGATCAACCCTCTGAAGTTCATACAAAAATCCAGAGCAATATATTTACTGACATCAGAGCCACCAGCTACCACTTTAATCAAATATTTATGGTGCAAATCCACTGCTCACTCTCCCCCAACATGGAAGATGCTAGCTGCTTCAGTTAATATGCCCCCCTAGTGTTAATGTTTTGTGGCCCAAATAACTCATTTGCAGTCCATTCTGGATACTGCCATTTCAATAGAATTACAAAAGGATATATCCATTACACTATCTGGTGCTAGTACCAGAACAAACTACATTTCTCAGAATTCCATAACATTGAGCCATGGCTGATAAAGTGGTGCCAAACTGGATTATTTTTTGCAGCATAGATGCAGCCATTGAGCAGCTACACAAGACTTCACTCACCTTGAAAACAATGTCTCCTTTCATCTAAAAGAGGGACAACATTGCTTATCTTCTTTTCATGACATAGAGGCCATAGCTAGGTCCAGAGACAGGAGGTCAAGGCAAAGCTTGAATGAGGAAAAAAAATGAAAGAGGAACATTTCTGGCCCTAATAGTGACATACTGGTGCAGAAAGTGAGAACTGAAAATCATTTGCACCTAAACTCTTATATTGGTTGTATTTGTATCCCCTTAGTAATACAACCTGACTTTTTATCTTTGGACACTTATTTGTTGTTGTTGTTGGCTGCCCTTGAGTCGGTTCCAACTCATGGTGACCCTGTGGATGAGACATCTCCAAGAATCCCTTTCTTCCACTGCCTTGCCCAGATCCTGCAAGCCCTTGCCCATAACCCCTGAATGAGTCTCTCCATCTGGTTTGTGGTCTTCCTCTCTTTCTTCTACCCTCTACCTTTCCTAGCATTCTTGTTTTTTCTAGTGATCCATGCCTTCTCATTATGTTGCCAAAGTATGATAGTCTCAACTTGATCATCTTTGCTTCCAAGGAGAGTCTGATCTGCTATCTATGGTATCCTAAGTACTCTTCTCCAGCACCACATTTCAAATGAGTTGATTTTCTTTCTGTCTGCTTCCTTTACTGTCCAGCTCTCACATCCGTACATGGTAATTGGAAATACAATGGCCCGAACGATTCTCACTTTAGTGTTCGGTTGTATGTCTTTGCTCTTTAGTATCTTTTCCAGTTCTTTCATAGCTGCCCTCCCCATTCCTAGTCTTCTTCTTATTTCTTGACTGCAGTCTCCATTGTGGTCAATGTTTGATTGTAGCTATGGGAATTCTTTAACTATGTCAATTTCATTGTTGTGTAGATTGAATTTGTGTATTTCTTCTGTGGTCATTATTTTTGTTTTATTTATGTTCAGCATCAGACCTGCCTTTGCACTTTCATCTTTGACCTTCCTTATTAACTTTTCCAATTCCTGAGATGATGATGATGATGATGATGATGATGATGATGATGATGATTCTCTATTGCTAAATGCTTAATTGAAAATTTAAGGTACCCTGCAATGCTAGAAATTTGGGGAGTGGGGGAGAATTTCAGTGGGGGAAGAATTCTTATTTGGATGGCAGCAATGCCCTCATTTTTTTTTTTTTTTTTGCCTCTCATAGCTATACTCCTCCGTATACCTTTGTTTTTCTACTTGTTTCTTTGGTCCTGACTCAAGTGTATATTATCAGTGCCCCACCCCACATACACTTGAAATGAAATTTCTAAGAACAAGAAGCTTCATGGCAGCAGTGGTGGTGGTGGTGGTGAAGTTTAAAGAGGCACCAGAACCAGAAGTCATTATCAATATACATGGCAGCATGGCCAATACTCAGAAGAAAAAGCGTATCCTTTAAACCAGTCAACAAGTGCCTGAGGAAGCAGATGGTTAGAGTGGAAAAGCTGTTGGGTATTTAGTCAGGTCCAGGCCAGTCACAAGTTCTCTGAACAAAATGAAGGGAGAAGCAGGAGGGTGACTATTAGCTGGTCCAGAGGTCATTGCAGCAGGTCAGTAGTCCAGATACCCAAAGGTCATGAGAACTGGGATATTTATGGGCAGTTCTTTCAAAGCCACAGGTGCCTTATTAGGTCAGTTTCTACTACTTAACAGCTATTGGGATCTGTGTTACTCTCTTCATTGCTCAACAAAAGATGGGAGCATGTTGTCTTCAGCATCTTCAGCTCTGCCATCTTTTTCTGGAGAGCAGGAGCTAGCCCCAGCTCTCTGGACTCAGAGAGAGATCCATTATCAGGAGCTGCTGATTCCTGGAAATCTGCTTCTCTTTGTCTGAGTCCTCAAGGGGTGACATATGAAAGGTTTGGCAATTACAGCCCAGTGGCTAAGATTCAACCTCCAACATTTTGGATTCACCTTTTAACTATTGGGGACATGAAGTCTTCAGGGGCATGGACCTTGCCATAATAGAAGCATGAGAAATATACCACCACCAACAGCAACCCCAAAAGCAGCTATAGGGGAAAAAAAACCTTGTTCCACATGTGTATCCAACATATCTTAAAGTATTTGAGGAAATAAATATCTCAGTCAGTGGTAGTTAGAGACTCCATTGTCAGTGGGGTACAGGAGTCACTCTGGGTTCTACTCCAACTTTTAAAGAAGTTATCTTAATTTGATTCAGCATCTTGGATGTCTTCTTTCACGTTTGAACTAAAATGTAGTGTGGATTCACTAATGCATTGATGTGGAAGCCACCAGCTTTTCCTACTGCTTTCTACCATTTGGAATTCTCATTGGACAGGGAAAGGACCTCTTAAATATCACACATTTACTAGCAACCTGGCAGAAAATAAATGTTGTAAAGGGGAAATAAACTTCTTTAAGATGCCATTGCCCATTGGATTTTGATGGGAGTCAATACCTTCAAAAACCCCTACTTTAGCTTCATTGAGAAGTCAATTAAGGTTGTTTCCATCTCTTTTCAAAATATGATGAGCATTTATATGCCAAGTTTGGATCAAAAGACCCATGGTTTAGTACCTTTAAAGTGTCGCTTCCTCAGTGGAAGCTGACAGTTTATTTAACAAACCAAAGTGCCAGGAAAACTTTATTAGCTTAGCTTCAAATTTTCCTAATTGTACAAACTAAATTCCACACCTAAGATACCAATAAAACAAGAATGTTAACTTCTGTTTCTCCAGTGACAGATAACAGAAAAATGGCAGTCAAACCCATAATCATATATAATACAGGAAAGAGAACTGGTTGCATCTTATCCTAGGGATAGATGCTTACACCCAATTAATATACTAAAGCATGTAAAGGTGATGTATTTTGTTGTATCCTCTTTGCTTGGAAAGATTGCATGAATCTTTTCCAAGTTTCCAGTTTTGAAAGACTTTTACCAGACAAAATGTAGACAGGAAAGACTGGCAACACAAGCCCTGTAACAAAGTGGGTTTTCCCTCTAATTTTCCATGTTGAAAACTCCAGATCTAGTCCATGAAATTTCACAGATGACATTTCTTTTCTTGAGAGGGCTGACATTTTTCTTTTCCCGCCTCCTGGGGGGATACTTTGCACACTTTTCTGTGGATAATTATCTTCACAATTTTCCTTAGTAGCAGCCACAACTTCCTCCCAGAGTACCAGAAACTGTCCCAGTACAAGGATGTTTCAAAATGGTAGCCAGGTTAGCAACACACTTGCTGCTAGTTGCAGTAGCAGAAAAACAAAGAATTTGAAGGAGGGGACAAAAGAAAGTTGCAGTGTTATTCCTGATGTTGAGCTCCAATCTCAGTTTAGTCATCCTGGCTTCTAGGGAGAGTTCAGGCTTGATTTGTTTTGGTGTAATATATTTGTCTTTTAAGCAGTTCACAGTATCCATAGATACCTTCCCTACCAGAGGAAAAAAAATCTGAAACTCTCCTCCTTCCCCTGACCACTGAAAAAGTGAGATTTGAGGGCAACAGATCCCATCTGATCTTGGAAACTAAGGAAAGTCAATCCTGGTTAGCACTTGGATGGGAGACTGCCAATGAATACCAGGTGCTGTAGGCTATATTTCAGAGTAAGGAACTGGCAAAACCACCTCTGAATATTCCTGGCCTAAGAAAATGCCAGGAAATTCATAGAGTCACCGTAAGTCAACAGGTGACTTGAAGGCACATATAGACACAGTGAGAATTAGCTGGAAGAAAATCTTTGTCTGATGACTGTCCACAAACCCTCCAATTGTCTTTGTTTGGCAAGGACAGTACCAATTAATCTAATATCATCCCACCTTTCCATGGCTGTTTAAATGTCCCAGTTTTTCCCCCTCCTCCCACTTTCCCCCTTTGTCCTCAGTTCACTTCAATTGCTGTACGTTGAGTTCAAAGTGCACAAGCTGTTTCCTGTGAAAAAAATAAAACGAATATGCTGTAATTGGGGACTCCTCCTGTGAAAAATTTGTGCAAGGTTGATCTCCATAGATAATGACATTTTCTGTGAGGAAAATAATTTTTCTTTGTAGAAAAAAGCTGTTCTCTGAGTAATAAAAAAAACCTAGGCAGTATTTTCCTGCAGAATAGGTTCTAAACTAGGAATAATTCTCTATAACTGCATCATTTTCAAAGGCTTTCTTGCAGTGGGAAGAAAACTGCTAACATTAATTGTAGGTTTACTTGGGAAGAAAATTAATGAAGAACTATATCCCCAGAATACACTACCAGTGTGAATCTGAGGCAGTGATAATGGCATTTAGATCCCTAAATGTCTTGGGACCTTGATATTTGAAGGAGCACCTTTCTTGAAATATGTCAGTTTGAGGTCCACTGGAGGGTTTTTCCTCTGTGTGCCATCAGTCAAGGCAACAGGCTGTCAGAGGACATGGGAGAGGGTCTTCTCTGTTGTGGCACCTCAATTATAGAATAGCTTCCACTTAGAGGTTGAACCAGCATCTGTCACTGTTGTTGATAGTTGCTTTCAAGTTGATCTCGAATCATGGTGATCCTGTGAATGAGACACCTCCAAAACATCATGTCCTCTACAGTTCGGCTTAGGTCCTCCAGGATCAGGGCTGTGGCTTCCTTGATTGAATTCATCCATCTGGAATGAGGTCTTTTTCTCTTCCTACTTTCCTCTCTTGAGTCATCCCCAACTCATGGCAACCCTGTGGATGAGACATCTCTCCCTCTAACCTCCACTGCTCTGCTTAAGTCTTGTAGATAATACTCATGATCTTCTTAACTATCTAGGCATCTGGAATGCATTCTTTCTCTTTTTCTACTTTCTTCCACTTTTCCTAGTGTTATTGTCTTTTCTAGTGATTTGTGCCTTCTCATGGTGTGGCCAAAGTACGACAACTTCAGTTTAGTCATTTTGGTTTCTAAAGAGAGTTCAGGCTTGGTTTGGTCTAAAACCCATTTATTTGTCTTTTTAGCAATCCACAATATCCATAGAACTCTTCTCCAGCACTACATTTCAAATGAGTTGATTTTCTTTCTATCACCTTTCTTCACTGTCCAGCTTTCACAACTATACATAGAAATAAGAACTATGATGGCATGGACTATCCTAACTTTAATATTCATTTATATATCTTTACACTTCAGGATCTTGTCTAGTTCCTTCATAGCTGCATTTCCAAGTCCTAGAGTTCTGATTTCTTGACTGCAGTTCCCATTCTGATCAATGATTGATCCAAAGTCTGGGGAAAAGCAATAGCAATAGCAGCTTCATTTACATATCCTTTGATTTTTTTTAAGCTGTTTTCATTGTTTTAAACATTTTGTTTTACTGTAAGCCACCCTGAGTTCTTTAGATATAGGAGCCAGTGTGGCTTAGTTCTTTGACCATTGGATTATGATTCTGGAGACCAGGGTTCAAATCCTGGCTTTGCCATGTTAAACTCACTGGGTGACCTTTGGGAAGTCACACTCTGTGAGCCTCAGAGGATGGCACTGGCAAACCCACTCTGAAGAAAATTGCCAGTAAAACCCCATGATGGAGTTACCATAAGTCAGAAATTACTTGAAGGCACACAACAACAATATACGGTAAATTATATATATATAATTTAAGAGATACAATTCTTACAAACTCATATTCCCAGAGAGGGTTATTTCAACACTCTTTTTGTTGTACAGTCATTATAACAACTTTGCATAGTATTTCGCTTTTACCATAATTTTCCATAGCCGATTAGGTGTTATAAGAGACATAAATCATAATTTTTTTCTAGTATTAATACAGTCCATATAGTTCCTTGATTATTTACTTGTACTTGTAACAAACTAGTTCCACAGTTTCTCTATTCTTTCCCATTTCTCACAAAATCGTTGTTCTGATTTTCCATTAATCAGCATCGCCAGTTTGTCCATTATCATCAGGTCATTTCCTTTTTCTGTCCACTCTTCTATTAAGTGCTCCTTTTCCGTTTTCCAGTATTTAGCAACGATTATACAGGCTGCTGTAATCATGTATAATACTACACCTATTTCATCTTTGCTCAATTTCCCTTTTAGTTCTTCTGTTATGTTTAGTAAAAATAACTTTAGATTCAACTCTACCTTGGTTTTGAATATATCTTGTATTGTGTTGTGGATTCTTTTCCAAAACTTTACTGCTGACTTACAGTTCCATCACATGTGGAATAGGTTGGCATTATTTTGATCACATTTCTAACATCTACCGTATTTTTTGACATATAAAATGCTCCGGCATATAAGACGCACCTAATTTTAAAGGAGGAAAATCTAGAAAAAAAAGATTCTTAACCAAATACTGTAGTAAAATATTTTATATCAACTGTATAAAGTTAACAGCAGTTTAAGAACAATTTTAAGTTGTAAATTTAAGTTTAAGCCAGCAGCAGGGCCAGGTGTTGCACAAATTCCCTGCCCAACTTTCTTGCAAGTCTCCTGTCGGCTTATGGCGACTCCATTAATTTTTTAGGGTTTTCTTAGGCAAGGAAGACTCGAGAAGTGGTTTTG
>CM034703.1:10485278-10515528 GCA_020142125.1 Phrynosoma platyrhinos | reverse complement strand
ACGCACCAACTTCCCCACCCTCGTTTTGGGGAAGAAAAATGCGTCTTAAATGCCGAAAAATACAGACTACAACCCTGGAGACTAGAGTTTGAATCCATGTTCTCCCATGGAAACCCAGTGGGTCACCTTGGGCAAATCATAGTCTCTCAGCCTCAGCAGAAGGCCAAGGTGCAAACCTCAATCTTGTCAAGGAAACTCTGTGCTAGGTTTGCCTTAAGGCCACCATAACTCTGTGCTAGATTTGCCTTAAGGCCACCATAATGACTTGAAGGCACATAAAAACAGCATACATATTTAAATAAATTAACAACTAACAAAATAACTTCTTCTGGTTCAGAATAGACTGCTCTTGAAGTAACCAGTGTGCAACTAGGTTGTCTCCTGGATCTGTCCAGTGGTGAGTTGTGGTTACAGGGGCAGTGGAGTTGTGAATCCACCCTGGGTTTTAGCCCCAGCTCCTTCAAAGGAATACCCAAAGTGGATTCACTGCCCTACTGATACTGGAATCAGTGCTGGGGAATCATGGGAACTGTAGTTTATTGTGGCGCCAGAGCTCTCTGACAAGAGAAGGCTCAATGTCTCAGAAAAAAAAAATACAATTCCCATGATTCCCTAGCACTGAAGTCAGGGCAGTTAAAGTGGACTCAATTTGCACTATTTCTAGCAGTCTGCATAGATCCCTTTCATATGTTGTCAACCCAGGTGTCACCCATCTTATATCATGCAGCTAGCAGTAAAAGAGTTCAGAACAAGTGAAGAGGGCCTATATGATGGTCTAAGTCAGGGCGAGCAGACAAGGCAGGGACAATTTTTCTTTTCTGTGCCCATTCTGTGGACCACAGCAGTGCATTTCACTATTTTGGCCAATTTTTGGCCAATTATTTTCTCTTTTTTGAATTTGGAGGAGGTTTGTGGTGCTTGGGAGGGTAGTGGAGCAAACAAGTTCCTTTTAATGTGATTTTGGGATATTTGGGGTGGTTTGGGACAAAAAAAATCCTCCCAATCAGCCCAAATTCCTTTTTAAAAATGGGATTTTGAGGGTCTTCTGGGGGCTCTTGTGGGCCACACTTGGATCCCAAGGGCCTCCTGCAACCCATGGCTGGCACTTTGTATAGATACTCCTGGTATAGATACATAGACTTCTTTTTCATATCAGGAATCAAAGACCTAATTCCATCTAGAGCTATTAATTAAATCTATAGTATTTACTAAAATATTGAGATACCATTTGGCTATTGATTCACTGACTCTACACCAGCTGAGACTAGCAACTGGATTTAGGCCAAAACTTTAATATTTTGAACTCAAGTATTCAGTGATATTTTTTTGGGGAAAAGAAATCACTGCTAAACTTTTCAACAAAAGAAAAACAAAAGTAGCCCAGAAAACACTGGCCAAAAAATTTCTTTTCTGATATCCAAAACACTAAATGGAGAAACAGAAATAAAAAGTAATGGGTTGATGAAGCAAAGGAAAGAAAACAACCCTGTTCTGATAAAATACAAGGGTTTTTGATTGGACACACAATGATTTATCACACCTCTGAGTGTTAAATTTTTGGCATAAAAGAAAAGAGAACAATGGAGGGCAAAAGAGAGTCACAGCACTGTGGGGAAAGAATCTTGCATTAAATTAGATGCCTAAACAAAAGGAGTAACCTCACATTTAGAACCACACTTTGGGCAAACTGATTTAAATGTTCCAGTATGTTCCATTCTGGTAAGTTGCATCTGTTTACTAAGGTCATGCCCTGCAGCTGGCAGGAAAAGAATCTCTCCACCCGGCCCTGACTCCTTCCATTAACTGAATCCATTCAGTTGAAAAATATTTTGGAAACAAGGATATGAAAAAAGGGCTAAGCACTTTTAAGCCTGGTCTACAAATGGATGTAAGCATATGATTAGATCTACTCTTACTGCTTCCCTTCATCTGTAAAGACAGGACTATGGAACAGTCACACTGTTGTGGTCTAGTGCCATCTAGCCACTTTTTAGGGTAATGGACCTATCAAGCCTTGCGTAGCTCCGTAGAGTGGCACCATCTTTTGAAGCTGTGCCATGGAATCAGAGGTGGCTCGCAGATCAGCTGCTCTGAGGACCGCAAATCTAGTCTTGATTTTACCCACACATCTCCCACACATCTGATAGTACGGATGAGGAATCTGTAGTCAGGACAAGAGGCTACTGTCAGAACAGAATATGGAGAAACAGAATGGTTCCCAATTGGCAAAGGAGTCAGACAAGGCTGCATCCTTTCACCCTGTCTGTTCAACTTGTATGCAGAATGTATTATAAGAAAAGCAGGCTTGGACACAGAAGAAGGAGGAGTGAAAATAGGAGGAAAGAATATCAACAATCTAAGATATCCAGATGACAACATAATACTAGCAGAAAACATCCCAGGCCTGGAACACCTACTAAGGAAGATCGAAGAAGAAAGTGCAAAGGCAGGCTTAATGTGGAACATAAAGAAAACAAAAATAATGACCACAAAGGATCTTCACAAGTTCAACCTAGACAATGAAGAAATAGAAATAGTAAAAGAATTCCCATACCTGGGATTAAACATTGATAGAATTGGGGACTGCAGTCAGGAAATCAGGAGAAGATTAAGAATGGGGGAAGGTGGCTATGAAAGAACTAGAAAAGATTATAAAATGCAAAGATATACAACTCAGAACAAAAGTTAGAATCATACAAGCCATTGTATTCCCTATTACCATATATGGATGTGAGAGCTGGACAGTTAAGAAAGATGATAGGAAGAAAATCAATGCATTTGAGATAATGTGGTGCTGGAGAAGAGTGCTGAGGATCCTGCGGACAGCCAAAAGGACAAACAAATGGGTCCTAGAGCAGATCAACCTATAAACCTCCCTGGAAGCCAAGATGACTGAGGCTGTCATACTTCGAACACATCATGAGAAGAGAAGACTCATTAGAAAAGACAATAATGCTGGGAAAGGTGGAGGGAAGTAGGAAGAGAGGAAGGCCACATGCCAAATGGATGGATTCTATTAAAGAGGTCATGGGTATGAGGTTGCAGGATTTAAGCAGAGCAGTGGAGGTCAGAGGGTCTTGGAGATGTCTCATCCATAGGGGTGCCATGGGTCAAGATCGACTTGAGGGCAGTTAACAACTCCCACATATACTCTGAGTTCAATGGGAGCTCTCTTGGTGTTGAATCTTTGGGAGAGCCTTTAGAGGTAAAATCTAGTGGGGATTCCTTGTCTGTAGCAATGCATTCACCAACCATCCTTTTGTGGAACACAATGTGATTCTCCTTTACCCCATACTATGAGTTATCCCCTGGTTTCTATAATCACTACATCTAAAGCAGAGATTAACAAGGAAATATGTTTCCTTCAGATTGCAGCTACCAGGATGCTCTAGCCAGCATGGTCATTAACCATTCTGGCTGGAGGATTCTGGGAGATGTAGTCCCCATCTAAAGCATCTTCCTCATCTAAACCATCTTCAAGCTTTAGGGCCTCGGCAGACGGCTTAAAAAGCTGTCCTCGGTGCAGGGAAGGGGAGGGGCAGCCGCACGCTCGGCGCCCCTTCCCCCTCCCGAGGTCATCCTCGGAGCCGCCGGCCCTCCGCACAGCCGGCGCTCCGAGGACAACCTCCTGCCACAGCGTCCGGACATGCTGCGGCGGAAGGGTCACCGAAAGTGTGCCACAAGCTTTTGCGGTGCACTTTCAGCGACATATGAAAGGAGCTCTATTTTAGTGCTCCTTTCCAGGGGTGCCGATGGTGCACCGCTGGATTGAGGCATGGGGATGCCTCAGTCCTGCGGCGCACCTTCCCAGGGCAGCCCACGTCTGCCCGTCTGCTTAGGCCCTTAGTCTTCCAGGTGCTTTGGAGTTCTGTTCCCAGAAATTTCTGGACTGTTGGCCAAGTTGGCTAGGGCCTCTGGAGATTAAGTCCAAAACACATAGGGGACCAATGTGTGAAAACCACTCATCTACAGTGTGCTGTAGAAATCTGCTGCTCTTTTAAACACATTGTTGTTGTTGTTATTGTGTCCCTCTCTTTTCTGTTGGTCACTTCCTGACTTGTGATCTGCCACCCCAAATTCTGTCCATTAACTATATATTTCAGGTGGTTTATAAACCCTTCCCCGATAGGCATCAAAAGTAGGTGATTTACTAAATCTCTCATCACTGAGCCAGAACTGGCTGTCACAGCAAAAGGAGAAACACACCAGTGCCAGGGAACCCTTCTCAGCCAGAGTTTGAATCTAGATGGCCCATTTCCCTTCACAGCTGCCTGAGTCTCTGACCATTGAGATCAAGGCCTGCCCTGATGGTTGGAAGAGTGAAGCATCAATTCCTGGGTGGCATTAATGAGGTGTTAGAGAAACAAGAGTTCTGTGTCATAAGGCTTGTTTGCACCCACTAAGCCAACCCACTATTTTCAGATGTCGTGGAGGACACACTACTTGGCTTTTATGAATAGGATGGGAAGGGATGCCATTTTGTTCTTTGTCTCAGGCAGCAAAATACGGACTTATCTGGACAGAAGCTCCTTAGCTCTGTCTGAGATTCCTGTCCTGTCCCTGTTTCTTTTTTAGTAATCAAAATTATGTGATGCAACATTGATTTGGTCTTTCCCCTTGCCTTTTGATCTCAGGAAGACTTAGCCTGTTTGCTCCCTTGAAGAAAACCATCTCCTTGTTACATACAGGATGGGATGACAGGAAGACTGATATCCCAGAGATAATAAAAATGCTTTGTTCCCTTATTTCTTGGGTCTCTTGGTTATGAAATGGTTTAGAACTCAGAATCTTTTGACTTTTTATTTCCCAAACTCAGGAATGCTGTCTGGGGCTATTCTCACTCTCAGGTCAGAGGTGAGACCTTAGCCTCCCACGCTAAACTGACAGATGAAATGTCATGAAATATGAAATGCTGATATGTCAGAGCTGTGTCAACCTTACTCCAGAAACACTTTTAGATCTGCTTAGTGTTGAACTTTGGGGAGGGATGGAATTTTAAAGCCTGCTCTGAAAAGACTACATCAGTTGGACCTATTATGGAGGAACGTACAAAGATGTCAAAATATCTAATGCAGTATTGTGTACTGTGACTGGCACCTGGACTATAAACTGAGAGGTATGAAAGTCTTATTATAGTACAACAAATAGAACTACAAATAATGTAGTTCTCAATATGTGAAGCATGAATGTAGCAATTATTATTATTATTATTATTATTATTATTATTATTATTATTATTTATTGAATTAGTGATATCACTTCATTCATTCTGAAGATTCTCTGCCTTTTGTACATAGCCATCTGAGGCTAGCATCCTATTGGAATTCTTTGCATGTGGAAGTTTCTCAAATGGAAGTGATTGGACATTTTTGTCAAATGTGGAACAGCTGGATTCCGTTCAAGATTGTAGAAGCAGGGTTGTGCATGCAATGCCAGGCACATGGATATCAATTGCACATCAATGCGCACTGCACATGGATATATATTGGGCAATGTACATGGATGTTCCATGCACA
Source organism: Phrynosoma platyrhinos (assembly GCA_020142125.1). NCBI lineage: Eukaryota > Metazoa > Chordata > Lepidosauria > Squamata > Phrynosomatidae > Phrynosoma > Phrynosoma platyrhinos. The sequence continues at coordinate 10,510,012 of CM034703.1, read as the reverse complement.
TGGCACATGCAGATTTCAATATGCATTTGGCACTGCAGTTCACTAATGAAGTGGTATCGTGTCATAGTGTGTGTAAAATTATGTCCTGTCCTAACTGATAATTGAATCTGACTCAGCAACAAGGTGTATGAATGTACACAGAAAGAAAAGGCATATATTCATCAGCCTCTGCTCTGCATGTGAACTATAGAGCCATGCTTCAGTTAACAAAGGGCCTTTGCAGACTGCCAGAAATAGTGCAAATTGAGTCCACTTTAAGGGTTAGCTTTATTGCTAGGGAGTCATGGGAATTTTTTTTTTTTCCTGAGACATTGAACCTTCTCTGTCAGAGAGCTCTGGTGCCACAATAAAATACAATTCCCATGATTCCCTAACCCTAAACCTAATCCTTAACGTGGACTCAATTTGCACTATTTCTAGCAGTCTGCAAAGGCCCAAAGACTCGTTTTACTCCTGCCTGTCATCCTCATTCTCTGTCTAGCTTGAAGGTTTTCTTTTTAGCCGCATTGGCAATATGACAATGCTGAAGGATGACAGCAAAAAGTGAAATAACCTTTCAGCTGGACAGATGGAATTCTACTGTATTGATCTACAGCAGCTGTGTGTGTCTGCCTGTAACAGTCAAGGTAAACAGCAGGTACCTACAAGATCCTTATTGATCATATGTGAACAATGAAACAGAGATAAAGGGGTAGAGTAGATATGCCAGCATCACCAGCTACACTCAGCCTGTAAAAAACAAACAAACAAACTTTGGCCACCAAAATGGAAACTGCTTTAAAAGGAAGGCTGGTGAAAGAAAAAGCCAATTCTGGATGCATTTGGGGAAAAGCCTTTATGTGGTTTCCAGAAAGTTCCAAATATTTTTGATTGATTTAGGCAAAACTTATCTGGCCTGGGAGTTTCATATACTTGCAATCAATTGTACTGTTTCAACAGGAGCAGCTGGTAACTTCCATGTTTCTGGTGGATCGTCTCAACTAGAAGAGACCCATTGAATCAATGGAACTTATTAAGGGCTGACTTATAAGCTTTCTGTAGAATGGGCTGTGAAGAGGGCTCAATGGATGGTGAAGCTGTTTGGTAGTCTGGCTCCTCAGCAAAAGCCTGTCTGACATGGGAGACCTTACCAGTTGCACTGCTGCCATCACCATAATGCAGACAAGGCTAAGGATGTTATCACATGGGGGCAAATCTGCTGGTTAATCCACACAAAACCCAAACAGAAACTGGATTAGTGCCCCGTGTTTTCACACGACGTCGCACAGAAACTGGACAGAAAGTGGACAGAAACTGGTGTTATCCGAGATCTTTTGAAATTCGGTTGTTTGGAGGAAATGCAAATGTGCAATTAAGGTAATTTCGCATTTACCGTAATGTGATAACCAAATGCGCATTTGGGAGCATTTCCCTGCTGTTGCCATGGTTCCAGCGAGCATTCCTCTATCTGAGCATGTGCAAGAAGCTCATTTCTAGTACATTTACGGGCTTTTTTTGCTTGTGTGTGGACGTTAAATGTGCTTACTGTAAATTTGTAATTAAGGTAATGACGTTTGCGGAATTAAGGTTTATTTCCCGTTTATTTTTGGAATGCCTCATTTCCACTTTATTTTCACTTTCTGGCCCATGTGTGATAACGTCCTAAGAAAATGATGTTGTCTCAGCTGGTGGTGGCCAAAATTCTATATGATGCTCAGGATCTAACCTGGGAGGCCAAGATTGTTCCTTCCCCACTCCACCTTTTCTGGCTACAGAACAGACTACTCAAGCAATCTTCCCAGAATATTTGAGCTGGTGGAGGAGATATGCTTGAGTGATGTCCAATGGCTGTTGTGCAGCTGGGATGAAAAGGGAGCTAAGTGTTGCATAAGGAGATACAGGTTACCTCCTTGTGCCACACCCAGAAAGTATACTGACATGAATACTCCAACATTAGTCACTAAAAGGATTCCAGTGCCATGCCCTGCCTGGACAAAGACTCAGAGGACAAGCTGGACAAGCCAGAACTCCCTCTGGGTCCTGAGTCTGCAGCGGAAGAGCCCCAGCCCTAGCAGCCCTGCTTTGCCAACTCCCGCACAGCCTCCAGCAGAGCCCGAGGCTTCTCAGGAGGCTGTTTAACAGCAGAACCGTCAGACATGGAGGAGGATCAAGGGTCTGTGCTTACCTACAGTCAGTGTCAAGCACAGTTGGTGCTCAAGAAGGCTTTATGAAAACCATTGAGGTAATCAAGGTGATCAGCCCCAGCTGAGCTCCAACAGCTCAGGGATTTAAGCAGGTGTGGAAGCATTGCCTCAGTGCCAGAGATTATCTGAGCTTCCTGGTGAAAGCCTTTGGCTCTTCTTGTTCCTTGGCCTGAACCCTTGGCTCTTGATTATTGTGGACTACCAGAACCCTTGACCCTTGGACCACTGCCTACTCTTGGACTTCTGAAACCTTGGACCACCTTGTCTCTCAGCTTCTCTGGAACCTTTGACCTTTGGACCATGTTTGACCATTCATTTGATGACCTTTGGATTGGTAACTAGAACTTGGTTTGGGAATTTCCCTTGGCCTTGGCTATCAGCCCTGCTGTCGGTTCCAGGACATCCAGCCAGTGTGACCAGCATAATAAGAAAATGACATGTTAACAGCCTCCATAGAGGGCTTACCCTGGTTGTCTTATCTTCTCACCAACCTGATTTAGTTGTAGTTTTCTTGGGTGCTATGGGTAATCATTGTAGATAAGCACATCTGCAACGCTGAGTGATTTAGGATGGCTAAAATACCTACAAATCTATCAGCAGACTCAGACAACATTCAGTTTGAATAAGCATTTTGCTTCCAACTATGGCCAACCTCTTGCCTCTGGGCATCCACATACAGAAGAAAAAACTAACATCTGTTCCTGGCTTGATATGAACCCTTAGAAAACCACTGTCTCTGTGCATAAAGCATCTACTAGCTTCAGAGCTTGGAAAGTTTATTTTTGGTCTTCAAATCTGGAAGTTGTGGAACAGAAAGCAAATTTTCAAAGCACTAAATCAGGGGTGGGCAACACTCAGCAGCTAGGGTGCCACATTGGATCTGCAGGAGACTCTGGAGGGCTGAAGTTCCTGATGTACTTTTCTGCAGAAAAATTCAGAAAATTGGAAGTGGTTTGTTCCAAAATGCCCTCAAATATCCTCTAGGGAGCATGGGGAGAATTTTGTCATGGTTTGACTTCCCAGGATCATTGTAGGCCCAAGGCTTTTTTACAACAAGATGTGATCTGAAAGTGATCTCTTTTTTTTTTTTTTAAAAAAATGATTCTTCTGGACCTAAAATAGGCCAGATGATTATTTTGATAACAAACATAATGGAAAAACCCCTATACCACCCAGAAGGCATTTTCTTTTGGTGGGGATTGGGGACATTTTTTTACCCCTGCCTGTACACTTTGTCTGCTTGAGTAGCAATCCTGTTGGTTTCTGCTGATTCAGTGGATCTGCTTTCATATGTGTGTGTTGGGGGAATCAGTGAATTCACTCTGAATTTTCACCCAGACTTCAAAACTCAGACTGTTTTATTTTGACAACATTTTGACTATGAGATGACTGGTGTAGCAGGATCTCTCTCTCTCTTTGTGTGTGAGAGAGAGAGAGAGAAAGAGAGAGGGAGGGAGAGGGTGAGGTAGGGCCTCGGCAGATGACTAAAAAAGTCGTCTCTGAGACAGGGAAGAGGAGGGGCAGCTGCATGCTCGGCGCCCCTTCCTCCTCCCGAGGTTGCCCTCGGAGCTGCCGGCCCTCCGCATGGCTGGCACTCCGGGGGCAACCTCCCGCCGCAACGACCTCACACGCTGTGGCGGAAAAGCCAGGGAAAGTGCGCCCTACGCGTTTAGGGCGCACTTTCCCTGTCTTCTGAAAGGAGCGCTGATTTAGTGCTGCTTTCAGAGGCGCCGACGGTGCGCCGCGGTGCAGCTGCCACGGTCCCGCAGCGCACCGTCCCAGGGCGTCCCCAACGCCCTGGTCTACTTCCCCACGTAGTGCTGTATTTTTATCACTGTTATGTTTGAAATGCCATTGTTGTTGTTGTTGTGTGCCTTCCAGTCTTTTCCAACTTTGCAAAACATCCTTTTTCTTCTTCTTCTACTTCTCCTTCTCCTTTTTTGCATGGGAAAATCATGTGTATTTTTGAGAAAATTATTTCTTCAAATAGCCCTCACAAAATGCAAGGGATCTTACAGTGGATGAGGCTTCTGGAAGCATCTCTTTCACTCATTCATTGTTTGGCCAGGAAATAAATAACATTCTTTCCAGCCTCATGCTCAACCCATTTGGAACATAAGATTCACCATGATGTACAATTCCTTTAAAAATTGCATTGACACCTCAGCTACACACAGATAACTTCAGCAAGCAAGCAAAAGGCTGTTGTGTCATAGCATTAATTCCACCATCTGTGCAATATTTTACTGTTTCACAAACTACTCAAATGCCACCCCCCTCTTTCTCCTGTACATGACCCCCTGCCTTGCCATGTTTCAAAATCCAGGGCTTGGTAGTTTGGGTGGGTTATGATTTGCAACTTGCCCACCAGTGCCAGGAAGTGAAACCTAGCCCTTTCTTGGGGAGTTGAATCAATCTGGATCTAGTCTAAACAAGGAGAAGTGTTTCAGTCTAATATGGAACTGATGGGGAGGCAGGAGGCGGGGGTGTTTCCGATATTAAAATTTCAATGATGACAAGTCTTGTCAATGGTAGATGGTAGTCTGTCAGAGCTGTACAGGGAAGTCAGGAACTCATTTCTTGAAGAAATGGAAAGACTTATTCCCCCACCTTTAAATCTACATTCACTTATAAAAGTGGGGCCCCTGGAGAATTTCAAAGTCTGCTTTCAATCAGACGAGGGGAAAAATATTTCAAGGGATTTATTTTATTTTATTTTCCACAGCTGCAGAATAGAGGGTCTTAAAAAAAAGTTTTCTGCAGACTGGGGCTCTGGAGGAAAACAGCATGTGCTTTATGGGGGGGGGCAGGAATTCTGTGCTAAAACAGGAGAAAGAACAAATGTGAGTAGCTAATGTATGGCTAGAAAGTGTTAGTGCTTTGAATAGTAGGAGTGACAGGGATGTTTCTGAAATTCTCCTAATTCAGATTTCCCCCTAGATTAAGTAGGATTGTCTCAAGAAATTTTTTGCAGTCCCAGAAAAAAGACAAGATGGTCCCTTTCTTCTTCCATATATTGAAGCTGGCAGTGCTGACACGTGAGTTTTTCTTTGATTTTAATGTTAAACAGGCATGGTTCCCTGACCTTGTTTCTTTAGACTGAGGGATTGGGAGTTCATTGCCACTTGTTAACTAATCTGTGTTTGGAAGCCCCTGTTATCAATATCTGGTCACCTTGGTTTCTAAGGTCATGACTAGTGTTATAGTTCAGACAGGCAGAGTTAGCATCAACATTCACTTGAGCCCTCTTAAGAATTTCAGGTTTTTTTTTTTTGGTAGAATGAACAGGTTATATGTTAGTCTTTTAGGCTTTGTTATTATATAGTGGGCTCTTGGTGTCCATTGGGGTTTGGTTCCAGAACCTCTTGTGGATACCAAAATCCGTGGATGCTCAAGTCCCATTAAATACAATGGTACAGTAAAATAGCGTCCTTCATATTTAATGACAAATCAAGGTTTGTTTTTTTGGAATTAATATATTTAATATATATATATATATATTGCCAAACAGTGGATGATGGAATGCATGGATAAGGAATCCATATATATATGGAGAGCTGACTGTATAATCTAAAACAGGGGTCGGAACCTATGGCCCAGGGGCCGGAGCTGGCCCCCCGAGGCCTTTGGACCAACTGCAGGCCAGTCCCGCTGCCGCCCATGCTGCTGCGTGTGCCACAGCCACCATTTTGTTTTCCAAAATGGCAACCGCGACTTGCTCGCGCATGCGCAGTACGCCGGAAGCACTGCATGTGCGCCCATGTGCAGTACTTCTGGCATACTGTGCGTGCACATATGCGCAAGCACGCGCGGCACCATTTCCCCCCCCCTCGGCCTGCGGAAGACCTGGAGACCAGCGGACCGGCCCCAGGTAAGAATAAGTTGTTGACCTCTGATCTAAAACATGTACTGAAACTGGCAGTTGAGTCATTCTTTGACTTCAATGTCCAGATGTGATTCTGCTGCAACTCCCAGCATTCTTCATCTTTAGCTGTGCTGTCTGGGTTACTGGAACCTGAAGCTCAGCACTATTTGAAATGATGCATGATTCCCACCCTGGACTAACTTTAACTGCTGGTTCCAACTGGAATAGACCTATTGACTCAATGAGAGCTCCATAGCACCCAAAGTGAATATATCCAAAAATATGTAACCAAAAACACAATCCAGTCCATATATGCATCCCACAATCATCTGGTGTACAATGGCATTTCATGCATAACTTTGTTTCTGCAACCTTGAACTGAATGAAGAGGTTCTGAATCAAACAAAAATGTCCAACCAAATTAGAGGAGAATTACACATACAAAAGACACCAATTCGATTCCCTAAGTTCAAGATCTCAGTTGTTGAACACCTGCCCTTCAACAATCTTGCTTCTAGTTTGCCACTGCTTGCCATTATATGGTTTCCACATGAGCTCTCCTCAGCATTCAGGTTCCCTGTATTCACAGTTCTTTCCTACTCTTCCCTTGTTTTTCTTTTTTTGGAAAAAAAAATTATACTGCCTTTTTTCAAGTTGCAGGGTTGTATCCCATAAAACAATAGCACCAAGTATTATTGCATTATAATCAGATGCTGAGAATAAAACCACAGGAACAACCCAGAAGCACTATGCACATTTAAAATGTAATGCCTGGGTAATAAGGAAGGCTCAGCTTGGCACCTTAAGGCCTATAAAGTCTTGAGCCTTCAGGAAAGAAGATTGAAATAACCAACACAACCTTGCTTTGAATGAGCTGTGAGATCTTTTTGGACTTCTTACAATTCTTAATGAGAATTCAAGTGTATTGAAGGTTGACAGTAGGTTTAGTATTGTGAATAGGGTAAGAATTAGTGGTTGGGTTTAATGTACACTTTTTGTGTTGCCTGAACCCACCAAGAATGTGAGAATTTTCCCCCTAGCAGCTATGGGACCAACCATGTCACTTATCCATCCTAGCTTCCTGAAAATTGTGCACTTATATGGTAGGCAAACAGATTAGCCCATTTGCAGAAGATTGTAAGCTATGGGTACATTTGCATTACTCAAATTTGTGTGTCCCATGACCGGGGTGACCAGACAACCTCCTTTTCCAGGACATGTACTACATTTTAACCTTCTGACCAGGAGGAATTCCAAAATGTCCTCCATATTGATCCTATTGAGCATCAATCACCATGTTTGCAAACAGAGGAATAGGATGGATCTTTCTAAAGTTCTTTTTTTCCTAAGAGCCGCAGCAGACAAGATTTCCCACAGAGCTCAGGGTGCATTTGTTTCTCAAGGTGGGAAAAGGACAGCAAATGTATTAGGCAATGGGCTGCCTGAGGACACAGTGCATACATTAAAAGGGGTTTTCCTCAATTTCAGCACAATGGACAAATGAAAGGAACAATTTTAATATACATTTAATCAAGGCTTTGCTGCTAGTAAAGTACAATTTTAAGCATTTGTCTTGCTTAGAGATCTATAAATATATTGCAAGCCAACAAGGCATTATAATGAAGTTAAGTTCATCAGAAAAAATACAGTTGATTGCATAATATAATACAGTATATGTAACATGGCTGTTAAAAATACAGTAAAAATACAGAATATGTAATATAGCTGCAACTAAATATGAAATGAATAATGAATCTATATGCATATTCGTGTTTTTAGCTTTTATTTTGTAATGTTTTACATTTTCCTTAAATGTACTACATTTTGTGGTGCCTTGTCATCCTTTGTGATTATGCCATCTGGTCACCTTGCCCAAGTCCTTCAGGACTTTAACAGTAATTGAACTGGACATAGAAAGGAATAGGCAACCACTGGCATTCTTGTAAAATGGGAGCACCAACTAAAGTTCTGGCAGCCAAATTCTGCATAGGTTGAAGCTTCTAAATTGTCTTCTGGAGCAATCTTATGTGTAACACAACACAGTCATCTAAGTAGGAGCATGAATCATGAAGGCCATAGCAACCCTATCTAGGAATGTCTGTAGCTTCTGAACCAGCTCAAAATAAGAAGTCACCCTGGTACCTTCAAGCCACCTGGAATGCTACTGAACTACAGACATTCTCTATCAGAGGCATTTCAGCCTCATCCAAGTTGGACTGAAAATCAACTCCTTGAATATGCTGCTAAACCATGTGAGACATTTCTTTTGTATCCAACCTGACACTTCAGTTCCAGCTACCAGTATTTTATATAGCTAAGGCTTCATCTGGAGTATTTGGAATGTTCTTGATCATATTCTGATATCACACAGCTCCATCATTTAGTGGGAGAAACTTGTAGACAGTTAGGGAACATTCTAGATAGACAACTAGGTGAGGGTCTGCCAGTTATGAGTAATAAGACTTCCACTAACCTCTTATTAATTGATCTAACCATAGCTTGGATTTAGGCATGTGCTTACCTACAGGTAAACAGAGAAAGTTCTCTTGGAGGAGAAACCTAAGGGTAAAACATGATTGGTGCACAATACTGCTTATTCATTCTTCATGTCCCATATGTCATGTTACTAATGAATAATGAGTGTTTAATAATTAAATTTATAACTTCAAGCAAGTAATTTTTCATAACGTTAAACAGCATAAAAGACTAATTAAGCTATTCAGTGGAATTCTGTTCTGACAGCTGCCTACCTTCAAACAGAGCTAATTTCAGTTGTATGTCTTTATTTTCACATTGTTTCAGCTGCAGCTATTGCTGTTGTGGCCAGACGTTTACTCTTCTTCTTGTAGTTCAGCCTCTGTAACATTTTGTAAGCTGACTGTGAAAAAGCGATGTGATGCCAGAGTCATGGCTGAGATGCCCTGTCAAGGAAGAGGAATGTAGATGAACAACACAGAACACACCAATCACACATCCCCACAAGCAAATTGAAGTGGGAATTAGGATGCTACTAGCATTGGGAAGCAACCAGAGTAGGGAGCCAATGCTGATATCATGGGGGAATGCCAAGGCTGTGTGCTACAGTGCTGAAAGCGTTTGACTAGCACCAGTCCTGGGCAAAGGGTGGCTGTGATGTCCAGCCTGGACTGTTTAAACCAGGGGTAGGCAACCTTTCCCCTTTAAGGGCCGAGGGACTTCAGCTCCCAGAATCCCAGGAGCTATTGGCCAACATGGGACTATTGACCAACATGGCTGAAGCTTCTGGGAGCTGAATTCCCTCGGCCCTTAAAGGGGAAAGGTTGCCTACCCCTGGTTTAAATTCTCCCCTGCATTTTCCTTCATTTTTAGTTTAGTCATTAGTATGTTTGAGCATAGGAATGTTCCATTGTATTAGTTTGTGGGACGAGCTGTAGGAATCCCCTGAATTTTTCTAGTTTTTGGTTTGCCCCTTCCCAGCAAGCTCTGCTTCAGCTTGGGATTTTTAGTTTTTCTTAGGCAGGCTTGGCTTTATCTGTTTGGTGGCAAACAGGCACAGACAGACGGAAAGGGCATTTCTTACACCATTTAGCCAATTTACTTACCATTAGCCAATTTAGTTACCAGTTAGATAATTTAGTTTCCATTTAGCCAATTTACTTACCATTAGTCAATTTAGTTACCATTTAGCCAGATTAGTTACCAAAAGCAGTTAATTATAGTAAATATCAACAACAAAGAAGTCAAGAGCACCAGAAGCTGAAAGACCCTGCACCAGCTTCTTTGAATAGGAGTTCAAACCAAGATCAAACCCAGAGAGATATCAACCCTGAAGATTGCTGAAACCTAAACTGTAAAGTACCTTTTATTTTAAGCCTGTTAGAGCTGGAGAGGAGAAACCTTTTTCTTTTGTTCTTTAAAATAAATTTCCCCTTTTTGGACTTTACATTCAGCATTGGAGCCTTTTTGGGTATAAGAGTTTGATCTCACCAGGGTACTGGTGTTGCACACCCATATTTGCCACCACCTTTAGTTGGGTGTGTCTTCACAGTGGCCCACTGGCTGCATCATGGTCCTCAATGTCATATATGGCACTGAAGCCCCCACAACTCATTTTTTTTAAAAAAAATAAATAAATGGGGCAATTTGGGGGCAATTTTGTTCCACAGAAAGACCCCCAAATTCATGAAATTACCCCACTCCACCATGACAAGCACCCCAGAGCCCTACACTCCGTGAGATGCTTCTGTTTTCCTTTGTAGTCCCTCTCAAAATGGAGACAAAAAATGAAATCCCTTCACTTTCTGTTGCCATTTTGAGAGGGACTACAGAGGAAAATGGAACTATTTGGGCTTGCTGTGGGGGACATACTGGGAGAATGGTAGAATATTAAATAAATAAATAATTTGCAAATTGCATTGTAAACTCAGGGATGTATAGATTTTCAACTGTGAATTTCATTTTGATCTGTGCTTGGTTCCAGGAGGAATGAACAAGGTGTTCTCACATTAAAATGAGTAGCCCAATGAATTCTGCACTCATCTGAACTAGCCTCAGTAATATTTGCAGTTGGAAGAAACAGACACTTAAGTCAGAATTTTATTGAAAGTAAATGGGTTATACTTTTTTGGGTTATATGCTTTTGTGTCTTGCTGTGTACATGCTTGAATAAGAAGGTACGAGTGCCCTCTTGGACAAATAGTTCCTATTTGCTTCACATTTTGATGAGCCAGCTGAAAGACTGGTTGATACTTAGGCACAGTTTTGCCTTCCCATAGCCTGGAACAGCAACTAGAATGGTCATCAGAATGGCCTTGCTGCCTCTTTCAGTTCAGATCATTATTAAGCTGGTTCAGATTTCATGTTCTGGTGTTGTGTGTGTGCTTTCAAGTCACATGTTGACTTATAGTGACCCATGAATTTCATAGGCAATGAATACTCAGAGGTGGTTTTGTCAGTTCCTTCTTTTGAAATATAGCCTACAGCACCTGATATTTTTGGTGGTCTCCCATCCGAAAATTAACCAGTGCTGATTCTGTTTAACAGCCAAGATCAGACGGGATGTGGTGCATTTGGAGTGTTTAGACCCTTTCCTCCTGAGAATAGCAGGGAGTGTCTGAGAATCTTATCACTTGGCTTAATAATCTGTTTTACATCTCTTGGTTTAAATTTCAATTCAGGCTACATCCTGAACTTATCAGAAAGTTTTTTGCAGCTGAATTTATTGCCCGAATACATCCTAGGGGCATCCCTACTTCCAGGAGTGTTCTGGCGGCCATTTTCTTAAGCCAGAAAACTCCCGGCTCTGAAAAGAGCCGCGAGGAGTGCTCCTGGAAGTGGGGATGCACCCAGGATGTATTCAGGCAGCAAATTTAGCAGCAAAAACCTCTAACAAGATCAGGATGCAGCCCAAATTGATATTTAAACCAGGAGAGGTAAAACGGATTATCAAGTCAAGTGATAAGCTCCTGAGTAAGGCCAGGAAAGAAAGACTCTACCCTGACTAGTTATTGCTGGCAGTCCGATTTGACAATACTGTACTAACCAACTCAGTAGAAGGCTACTTCCTATATTCCTTTTACCTAACTCACAGAACAACAGGATGTGGTTTTATTGGTTTAAAATGTGTCAAAACCCCCATTAACATAATTTTAATAATACTAACATGAATAAGAATGCAATACATCTTATTCAGAGCAAGCAGGCAGGAGACTGTATTGAAAATCTTTCATTGCTTGGTTATGTTTTTCGTCTCTTTTCATACCCTGTTCCAAAATATACATTTTGTTTTGCTTTATTTATTTATTTATTTTAAAAAAATCACTGCTTTTCAACTGCTATTGCTATGGATTATGCTAGATCAATGATGACCAGTTTCTTACACTTTAAATTATTAGCCTGGGCAATATTAACACCCAGGCATCAAATTGGTCATGTCAAACATGTACCATGTGTTTACAGTGTAAATGTACAATGTACAACAATACAATTATTGTTGTATTTTATTGTATGTTTTAATTTATAATTGATTTAATAATTTTTTAAGGGGAGGGGAATTAGATTTTACAGTTGTATGTATATTTTATTCTTGTTAGCCACCCTGATTGATCTCAAAGGGGCGGGATATAAATACACTTTTATTTTTATTATTATTATTATTATTACAAAAGTGCACAATGTACAATTTGGAAGAGCAGCATTTTTTTTAAAAAAAGAGACACGTAAAGATGCATTATGTGTTCAACATGCTTTATAAACCGTCTAGCTTCTGTATTGTACATTTCTCTCTTTTTCTGCTCAATGAATACACATTTGTTCAGCACATTTCTCTTTGTTATTTGGTTTCCCATACTCAATACAGTCTTAAATTATGCATTTAACTAACACTGCAATCTATGCAGATTTGCTTAGACATCGATACCCCTGAAATCAATTGGCCTTACTTCCAACTAAGCATGGAGTGTTTTATGGAATCAATTTGTAATGGAGAAACTTGGGAGGATTTTAATAAGAGAGCCAGATTTTTGTCTATCTCAAAAGTATGTTGCTTTTCCCTCTTCATTTTTTTTCCATTTTATTTTTTTCCCTTTGACAGGCAGTCAATGCAAAAATCAACCATGTCACAGCTGAAGGTGTGGCAAATTTAAAGCAACTTTTCTCTGTCATTTCCTTGTATTCCTATTTTGGGCTACTTATTATAAGATATTAGTCTAAAACCTATTGTCATTTCTGACAACAATCAGTTGAATTTATCTACATGTTGAGTCACCATTCATCTATTGATTCAAATTGGGACTAACCAACAGAATTCCAGCCTCATTTTACAAAAGACAAAAGCTGCATCTACACTGCAGAATTAATTCAGTTTGGCACTGCTTTAAATGCCATGGCACAATGCTATGAAATTCTGGGATTTGTAGTGTTGTGAGATATTTAGCTTTCTCTTTCTGAGATCTCTGGTAGCACAACAAACTACAAATCTCAGGCTTCTATAGGATGGGAACCATGCCAGTTAAAGTGGTGTCAGACCACATTGATTCTGCAGTGTGGTAGCAGCCAGAGGAAAGAAGGGTGGGAGCCAAATTTAAATTCAGCAAAAGTCTTGTGGCCAACATCCCAGGGACAGACAGGGTCCAGAAGAAAGGGGACCAAAAATATCAGAATATGGTCTCATCCAGAAGGGGAAAAGTCTCTGGAAGTATCAAGAATTTCCAGTTCTTTTTGGTTTGATTTTGACAGCATATTCCCAGGTTTGCATCCAAACTCTTTCTTGAAATGTTCTAAGTTTCCCTCACTCCCTCTTTCCTTGTGGTCTTCCATCTCCCTTTGTCATTGATCATGTGTTGCATCTAGATTCATGCAACATTTCAGAAATTGATTTTCATCAGTTTTCATGGGCCCTTCTTTATCATTCAAAGATATAGCCATGTTAGTCTGGATCAGTATGCAGAGGGTCCTTGTAGCACCTTTGAGACTAATGGTGGGTGCATCTCCATTGTAGAAATAGTGCAGTTTGACACCACTTTAAGTGCTGTAGCTCTATCCTATGGCATCCTGGGATTAGTAGTTTTACTAGGTCTTTAACCTTCTCTGCCAAAGAGTGCTGATGTTTCTATGGGTTGGAACTGTGGCAGTTAAAGTAGTGTCAAACTGCATTATTTCTACAGTGCAGATTCATTCTGAGAGAAAGAAGTTGGCATGAGAACCTTTCATAGACTCAAGTCGACTTCATCAGATCTGTCAGATGTTGATGTAGACTTAAGTCTACAAAGGCTTATGATACCAATATCTTTCTCTCAATTACTCTCAAAGGTGCTATAAGATCCCTTTGCTTTCTTTAATATCATTCAGGAGTGATAATGTGATTTAGAATTATTACACTAGTTAAACATTAACATTGTTTTGTTTTAGCACAAACATTCTTCTGTCTCTCACTTGCTCTCTGTTAAATTTATGTCCTGGAAACAATAGCTGCGTTTACTGGTGGTGGCCATCTTAGCTAGTTCTGAAATAATACAAGCAGATAGCTAAGCAGAGAGACATTTTAGAAAATAGTGAGTGAAATTAATCTGATCTGAGTATTAGGAATGAAGAGTCTTTAGTAATGTAGGAAATACTTCATGATAAAAAACCCCTGCAGAATATAGGCTAGGAGGCAATGCAGCTTGAAACCCTGCTTTTAGTCATATGTCACAATGCTGAACTAAATGGAGCATTATAAGTCACCTTCCCATGTTCTTAATCATTAATTACTCACATATTCTCAATAAAACTAGCAGTAAAAACAGAGAAACAGCAAGGATAATATTCAGATTCCAGTTTCCTTCCTTCCTTCCTTCCTTCCTTCCTTCCTTCCTTCCTTATTTATTTATTTCCAACCAAAGTAACATGTTTATTATTTCAGCCAAATAATGTTGTTGTTACGCAGCATTCAAGGAGATTTCATTCAGTTGGGATGGGTGTCCTACCCATCATTGAAAGGTCTGTGGTCATCATCTGCCTCATCTCTGAAGATGGTAGTAATTGGAGTAAAGCCCAGTAGAGATTTGATAAAAGAAAGTGGGGATGCTTCTATTGGAGAAGGCAAGCTTTCTCATTATATTGTTGGATTTGGACTTAATAGCAAAGCAGACATTGTTGTGTGGTCAGCTGTGAAAAGGGGGAGAGGAAAGAGGAAAAGGAGTCTGTTTTGGGCTACCAAGGGTAGGACCAGACCTAGGACCTTATCACATGGGGTCTAAAGCAGACCTAATCCAAAGGTTATCCATAGCTAATACATATTATTTCCCCGTGTTTACACATGACGTTATGCTGAAACTCGACAGAACCTGGAGCTAATCCGTATTGTTTCTCCATGTTTACACACGACGTTGCACCGAAACTCGACAGAACCCGGAGCTAATCCGTAACAAATTGAGATCTTTTGACATTCAGTTTTTCAGGGAAGTACAAGGGAGCTTTCGGAATCATTGTGCAATGGCCGCGTAGGCGAAATTCAGTTCATTTCAGTATAGAACTGAATTTATTCTTATTTCGGTTACTTTTCGCTTCGTGGCCAGCATGTGATAAGGTCCCTAATGATTTTAAGTTACAGAAGAATAGATTCTGGTTGAAGTTTAGAAGAAACTTCTTGATGGTAAGAGTGGCTTGGCAATGGAAGCAATTGCCAAGAGAGGTGGTGGTCTCCTTCTCTGGATGCCTTCAAAAGGAGGCAGGACAACTACCTGTTGGGGGATCCTTTATCTGGAGAACCTGCACAAGCAGGAGGTTGGACTAGGTGTCCTATGAGGGCCCCCTTCCAAGTCTATTATTCTATGATTCTGGGACTATGAAATCAAAACACAGCCAGAGTATCTAGCAGTTAGGTGCAAACAAAAAGGGCAAAGCTTGGGAGAAGAGGAAGTAGTAATCAGAGATGTTGACTTCTTGGATGTGGGAAGGGGGAAGATAAGAAGAGGATATGGATCATCCTAATTCTCCCCCCGAAGGACAAAAGCAATTTCATCACTTTGAAGCACATATTGAAATTTGAAATGGGGTCTATAAACAACATTGAATTCTGTTCAACTGGCCAGCCAGCCATGTAAATGAATTAGAGAACCTGTTCTAAATCATGAAAAAGTGCACTTAAATTCTAAATAAGGCTCTTAAATATTCCTTTCCTTTTCTTGGCCTGGAATAATTTGCCCTAAGGCTCCAGAAGGTGGTAAACAATGGCAACTAGTGGTTTCCATGTCAAAAGGGTGGTGAATTCTGGGTTTTACTTGGAAATTTAAAGGAGATACCCAAGACAGTGCAGTTATGATAGGGGATAAGATTCAGAACCTCAGAGTATTCCTGTAAAGTTCACACAATAACCTGGATCTCATTCAGTACCCCACTGATATGGAAGCCACCCTCTCCAATTAGCTTAACCTCTTTTGGAACAAACATAAATTATATTTAAGATACTTCTATATCACCTCCCAACCCATATGGACTATCAAAGCAATGTACAAATAAAAGTCAATAGGTTCTGATGGATCTCTCTTACTCTAAGGGCTCTGTTCCCAAAGTTTTATGTCTCACGGCTGCCATACATATGTGTGTGTATCTGTATTCTTTCATGTCACCTGTCAACATATGGCGAATCCATGAAATGAATAGCATTTTCATAGGCAAGGAATATTCAGAGGCATTTTGCCACTGCTTTCCTCTGAAATATAGCCTCCAGCATCTGATATTCCTTGGTGGTTCCCCATCAAAATTCTAATCAGGCCTGATCCTACTTAACTTCCAAGATAAGATAAGATCTGGTGCCTTCTGTGTATTTAGGTCTCTCTTCCAGATAAGTTGCTGTATGCCTTCAAGTTCATTTCTGACTTGGTAACCCTAAGACAAAGCTATTACAAAGTTTTCTTGGCAAGGTATGTTCAGAGGAGGTTTGTCTTTGCCTTCCTCTTAGGTTGAGTGAATATGACTTGCCCAAGATCACCCAGTCAGTTTCCATGGATGAGCAGAAATCTGAACCTTGGTCCTCAGAGTTGTAGTCCAATGCTCAAACCATTAAACTTCAGTGGCTCCTTCTGCCAGATATATGTCACTTTAATTTTTTCTATGAGGAGTCTGTTTCTGAAGCAGACATAGAAGGTTAGAATGTCACACCATCTCACTCTTTATCAGCATTTCCTAATCAAGTATAAAATTGAACTTAATGGCATTCTGATTTTCAGTGCAAAAGTATTTAGCATTTTTAACCATAGTGATGCAATCCTGTACTTGTACAAAATCATAACCAATGACATTTCTCAATTTTTAGTCGAAGGACTAGCTATGTTAGGCTCTGTTTTCCCCCAGTATCTTTCTTCTGCCTTGTTTGCTTACCACAGGAATCTACCAATTTTCAGAAATATAAACATGATGCCCTTTTAAATGTTATGGGTAGAAAAGGTAGTAGCCATGTCCTGAAAGTTAATATAGTATGAAATGCACAAGATTTTAATAAAATTATACAGTTCAAAGTTGCCTTAAATGTCATGTTGGCCAACTTCCTGTCAATGTAAGTAATACAGTGTTACATTCATTTAACCTCTTCTTTAAATGATCTAAAGAAAGAGAATGCAACACCTTTGGAGAGAGTCTTTTCTATTGTCAAACAGCTTATACTGTACTGTCAGGAAGCTTCTCCTAATGTTCTTCAGTTCCCAAAGTGAAATTGGCATATATGCAATTAAGTGTTCTCAAATAAAGCATTCAATTTATGAACACTTCCTGGAGATCATCACAGAATAATACAAAAAGTGTTGATTGTTGCACAGAATATTTCACAATTTAGTAAAAGCTGAAGAAGACAGAGGAGAGTGGCGGACTCTTCATTTTTGGAGAGTCTGCCCAGCTTTTTCAGCAGAGATTGAATACCCATCTTCTGTGAGTGTTTTAGTTGTCTCTTACTGTCTGGCAGTGGGTTGGATTAGATGGGTCTTGTTGTTGGTGAGATTTCTGAGAGGAATTGAATAAGGCAGTTGCATGACAGTTGGTGAGTAGTAGTCGGGAGGAATGAAGAGAGTATTTTGTTAGGTTTAGTTAGTAAGTGGAGTTTAAGGGTTTGAGTGGTTAGAGATTAGAGAGGGTTTGGGTTAGCTATGAGATGAGAGCATGAGAGAGTGAGAAAGGTGTCTTAAGGGTAATAATGATTAATTTATTATGTTATGAACAAATTATACTAATAATGTTTGTATTGTTTGCTTTTACCTCTGGGAATGCTATCTATTAGAAAGCTTGAGTTTAGGTACCGTTTCTGTGGTGGCAGCAGCTAATAAAGAAGGGTAGTGTCTGGTAGGGTAGTAGATGAACAATATATCACACAGCAATCATAAAGGCATCTAGGAGGCACCCACACAGAATCTAGGATCCATTGTAAGACAGGTGAGTCAGGAGGAGGTCCTTACATTGGTGGCACTGGGCAAGATTAGTGGAAGTCTTCACATTTGGTGGCAAATGCAGGGGTATGGAGAGCCAGTGTGGCATAGTGGTTTGAGTGTTGGACTATGATTCTGGAGACTAGGGTTCAGTCCCCAGCTCAGTCATGAAACCCACTGGGTGATCTTGGGCAAGTCACATGCTCTCAGCCTCAGGGGAAGGCAAAGGCAAACCTCCTCTGAAAAAAATTTGCCATGAAAACTCTATGATAGGGTTGCCACAGGTTGGAAATGACATGGAGACACAACAACAACAACAGCAGAGTCAAACAAAAATCCAGCGAACAGCGATGCCTTTATTGGCCAACCAAAATGCACAATATACTTGTTGCAAGCTTTTGAAGCTCCACTGGCTTCTTCATCAGGCTAGATGTTACAAACCAAACAGGAGAAAAAAAAATAGGAGATGCTAGTCAGATGCCTGCATTTTAATGTTTCTGTCCTTAGTTAAGATGGTAAGGGGAGGGTATCTTTTGCACCTCCTTCTCTCCATGTGGCTATTGGGAGATTTGCAAAGCCCAGGAAATTTAAAGTCCATTTGCATCTCAACAAGGACCCCTCTCTTGCAACCCAATATGCCTCCATTCCTATGCAGTCACAGGCCTCTTTGTAGGCAGAGGACAATGGATTCCTCAAGGAGTCTTCATGTTTTTGCATATAACCTACATAAGGTTCTAATGAAGGGATTAGCGGAGAACCCCATACCCACTTCAGTCTTTTTCAATTCTATGATTCTATCTTGGTCTTTTGAGCAATGGCCTGGACCATCAAAGGTAAACTTCAAGGCTATTAATGGCCACTTAAGTGTTCCTTTAGTCAGTAATTGTTTTCTCCACCCCGGAATAGTGGATGTTCTAGCTGCAGTATGCCTAATGACCATGCTATTGGCATCTTATGGTTCTGCTGGCATAGACTCTCCATTAGTGATCATTCTATGGTGGTAACTCTTAGCTGATTATCTACACAAGATCAACAAGTTGCAGCTAGAGCAGATTCAACTTGTTCTGGCAAAAAAAATTAGAGAGTGATTTTGTGTTGAGCAGAATGTGCAACAACAAAGAAAGTTTAGCGATGCATTGCTACAAGTTGGTACCATATTGGGAGCAATTGAGGGAGGAAATGGCTTCAATTTATTGTCTACATTAAAAAATACTGCAGGTCCCAGGGATACCAAGAGTGTCGTGGAGACATAGCTAATAGGTTTCTTTTTTTATTAGATTATTGTCAATCTCCTGCACCTGCTTCTGAAAAGGGAGGGGTGATGCTGTTAGTTTGCTCACAAAACCCCTTGAGCAGAGAGACATCAACGAGAGTTGCTGCAAGCTGAACTTATTGGCAAAAAGATGATTCCCAAGCACCTCACTTTTTAACAACTTGACATACAAAGTTTGCTGTTGATGCAAGAGATGGTGAAGATGCACTTTCAGAGGAATGAACTTGTAGAACTTTCTGACTCAACCTTAGGAATAACTTCCTGACAGAAATTGCTGTTGAACAGTGGAATACATTGCCTTAGAGCAGTGGCTCCCAAACTTTGGTCTTCCAGATATTTTGAACTTCAGTTCCCAGAAGAACTAGCCAGCTTGGCCAACAATCAAGAAATCTGGGAGCCGAAGTCCAAAACATTTGAAGAATTAATGCAAGGGTAGGCAACCTTTCTCCTTTAAGGGCCGAGGGACTTCAGCTCCCAGAAGCCTCAGCCATGTTGGCCAATAGTCCCATGTTGGCCAATAGCTCCTGGGATTCTGGGAGCTGAAGTCCCTCGGCTCTTAAAGGGGAAAGGTTGCCTACCCCTGGATTAATGTTTGTGAATCACTGCCTTAAAGACTGGTGGGCTCTCATTCACTGATTTTTTTAAGAGGTTGGATGACCATCTGTTAGGGGTGCTTTGCCTGTAGGTTCTTGTATTGGCAGGGGACTGGATAAAATGGCTTGGAAACTGTGGCCCCTTTCATACTATGCAGTGATAGTACCATGGTTTTGCTGTTGTGGGTGCCCTCTTATGGAATCCTGGGATATGTAGTTTGAAGAGGCATGTAGCTCTCTGGATGAGAATCCTAAAATATCCCTCTCTACATTTCAAGCCCCAGGATTTCATAGAATGTTGCTATGACAGAGTGGCATTATATACCTATGTGTAGTGTGAAAGGACTGAAAAGATTCTCTATGATTCTATGGATTTCACTGTTATGGCTCTGAGTGTTTGAGATTTCTCAGGAAAGCAGGAGATCCGATAAGGTTCAAGCAGTGATGAGGGTCTCACCAGTTTCAAAACCCAAAGGAGGAAAAGTACAGCGGCCCCAAGGTATCTGCTAGGGTTTGGTTCCAGCACCCCCTATGGACACCAAAATCTATAGATGCTCAAGTCCCATGATGTAAGTGGCATATTAAAATGGCATACCTTATAATCAAGCTTTGCTTTTTGGAATATATATCTTGTTTGAATATTTTCAAACTGTGGATGGATGAATAAATAATTCATGGATAGGGAGGACCAACTATAGTCACGGGCAACCTTTACAGTTCAGTGTGTATGTGTGTGGACTCATATGGCCCTCTAAATGTTGTTCAAGCAGTGAACCTGATGGTGATGTATGCTAGCAGTCGTGGTCCAACTGGAAGGGCTCCATGATTCTCAATGCTGCTTTAGAGCATTCTGGGACTATTCTTAAACCCATCCCCACTATGGCTGAAATTTGGGGAGGTGTGTAGTGACTGAGAATGTCTTTCTGCAAGTGCTCCCTCATGGTTCTTTTATTCACCTCATCCACTGCTTCTTTGTCATGTTCTGTCTGTTATTGCATTTTTTTTTTTACTGCTAGTTTCTGTTGCTGGCTTGCAGCCCTTCCAATAAGGCATTGTCAATGCAAGGATGTCTCTATTTGAGTTTGCATTTATTTTCATTCACTTCATGTCAGATATTCTTTGACAACCTCCTGCTAAAGCTTTTTCCCAGCATCAAGGATGATAAATGCCTTCAGATTAGCTTCTAGTTGATAATTTATAATGTTAAAAATGGGACTGGCCAAAAAAAAAAATCTGCAAAATGTTTAAGGTGAAGCTTTCTAGTTAAAGGCTAGTCTGAACTGACACTGATGGGAATTTGGCTGAAGTGCTGTCATTTTATATTTGGCAAAAGTGATGATTCACTCCATAATACCAACAGCAGTTCATCATAACAGATGTCACCCTTCCTTCACCTTCTTCTCTTTCCCTCCTTTCTTGAAAACTCATTTTTCAAGCTCTTTGGGACAAACACATACACACACACAGAATTGCCTATCAAGTGTTTCAGTAGCATCTCAACCATGTGTTTTGTTAGAACTATAGTTTCCTCCAATATGGCAGACCAAAGTGGAAAAAAAGACAAGAGAAGATACTGGTATTTTTCAATATCAACTGTGCAGAACACTGTTCTAGTAAATTATTCTATCTAATCTTTCTGTCACATCAAAGGTAAAATGATAAATTCAGGGGGAATATTTATCAGTGATGGTGGTGATGCTTGTGTGCCTGTGTCTGAACTGAGATGTCTCCCAACTCTTTTTGGTCCCTGCAAAATTGTCACTTTTACTGTCTGCCGCAGGAAAGGGTGAAAAAAAAACAAAACCTCACCAAAGAATGGGGAGACATGTTGCGATGGATTTTCCAATTCCACACACCCCAGGGTGTAAATGTGATTAGCGGTAATTGGAGAAGTTCAACAACTGTTAATTTTCGCTCTCTTTGTTGTGTTCTCTCTTTTAAAATATTAACGAAATGTGTATGTAGGCCAGGATGAAACTGAACAAAGGATACATATTTAACCAGAGTGGGGTAGATGTTGATGTGCATGTCTGAAATAAATGTGAAATGTGCTTCCTCTTTTGAAGAGTAAAAACATATATAGATGTCAAACAACTAATAAACACTTGAAGAATACTAGAGATGCACTGCATGATCAGAAGGTTGCTATGATGTGTGTGAGGCTGGGCCACACTACTTCAGAATCCTGTGTTTGAATTTTGCTCGATACAAAGGATTTAATCACACCAGCCTTATAAGGCACCACAACCATGTTAGTCTAGGGACTTTATTACACTGGGGAAATCCTGTGCAGAAACAGGATTTAAAACCTGGAAAAAACCCACAAAAACACACGTCATTGTTAAAGTGTTGTTAACATGAATGGAAAGTAGATACAAGCTACTCCTTTTTACTTTCGGCACACTTTTAACAATGACATTGTGTGAAAATCAACCTGCTTTTGCAGGTTTTTATTGATTTAAAACCCCATTTCTTCATGGGATTTCCCTAGTGATAAACTCCTAGGAAAGGCAAACACAATGTGTTGGGGATAGTGGGTGCATAGCCCCACCTTTCTTCCCTATTCCCTTCCCAGCATGCCTTTTGGTCTGTATTTATTTTTATTTTTAGCACAACTGTGCAATCATGACAATCCATTTAGTAAAAATAAATAAATAGCATAGAAAAAGTGCCTGTTTGGGAATAGCCACAGGGAGGAGAGACGGAGAGAGAGGAAGAGATTCATGCTCGCTTGCTCGTATATAAGAATTGTTTCCATCAACAGTGGAAAAACAGCACATTTGGCAGGCATTGTTGGGTTTTGCTGATCAATGAGAAAGAGTCATCCAGCAATGGATGGACTACAGACCAGCCACTGGACGTTATCACACGGGGCCTAAAGCAGTCCCATCCCTGTCCCATTGCGGTTCCTTTTCAATCCAGAACTTACTGGCATACAGAAAGCAGCATAATTCCGGTATCATTCTGGTCGCAGCAAAATGTAATTCCCAAAGAAACCGGCATTCAAAAGAATGTGGATGATGCCGGATGATGCCGCAATGGGATGGGGATGGGATGGGGATGGGTGCAACATTGTGTGAAGACACAGGGAAAGGAAGCGCAATGGGACGGGGATGCGACGGGGATGGGCAGGGTTTCTCTGCGACGTCGTGTGAACACAGGGGAAAAGGAAGTGCAATGGGACGGGGATGGGACTGCTTTAGACCCCGTGTGATAACATCCACTGGATAGACAAAGTATTGTATGATAAGGTATGGCCACGGAGTCCAAAGGTTGCTATATTGGTATAGCTAATATAGTGGGAAAAGGTATTATCTCCCAGACAATATTCTAAGCATGTTTTGTGTGCTTAGAATAAAAAAAAATATATTTATTTATTCATTAAGATATTTATATACTGATCAGGATCCCAGGGCAGTTTAACTAAAACAATTTATATTTAAAACAATGAGTAATAGTTTAAATAGTATTTTAAAAAGCAATTCTGCAATTAGTTAAACAAGCTAACAGTTAAACAGCTAGAAACCTGGACTCATTTGCACAAAAGCATTGCACACCAAAATGTTTTTTAAACCAGCTGCCAGAAAACATCCAGCATTGATACCAACTGGACCTTTTCAGGGAAGGCAATCTGTAACTGAGGATCTATAGCAGAGAAGGCCCTCTGGCATGTCTTTGCACAGTGGAATGGTCCTACCAGAGGACATTCAAAGGAGCATTTAAACACCAGACACATACCCTCCAACTGCCCCAATCTGACAAAAATCTGACAAGGGAAAGTCTTGATTAATCTGACATCCCACTTTTTCAGGTGTTATTAAAATGTCCCAATTCCTCTTTCTTCCTCCCTCCCACTTTCCCCTCTTGTCCTCAGCTTAAATCAATTGCTGCAAACTGAATTCAAGGAGAATAAGTAGTTTGCACTCAGTTAACTAAGCATAGAGGAGAGGAGGGGTGAAATCTTGCTCTTCTCTATAGATACAGGCAGAAGCAAACTGCTGCAGCCTCACCTAGCTGCTCTTTCCTATTTAGTAACTTGTGCCTCTTTGCCCACATTTTGATGTTGCTTGTCCACATGCATCCCAGTTTTCACCTGTGAAATGTTGGAGGGAATGCAAACAGTCTGAGTTGTTATAGTCCAGCAGTAATTTCCTACACATTGTCTATTTTGTCTTCATGGATTCAACCTGGAACATAGCTTTACTTCTCACCCTACTCCAAATGTCATATTACAAGCCATTCATGATATAATAAGCCAGGGGTAGGCAACCTTTTTGAGCCGGGGGCCGGGTTGCTGTCCCTCAGACAATTGGGGGGCCGAAGCACCAAAAATAAATAAATAAATAAATAAATAAATAAATAAATATTTTTTTTAAAAAAATTAAAAATAATAAAAAATATGCATGCATACTATCAACCCCAGAAAAGCCATGGCAAAACCCCTGTGGAGATTTTGCCAAGAAAACCCCAAGAACAAGTAATAACAACAATAATCAATATCATCATGGCAGGCGGTGGTGGCGGCGGCAGGACTGGTCTAGGGCCGGTCCAAAGGCCTCAGAGGGCCACATCCGGCCCCCAGGCCTTAGGTTGCCTACCCCTGTAATAAGCACTCCATGGGAAATGACATGAATTCATACTGTGCTTGAACTCTTAAAGAGACTTGTAAGCTAGTAACTATAAGTATGGGCATGCTAAGGTTGCTAATTCTAACAGTGTTATGGGGCAAAAATTCCCTAGCAATGAAATGGTTAGATTCATGGGGTTCTTCCAGATGAGGCAAACTCTGCAGCTTCCTTGACCCATTTATGGACTGTATATAAGGGTGCATTACCAGTGTTTGCAAAGTATTTCTAGGACCCAAGGCAGATCTAATATTGAGGGACCTGTTGTTATCTCCTATAACAGGGGTAGGCAACCTTTTTGAGCCAGGGGCCGGGTTGCTGT
>CM034703.1:10436615-10454025 GCA_020142125.1 Phrynosoma platyrhinos | reverse complement strand
CTGTAATGTATATGTCTTTTTTTAGTTTTTTAATCAATAAAATTCATTTTAAAAAAATATGTGGAATAACAAACTTACAAGAGGTGTAGACACGATCACTCCCAACCATCCTTTCCAACTCGCAAAAAAATCGTAATCCATGGTACAGATCTTAAACAAATGAAGTGGGTTGGACAATGACTAAAGCAGCATTGGCTGAAATCTCAACTCTTATCAGATATGACATTTCATTGGACTTTTCTTAGGTCCTATCAAATGGTGATAGATGCAGCTAAGAAATCTTTCTATTCTGCATCTGTTGCATCTGTGAAATCCCATCCAGCTGAGCTGTTCAGGGTGGTGAGGAATTTAACTCAATTGTCTCCTACCCAGAGCCCTCTATTAGAACCAACTACAGCTTGCTGTGATGCTTTCAATGATCATTTCACAGATAAAATCTCTTGGATAAGAGCTGGCCTGGATGCCAACTTTAAGTCAGTAGCAACTAGAGAGGTATCCAGTGCTTCCGCCATTAATGTTAGACTGGATCAATTTGAGTTGGTAAGTACTGAGGATGTGGACAAGCTCCTTAGTGATTTGAAAAAGATGACCTGCCCTCTCAACCCTTGCCCAACTTGGCTGGCAGTCCAGGGGGGTGATACTATTAAATTGATGCTGAAAAATGTAATTAATACATCCTTCAGGGAGGGGTCCCTGCCCTCTTGTCTTAAGGAGGCAGTGGTTAGACCACTCTTTAAAAAAACTTCTTTGGACCCCCTGGACAGAAATAATTATAGACCTATTGCACTGTTGCCATTTTTGAGCAAGGTGATTGAAAGGGCGGTCGCCAATCATCTACAAGTTGTCTTGGAGGATTTTCTGGATCCATTTCAAACCAGATTCAGGATGAGATACAGGGTTGAGACTGCCATGGTCACTTTAGTCATTTATCTCTGTCTGGACATTGACAGGGGAGACCCTGTTGGTGCTCTTGGACCTCTCAGTGGCCTTCGATACCAAAGACCATGATATCCTTCTGCAACGCCTGAGAGAGTTGGGTATCGGCGGCACTGCATTGCATTGGTTCCAGCCCTACCTCTTGGGTAGGTTCCAGATGGTGTCACTTGGGGACAGTTGTTTGGCCAAGAGGGAGTTCAAATCGGGTGTCCCTTAAGGTGCGATTCTGTTCCCAATGCTATTCAACGTTTACATGAAGCCACTGGGTGAGATCATCCATACGCTGATGACACCCAAATATATTTCTCTATGTCTGAGACTGATGCAGTAACTAAGGATGGCATCTATCCTCTGAATGCCTGTCTTGGGATGGTAATGGACTGGATGAGGGAAAAGTGACTCAAGCTGAATCCAGGTAAGACAGAGATACTTGTCATAGGAAACCTGAACTCGGGAATGGAATTATGTCAGCCAGTTCTGGATAGGGTCACACTTCCCTTGAAGGACTCTGTTCGCAGCTGGGGGTGATCCTTGACTCATCACTTCACTTGACAGCTCAGGTGGATGCGACAGTCAAGAGCTCCTGTTATCAGCTCTGGCTGATGCACCAGCTGCACCCCTTCCTGGAGCAGGGAGACCTTGAAGCAGTAGTACATGCACTGGTAATCTTTCGATTAGACTTCTGTAATGCGCTCTACATGGGGCTATGCTTGTGCCAAGTTAGGAAACTTCAGCTTGTATAAAATATGGCAGCCAGGTTGATTACAGGTATTTCTCATAGTGACCATATAACACCGGTCCTGAAGTCCCTTCACTGGCTGCCAATTAGTTTACAGGCAAGGTACAAGGTGTTGGTTATTACCTTTAAAGCCCTACATGGCTTGGGACCAGAATACTTAAAGGATTGCCTTCTTTTGTATTGTCTTTCCCGCACACCAAGGTCCTCGGAGATGAACCTACTACAGCCTAAAAAAATCTAGGCTAATTTTGTTTAGCCAGAGGGCCTTCTCCACTGCTGCCCCAAAGTTGTGGAATGACCTACCGAGGAGATCCATCACATCTCTACTCTTACAGCCTTTAAAAAGGCTGTTAAGATGGATCTCTTCTGGCAGGCCTTCCCAACTTAACTCCTCTCAGTGCACACAGTGATCTATGTTGCTCTATCCACCAATTATCTCCCCTTTTTGAAAATCTTTTTGTATTTTTGCTCTTAAATTATGATTCTTTATTGTAATTTTAGTATTGGGTTGGGGGGGTTGGGTTGGGAAGGGACTAATTTGGAATTTTATTGTATTCCATGCACTTTCATTGCTTAAACCCGCCCGGATTCCTTGTGATTGGGCAGGCTATAAATTATTTATTTATTTATTTATTATGTCCACCACATGGGAGGAGGAGAACCCTCCTTATCTTGACAACCCCACTGGCAATTGTACTTCTGGTGTCTATTGGGTACTCCTGTTGTTTTCCAGCACTTCCTGGTGTGTGTGGAGATGCACACTGGGGATTGCCCTAATAGGGGTCAGTGCCCATTACACATTAGGCCATGATGCATCAGCCATTCCACCTCTGCATAACTGATGACTGTACTGTAACATCACAGCAGCCCCTAGGTCTGTAGTTCCCAAACTTTTGTCCTTGAGATATTTTGGACTTCAGCTCTCTTAATTCATGACTGTTGACCAAGCTGTCCAGGATTTGTCATCTTTCCAGTTCATGCAACTTATGAAGGTAAGAGAAGGGAGATGTCATGAGGAGCTCCAGTCACCATGGTGTAGAAGCCTAAAACACCTGGAAGACCAAAGTTTGGGAACCACTGTCCTAGATGAATATGGCCATTGTGTAATTACCCAGTTAAATTTTGTGCAGGCATAAGGTCATTTACGAAGAGGGAAATCCCAAGCAGAACACCAGTCTACCTTTTCCACTAAACTGAGGCTCAAGACCGCTTACCAATTGAAATACCGTATAGTTAAAACAAACAAAAAAATCAACATTGAAATGGAATTAAACAATTAAAAACATTACAATTATTTAAATCATGAAATAAAATGGTTTTAAAGACATTAAATAACAGTACAGGTAAAACAGTACAGTGTCCTCTTTAAAGATCATTGTTTTAAGAACCTCTATGTTCTCAAAGTCTGCCAAAATAAAAAAATAATAATATTTGCTTACTGATAGACAGATAGGAAAGAATTTGATCATCCTTGCCACCTAAAGAAGGAAACTCCAGAACCAGGAGGCAAGCACCAAATAGGCTGTTCTTCACATCCCCACCAGCTATGCATGTGAAGATGGTGGGACTGAGAGAAGGTCCTTTCCTGCAGATCTCAAGTCATGGACAGGTTCATATAGGAAGATACAGGTTCATACAGGAAGATACATGCAAACTTGGCTTTATTTTTTTTAGGGGGTTGTTTTTTATTATGGTTTTTTCATTTTTGTGTGTTTTAAATTTTAACTTTGTAGTGTTTTAACTAGGTTATTTTAATTGTCTTTAATTTTTTTTGTTTTAATGTGTTTTTATATTATGAGCCGCCTTGGGTCCCTTTTGGGAGAAAAGTGGCATAGAAATAAAATAAATAAATACATAAAATAAGTAGTAGTTTTAATAATAGATTATCTAGCTGGAATGGCAATGTTTTTTGTTGCTGATGCTGTTGTGTGCCTTCAAGTTGTTTCTGACTTACGGAGACCCCAAGGTGACCTTATCATGGGGTTTTCTTGGCAAGATTTGTTCAGAGAAGGTTTGCCACTGCCTTCCCCTGAGGCTGAGAGCATTGACTTGCCCAAAGTTACTCAGTGGGTTTCATGGCTGAGCTGGGATTGAACTCTGGTCTCCAGAATTGCTGTCCAATATTCCAACCACTACACCACGCAATGCAAGAATATTATATTCATAGAATATTGTAGAATATTATATTTCATCTTTGTCTTTGCTTCTCCCTTCCCCATTAATAGAGTCTGGATTGAAAAGTTGGAGCCCTTGTGTTGCTTATTAAGTTAGTGTTTATTGCTTTAGTTAAAGTGTTTCAGTGTTAAAGTATTGGTGTATTTGTCTTATAGTACATGTATTTTTCTCTGTCTCTTTTCTTTTTTCTTTTTTATGTTTTTCTTTTTAAAGGTTTATGGTATGGGTTGTGAATTAGATTGTTTGTGTTAGTGTGTGTGCATATAGATATATATGCACTTGCCAGCACCCAGATACACATCTTCACAATTCAGTAACAGAGTTTTGTTGTGTTCTTGCAATGTAGCTACGAATTTATAAAGTTACAAAATATCTGTTTTCCCCCCAAATATCTAAACATGGTAAACATTTTCACCATGTTTTAGACATCTCTGGGTTTAGGCCCAGGAGAGGCCTTTTTATCAGCAGGAAGTGAATGGAAGTCACTTCTTGTTTACTTCTTCTTTCAAAAAAGGCCTCTCTTGGGTTGAAGTTGATCTGGAGTAGATATGATGAAAATGCCCCCAATGTCTCTGGAGGCATTTGGAGGGAAAATTGCAAAAATGTTTGATCCTGGAGGCCACAGAAATGGTCCTGGGAGCCACATGCAGCCTATGAGCCACACTCTACTATAGAGGAAGCCCATAATACCCATAAAAGTGGAGCTGAGGGGTTTTTTTATACATAAAGAAGGAAGGGGAGAATATTACTGAGTTATCAATAACTATGTTGTTGATGTAGCCTCTCCTAGATTATGTGTTCTTCCTTACTGATAACTTTCACCTTCTTGACCTCCTTCTGATGTTTTTTGGCCACATGTGTCCCTGTTTTCATATAAGGAACATTGGAGGGTATGTTATTTATTCAGTATCTGATTTCTTTTCTTTTCTTTTTTTAGTCTGTTCTGCTTTAAACTGGTGCAGAGGATTCTTTTTCTTAATAGGCTGTGTTGGACTTTTATCTTTCATATGTTGTGAACATATTTTTTCAAAAAGTTTTTACATTTATTTTTTATCAGATTGCCTATTTCATCGTTTTTAACTTTCATACTGTATATTGTTTTAGTTGTATTGAGTTTCAACCTACCTTGTAAATTGCCTTAGATTCCATATTGGAAGAAAAGTTGGCTATTTAATAAATAAATATACCTCATAACAAATGTCATAGTTTTAACCAAATTGGATACTATTTCTCATGTGGCAAGCTCTTCTTTAATCAGAAAATGATGGGTAACTTTGTTTCAAGTCAGCTGAGAAATGGTAAATTGTTTGTCTCGTTTGGCATCCCCATGCCAGGGGCTGAATGCATCTAGGAATATAAAAAGCTACCTTATACTAAATCAGATCTTTGGTCTCTCATGACCAGTATTGTCAACTCTGGTCAGCAGTGGGTCTCCAAGGTTTCAGGCAGAATGCCTTCCTGTTCGTATCTGAAGATCCCTTTGTATCCTCTGATCTAAGTATTAACCAAGTATTAAAGGGAGCCCTGGTGGCACAGTGATTAAATGCTGATACTACAGTTGCAAACTAGTGAGTTTGATCCTAGGGGTCAGACTCAGCTTTCCACCTTTTTGTAGGTTGATAAAATGAGTCCCCAGCTTGTTAGGGGCAATTGGCTTACAGATTGTAAACTATTTAGAGAGTGTTGAGTTCACTATTAAGCAGTATAGAAATATAAATGCTATTGCTAAAAATGCTATTAATCAGCTCTGCACACCTTCCAACTGTCCCAATTTGGGAGGAATAATCCTAGTTAATCCTTTGTTGCCCCATTTTCCAGCTCCTTTTAAAATGTCCTAGTTTCTCTTTCTTCCACCTCTTTCTCCCCCTTTGTCATCAGTGTACCTTGGTTGTTGCAAACTAGGGCCCTTTCTGCATGGACCATATGTCAGGGGCCATTATGTTCTGGAACTGTCCCCAGACCGGCCATGATGACAGCTGCATGCACTGGGATGCACCTAGTGTGGTGGCACAGCCTTGTTCTCATGGGCCATCTGGGCTGGCACCACTATGTGATTAGGATGTTCTTCATTGGTCGCTTTGGAGAAGCTGGGGCATACTGAGCGGCCAGTCGGTGGAGCTCTAGGGGGTACAAGAGTGGCAGCCATGTCTCCAGGGACAAGCCACTCCTTTTCCCTGAAAGGCTCAGCATGGGGAAGGGGTATGGTACAGTGTCTGGCATGTAAACAGTAGGCCAACTTGATTCAGCCCTGATCCAGGTGCTTGCACACCACAAGACTAACCCCATAGTTTTGGGAAAACACTGGGGATTCTTGTCATTTTGCCAACTTCAGGGTAAAGTCAGGTTAATGGGGAAAACACACAGTATTTCACCAGAAATACTGGTGTGTCATCCATACAGATAGCATAGGCATTGAGGTGGGAATGGTTTTTTTTTGCCCATGCAAACAAGGCTTGAGTTCAAAGTACAAAAGTAGTTTGCAGTCAGTTAGCTTATCAGGGATGAGATGAGAGGAGCAGAGAAGCAAGGAGGGGCAGAATCTTGCCCAAGGCAAAAGCAAACTGCTGCAGCCATTCTTAGGTTATACATTCTTCCTCATTAATAAATTTTGCCAACTTAAACATATCCTGATATTGCTTGGCTAGACATGTCCCATTCTTCATCTGTAAAATGTTATGAAATGTTGGAGGATAATTTATCTGTCTCTCCACTGATAAAACTTTTGATAAAGGGAACTGGAGAACAGCTAAGGAAATCAAGCTGATGCCATCTAAATTATTCATTTTTTAAAAATAAATAAAAAAAACAACCTCAGTTAAAATGGTTTTCATTCAATTTCATCCCTAACTGGATTACAAAAGCCTCAATCCATGTCTGTCTAATGAAAGCTCATGCTGAAAATCTCAGTTGGAAGTTTGGGGAATCACTTCCATCCATCAAGCCAAGTCATGATTATTTCATAAGCAACATTAAATGTTCAGTCAGGTTTTTAATTCATCACCTGGGTTAACCGTAAACGCCTCATTTACAAGAATCCATGCTGAAGGTCACTGGGTGCTGCTAAATGGATCCCATTCATAAAACAACCAAAGTTAAATGAGATAACACAGTCAGGTGCATTTTAAAAGCTTGCTCAGGAAGAATACACATAACACAAGGCTGCCTTAGTGGAATAGCTGAACTCTCAGAAAATATTCCTTTCCACAGAGACATCCTGAAGCATCAGTGTAGATCAGTGTTGGGAATTCTGCAGTCCATCAGATATTGTGGGATTGAAAGTCCCATCTGTCTCCAGCTAATAGATCCAATTGTGAAGAACACTGGGAGTAGCTGTCCAACAATATCTGGAGGGTTTAATGAATCTCATTTCTGGTATAGATGCTGATGATTCACTTTATCCATCTCTTGCCTTTCCCACCAGAACTAGGACTCATGGAGGCTTAGAATTTAAAAAAGGGGCATTTGAGATAATGTGGTGCTGGAGAAAAGTGCTGAGGATCCCATGGACAGCCAAAAGGACAAACAAATGGGTCCTAGAACAGATCAAGCCAGAGAGATTCCCTAGAAGGCAAGATGACAAGACTTATACTTTGGACACATCATGAGAAGGCATGAATCACTGGAAAAGACAATATTGTTAGGAAAGATGGAGGGAACTAAAAAGAGAGGAAGGCCACATGTAGATGGATGGACTTTATTAAAGAGACCACAAATATGAGTTTGCAGGAGCTGGGCAGAGCAGGAGAGGACAGAGGGGCCTGGAGATGTCTCATCCATAGGGTTGCCATGGGTTGAGACCGACGCGAAGGCAACAACAACAAAATATAGATAAACCCATACAAAAGATGATTGTTAAACATTCAATAACATAATTATTAAAATGCATTAATAAAATATACAGCAGCAAGAGAAGTACAGTGGCCTACTAAAAGTCCCTTCTTTAAAGATCTTAATCTCTAGAAAGTTGTTTGAATAAAAAAGTGTTTTCCTGCTGATGAATGGACAGGAAGGAGAGGGCACTCTAATCTTCCTAGGAAGAGATTTCTGGAACCTAGGGACAGCCACTGAAAAGGCCTTCACATTTCCACCAGATGTGTCTATGAAACTGGTGGGATCAAGATTTCAGGCTCCAGGGAAGCTCACATGGGTGAATACAGTTCATCAAATCACTTGGACATCAACTGTATGGATCTAGATCCTCCAGCATCTAACAGATAAAAATCAGGAAAATATTTGAGCAAGAAACATCAGGGTGTGGTCAAGATGGCAAACTTTACTAATGAGGAAGAACACATAAACTAGGATGGGCTGCAACAGTTTGCTTTTGCCTGAGCACTTCTCTTGCTTTACTTCTCTTGCTACAGCAGTTTGCTTTTGTCTGGGAAGGGCAAGATGCTGTGCTCTTCTCTTTGCTCCACTTGCTGAATTAATTGAATACAAAGTACTTTTGCACTTTGGGCTTTTTTGCACTTTCAAAAATTGAAGTAAGTTAAGGTTGAAAGGGGAAAGTGGAAGAAGGAGAAAGAAACTACGGCATTTTAAAAGGAGCTGAAAATGGAGGATGACAGAGGATTAATCATCAACACTCCCACAAACTGGGGCAAATGGAGGGCATGCGGATGGCATTTTACATTGTGGGATGCTACAATATGAAGGGCCTTACAACATTCTCTTTCTCTGTTGGGCCTAAATGGATGAAACTGTGACTTGGTCCCAGAGTGATGGGGGTATAGGACTGTGAAAGAAGAAGGCAATGTGCACCAGGAGAAATGGGGTAAGTGGCCTGTGGAGTTTAGGATTGGAAAAGGAAAGTGCTCAGTAAAGTGGAAAGCAGGAGGAAAAGAGGAAAAGAGGTGGATTGATTCGAGCAGGGAAGTCATAGCCCTGAATATGCAGGATCTGTGGCTGACTGTAGCTGTTGAAAATCTCTCATTTATAGGATTGCCATAAGTCAAAATCAACTTGACAGCAAATAACAATAATAACAGAGGAGAAGGTGCTTGAAGGTAGCAGTGTTCCCTTCACTGGTTTATCCCTGTCCAGAGGAGAAGACCCCAAAGTAGGGGTATATAGTAGCACTTCTCTTAGCAAGAACCAGCTACATCTCCCATGCAGGATCTCAGCAACTGCTTTTTGTTAAAGAATAGGCTCAACTACTTCAACCTTTCTTCTCAGGATTTGTGTTCCATACATTATTCTTCACTTCTTTTACACTCCTTTGAAATCTTTCCCATTTGTCTATATCCTTTTAAAATTGTGGCTCTCTGAACTACCCACAGGCTTTCAGATGATGTCATATTATTACAGAATAAAGGGGAAGTATAGCTTGGAAACTATGGCCGAATCAAGAACAACAACCATAGTCTGTATTACAGTCAACAGACCATTCAGCAAAATATTAAATACATTGACATTTTAAAATAACACCATAAAACATGCCATTTCAAACATATAATACAATTTACAAATATATTAATTGTTACAAACCAGCATGATGATAAAAATAAGAATAGGTATGACTTTTCAATATATATTAATATAGAGTCACCTATATTATTGTCACATGAGCCAAAATCATGCATAATATGAAGTATAAAAGTATTAGTTAACAGCTATGGTTAATCCTGTTAGGCAGTTACAATGTCATAAGCTAGACTCACAACCTTGTAACTGTTTCATATTCACATTTACCTTATTTTCCTGTGTATAAGACTACTTTGTAACCTGCAAAATCTGTGGTTAAAGTGGGGGGGTCGTCTTATACGCTGGGTATAAGGATAAGGAGGATAGAGGTGCTAAAACTCTATATTTTGACAGGAAAAATGGGGGGTCGTCTTATACGCCAGAAAATACGGTACTATCATGAAACTGAAAATGCCCTTAAAACTATCTTAAAAGCCAGGCAGCAATATGAAGCAACAGGGACTCCTGAAGGGTGGTATCACAACTCATCACATTGTGGCTTGCTGGAATGGGGTAATGGGACTGAAAACATCATCTTTCAGTATCCTATCCACCAGCACTACAGAATTCATTTGCTTAGTACAGCTGTCTGGTTTTTAAGGTGAGTTTTAAGGGGGCAGATCAGGAGACAGACATAGCTATCACATTGTAGTTACATATCCCATGCAGGATCTGGGCCTATAGTTTTGTTGTTGTTGTTGTTGTTGCATGCCTTCTAAAATCCCATTAGTCCTTGTCCCTATATAACATCACCTTGCTATTAAAATTCCCTTTTATCATTTTGTTCTAAATTTCAACACAAACGTTCTCCCATATCTCTTCAGAGAGAGAGGTGAAATGAATGGTCAGTAGGAACAAACCAGTTTATTTTGTGATCCTGTAACTTCTTAATTTACATTTTTATACAAACATCTGAACACTGAAGATAGCAGGAGCCTTCTTGAAAAAAAAGATACTTCCCATGCTCCCTACATGGCTTTTCATTAAGCAACTTACATGTCTGTCTTTTCATCACTGTGGAATATTTCCATCTGTAACAGCAACTAAATATTACATTTTCTATAAAAATTGGAAAAAGAAAAGGTGATTTAAAGCCAAATTGAACGAGCCATCATGGAGGATGCTTTTAGTTTTGTTGGTGTGGTCTTCAAAGGTTCAGATATCACTTCAGAGTGAAAGTTAGGAAGTATTGGCAACAAAAAACCCCACAGAGTTCTGTTTGAATCAAATGGTGTGACTATTTGTGTGTGTGCATATGTGCTTGATTGCAAACATATGAATATCACATAGAAGGAGATGGATACATGGCTCTTGGAGATGTTATTGATGGCATAGACTTTATTTAGAGAATCACACGAACTTAGAGTTGGAAGCTACTCCAAGGACCATCCAGTCCACCACATATTGATGTAGGAAACCCACAATTAAAATATCCCTGACAAGTAGTCACATCTATTTTAAAACCTCCAAGGAGGGAGAGCCCATAATCTTCTGAGACAATCCACTCCATTGGTAAAAATATTTTAGCACAATTAAGTTCTTCTTAATGTTTAGTAGAAGTCTGTTTTCTTATTATACTCAGAACTGGATGTACTCCTCCAGATGAGTAGACCAAAGTAGAAAAGTTTTGTACCATTTCTGCCCTTGATCTGAACGTGTCAGTCAAGATCCTCCATTCTGTTCATGTAATGTACATCTATACTCCTGTAGTTAAGTGCCAGTTATGCTACACCATCCTTCTGCTGAATATCCACATTCTGCTACCAATTGCATATTTCCCAATGTGCCTGCTGTTTCTGCAGTCATTTTTTCTGCAAGAGGTACACTGATGAGTAGTTACACCCTATCCAAGAATGTGAAATTGCATGTGCAACAGTTCCATCTGCAGTACTTCACCTATGCAGCTGTAAACTGAATATAGATGTTACATCATGGCTGAAGGCCCCAAGAAATACATGCGTAAGGGAGCATACATGAGCATAAAACACCAGCAGAATTCCAGCTTGTATGTCTTTGATTCAACCTAGAAGTGAATTAGTTCCCCACCACCATCACCACATGACACTGTTGATGTATGTTTAACTTGTAGTCCATTGAGAGCACATTTATGGGCGTTTTCACACGGGGCTTTAGGAGGACGCAATCCTACCTCCATCCGGCCCCACTCCGGCTCCATTTCCAGCTTGTTCACACGCACGCCGCAGCAAACCCCACCCCTTCCGGTGCCATCACTGCTTCCATCTGGCTCCTTGCTCCGTGTGTTCAAACGCACGGAGCAGTAAGTCCGGCCTCACTCCGGCCGAACCAATGCTAACTCTGGCTTCAGCGGCTTAAAGTTAATTCCGGGTTTTAAAAGGAATTAGGGTTGCCACCGCCAGAGCCATTCCGGAATGAGCGGCACGAGCCGTTCCGGAAAGGCTCCAGGCGGCTTAAGCCAGATAGTGTGAAAACGTCCTATGGCTTGATAACATTTTGGTTCCTGTTCGATCCACCACTTGTATGCAGCCCTTGGCCCTATGGCTATGCACACAATGGGATTATAAAGTTCCTTCCTGGGCACTAGTTTAGTCCATGCATCTGAGGAAGCACGGGTTTTCCTGTTCTTGAAAAGCTGCTAGAGAAGTCTGGGTTGCAAACAGGGTACCTGCTGCCTGGTGAATGTGATCAGATCTGCCTTATTAAAGTTACATCCCACATCTATGCTAGGAGCAAAGGTAATGCAATAATTTCCATAGTCTAAGCTAATAAAAATAAAAATAAAAATAAAAATAAAATTAAAATTAAAATAAAATAAAATAAGGAAGAGAAAGAAAGAAAAATAAGAAAAATCCATTCAAGAGGTGTCTGCTTCTGTTATCTGCTGCAAAAGTGGCAATTATGTTTGAATAAGAAGAAGAAGAAAAAGAAAGAAGTGATATGGCTTTCATTGGATGATGATGATGATGATGATTATTATTATTATTATTATTATTATCCCACCCCTCTGCGTAACGCAACTGGAGCGGCTTACAACATTAAAATATGCATTATATATCCCACAATCCTTCCCATCCCTTAAAATACTATTAAAACAATGACAATTTAAAAACACAATTAAAATAATAATACAAATAAATAAATAAATAAATTTGCAGCAGAATCAGGGGAGCATGTTGGGCTGTCTCTTGGTGGCTGGGATATCTATTCAGGAAAGGCCTGCTGGAAGAGGTGCGTCTTAACAGCCTTTTTAAAGCTGTTCAAGCTGGTAATATGAACAATTATGCTTATGTTACAACTGCTTTCACTCAGTCTCAAAGATGCTGCAAGTTCTCTTTGCATATTGATATTTCAGACTAACATGGCCATGTCTCTGAATTTTGACCTCTGTTTAGTTATCTTTAGCCTCTAGTGAGAGCTGAAGCATGAAGACCCATTAATTTGTCTTTTGAGTAGTCCATGATATCTTCTACTGGCACTTTTATTTCAAACTATGGAAAAATAAAAATCAGGTGGGGCTTTTCTGTACAGATTTTATTTATCATCTTCAGACTTCTTCTGAATCACAGCATCTATCAGCCTCCATATATGTGTGTATACACACACACAATTGCCCATAATCATAATCTGTGCTCCCAAAATCTAGATCTTTCCTGAAAGCAAAAGTGAGGCAAGTCTGAGAAGCTCCATTAAGGAAACATCCTATTCCAGCCAAAAAGACTTATTGACATCACAGTGGTAATAAGTGAGCTTCAGGGGCTAGACATGGTCTTTAATCTCTGCAGTGACACCATGAACTCTGCTTCACCTTCTATATTTATTTACATGTCTTCTGCTCTCTAACAAAACCCATTCTGAACAAATTAATCAGCATTTATCAATGAGCTTTCCAGGGGTGTCATTTCAACGACTCTGAGAAAAGGGAGAGCTTGAGGGGGACAGACCTCACAAGATAGCGGGAATAAAATTTATTTTTATCGGTTATATAAATGTACCCATATTATGAATTTATGATCCCCATGGCTGACTATAATAGTTTAGTGCCTCTATGGTGTGTTCTTCAACAGACTTATTTTATGGCTAAGGATGTGTCATGCTTCTTTATTCAAATGCACACTAAATCCTGCATGACACAAAATGCAGAATGTAAATACATCTTTTATGTAGGCAATGTCTCGAGTCTGAAATCAATGGCAGCTGTTAGTTCATTCTCAAATTGTAGACAAGATTAGGTGGGAGGCAAAAGCTTGCTGAAAATGTAACAATTTGGGACAAGTCATTTTTCTTGGCTTTTGGGAGCAGTTAATGGTTATAACTCCACCGAATGATGGCTTCAGTGTCGCTAAAATGGTAAATATCATAGAATCATAGAGTTGAAAGGGACCACAATGGCCACTTAATCCAACCTCTTCCCATGCAGGAATACACAATTAAAGCACTCCTGAGTGATGGTCACACAATTTCTATTTAAAGACCTCCAAAGGAGGAGACTTCTGTACCTTTCAAGGAAGTCTATTGCATTGTTGAATAGTTCCTGCAGTAACATAAGTTCTTGTTTAGGTGAACTCTCTTCTCTTGTAAATTGAATCCATTGTCTTCTAGTCTCTGGAGCAGCAGAAAACAAGCTTGCTTCATCCTCAATACAAAATACCCTATCAGGTATTTAAACATGGTTATCATGTCACCACTTAACCTTCTCTTCTCCAAGCTAAACATACCCAGCTTCCTAAGGCACTTCTCCTTGGGCATGGTTTCCAGATCTTTCGCCACTTTAGTCACCCTACTCTGGACATATTCTAGCTTATCAACATCCTTTTTGAATTGCTGTGTCCAGAACTGGAAAAAAAAGAAACTGCTGCCAAGGAGAAGTTCATGCCTGACATAGGGTGGCATCTGAATCCTGATGCAATTTGGCAAACCAGGCTAGGTGAGCACATGGGGGGGGGGGCAGGAGCAGGGGCAGGAATGATGTGGCGATACCCCTCTAATGGTGTCACCTGGTGTGGTCTGCACCCATTGTGACACCTTTGGAGATGGCCTGTCTCAACTTAACTTTCATCAACTGTGAGATCATTCCACATCCCCAGTTCAGGAATATAAATGGAGAGCAGCACCCATGGGGGAAAGTCATCAGGCAAAAGAAAATAGTTGCACACAGTGCATACTATTATTGAAAACTAATAGTTGTCACTTGCTGTTCTCTTTACAGATTCAGAGTGGTATCACTCTATCCCTTGGCAGCTCTATGATGTGAATTTTTAAATATTTAAAATTTAAGTGGACATTTAAGCCATGCTTGTTAATGCATTTTTCTGGTTGTTGTGAAGGTTGATGTCCTCTTTCTCTTTCTGTTATATCCAAAGCCGCCTCAAGGATTCACCTTTGTACTGCGATAGCAATCCCACTTCCATTTTGTTGCTGATGGATAGTGGTGGGGATTGGAGAAACATCAAGCTATGTCCCCATAGCCAAACACAGACCAATGACATCACTTGCTGAGCAGATCTCTGGAGGACCTCAGCAAATCTCATTGGAAAATGTCTTCACTCTGTGTTTGGGTCTGGGGACATAGCCAAACACTTCTCTGCTCCCTCCCACTCTCCACCAGCAGTGGAACAGTTGTGAGGGGCCTACCAGAGAGCAATAGTGAGTTCTAGTGGTGGTGCCAGGGGAGCCATAGTAGTAGTAGTAGTAGTAGTAATAATAATAATAATAATTTATTTATATCCTGCCTCTCTGCAGAGCAATCAGTAGTGTTCCACATGCAGAACCCTTATTTTATGCTTGACCATGTAGAATTATTTGTCCTGTTTTC
The DNA here is from genome assembly GCA_020142125.1 of Phrynosoma platyrhinos. Lineage (NCBI taxonomy): Eukaryota > Metazoa > Chordata > Lepidosauria > Squamata > Phrynosomatidae > Phrynosoma > Phrynosoma platyrhinos. Next base: position 10,438,921 of record CM034703.1, on the reverse strand, counting down.
AGTTTAGACTGGGCTGGAACTGTTCTTTCTTGAGTGAAGTTTAGGGAAAGATGTCTTCTGCAAATAAGTGTCATCAATAGAAAACATCTTTCAGGAAAATAATGGATTCAATCAATTGCAGGATGTTGAGCCAACCCTATTGATCCAATAGATCTCCACTAATCAGGGCTAACACAAGAATTTCAGCCAATATCATTAATGGCAATGAATATTTAGAAGGAAGGCTATTTTGTTTCAGTTGAACTTCATGGTTGTATCTGGGCAGAAGATAGCACTCTTTTCAATTTCAATTATCCAGTGGAGCATTTACATACATTTTAGGGCAGCTTAATTACACCTACTTGGGAGACGAAAGTCTTGAGGGGCATAAATCCCCACAACTCTTCTCCAACCCAAGTTGATTTAAGTCAACTTGAAGATCAGGCTCAGAGATAATAGGTTTGCGAGGGCATCTCATTCCTATGGAATAAAGAGCCCTCAGCTATTAGCAAAGTCATTACAGCTATTGATTGGCATCATACTTCCTATTAGCTAGCCCAAATTATACTCCTTAGTTACATCATTAGTCACCATAAATCACTAGAAGCTACCACATAAAATTGTTTAGTAAGTTGGGCTGTTGCAGCACAATCAATAAAGTGACACATTTAAGTGTGAGGAATAGGAGAGTGGACCATAAGTGCTAATCACAAAGGAAGGATAAATATGTTTGTGCAAAAACATGATCTTTTTTTAAAGCATGCAACAGACAGCAGATGTCTAAAAAAAACAAAAACAAAAAAGAGGATGCACCATGATGAGCAGCCACGTTTAACAAACAAAATTGCCACAAATTCACAGTTCATTTGGTCCAAAGTATACATATTAAAGTCAGCAGGGAAAACAAACACCAGAAGATTGGACTTGATTTACTGTGAAGAACTGAGATTATGGAAAGAATTGCCATACCAGGTCAAAGTGATTTTTGTTTTTTAGGATAGCATATAGTTCCCTACAGTTTGGACCAGCCAGGTAAAAAATCCTAATTGTCTTCCTGGATCAGTCATAAGTTGAGATCCTAAACTGGGGTCACATCACATACATTTCCAAATGCAGAATTAAGCATTAGTTGTGCTGGGTGAGCAAATGGGCTCTGAGCCTGTTGGGTATTTCTAGCACAGAATGACAGCTGTCATATACCCTTGATGAACAACACACTTCTTCTGTTTGAGATGGTTGCCTTTATCCACTGAAGGATGCACATGAAACAGCAAGGGAGGAAGAGACCCCTGTCTAGACAACCAGATCAACAAATCCACCCCAGCAATAAATTAAGTGACATACATCACAGCTAAATCAGTCCTCACAGTGTGGATTGTGCAATACAGGCCTTGTTTTGAATTGTAACATTGTGCAACTGAACCAAATTGCCAGGTATGCAACAAATGGACAACCAAATTGGCATCCACACCCATGCACAACATGCAATGCACTTTTATATAAAAATGTTTCATCCATGTGAAATGCACATCCAGGCACAAAGGCACTGCAAGTGTATCTTTGCTTCCACAGCCAATGTGGGGTTTCAAAGCTGGTCAAAAATGTCCAACTGCTTCCCACAGAGGAATTTACACAGGTATATGACACTAAGAAGATTCTAAGTATCACCTTGCCTTCCATTTTGTTTCCAAGGGTGTTCAGCTTCTGAGAAGTTCAGCTGACCCAAGACAGTTTGCAGCCTGAAGAATAGAAGTATATGGCACAGAACTATTTGGATCATTCAGTACTGGCAACAGCATAATATCCTCCAGTACATCAGAGAGCAAGAAGGGCAATTTATGGGATCCAGAGCAGGGTGCATGGCACACATAGCTCTGTCATGCAAGACAGTGTAATGGCTGGGAGTTCAGGAGAACATCTAGGAGGGAAGCATCACTGCTGCATCCAGGCATATGCCATCTGAGGTAGGGTTGCCAAATTCCAATTCCTTATATCCCAGCATCTATTTTGCATATTATGCAAATTATTAGAATTATGCATATTATTAAATTGCATTCTGCTTATGCAAATTCAACACATGAATCATTGCACTTTTTCTCCCATTGTGTTTCAACCTCAGTACTAGTACCAAACCAAGAGATCTCTTTTTCTTCTTTTTCCGTCTATCTGGTGTGAAGAGAGGGAGGCTTCCATGCAGCTCCAGAGAGTAAAGTGACTCCCTTTACTCTATCAAAGCTGTTTGGAAGTGAAGTTCAACCATGCTGTGGTTCATAGAATCATAGAATCATAGAGTTGGAAGAGTCAAGGGCCATCCAGTCCAACCCCCC
>CM034703.1:10422767-10436515 GCA_020142125.1 Phrynosoma platyrhinos | reverse complement strand
CATATAAACAAAGGCTTCCTTTTGTCACCAGCCCCTGGAAATACTGAAAAGGTATATATCCCATGGGCATATCAACATCACAAGCTGCCCTGCCGAACCCAGAGAAACTAGTCCAGGTGGCCTGAAGCCTTTAGAGTACCCAGCATGATTAGATGATCATACATGCCCAGGGATGGTAAATGAACCAGAGACACCTGGCTGGCTTCAGGTGGGAAAAGCTGGAGAAGATGGATTGGGGTCTGATCCAGTGCTTCAGTGCTTGTGTACTAATATGACATTGAAGCTGATTATTTATGACATGATGGAAGAGATGCCATAAGAGGAATGATGATGATAATGAACACATCTTGCATGTCTTGATGTGGTGACAGTTTCCCATAATTTCTATGAACCCCTAACCTCGGCTGCCCATTTTGCACCCCCAGCTTCCAGCTGCATTGTTTTAGGGCACCTCTGTTGCCAAATGGAATTAAGCTCAGTCAAGAGAAGCAGATGCATTACATCTGGCACAAAAGCAAAAGATCAGCATTTGGCACAAGGGCTCATTGTTTGCGATGAAGTGCTGAAATATAATTAAATTTGCAGCACCGTGCTAGTGGATGCCAGTCAAAGTTGCCAGATGTGCCAGGGTGGGAGATGCCAGCTTTCTGCAGCCCACTCTCTTGCACAAGAGGAACAGCTCAATGCCTCCTGCCAAGTCTCATTTGTGTAGCTCCAGGGGAATGAGGCAAAATAACATCTTGTTGGCATGCAGCACATGATGAACCTTTCGGTTTGCAGTGCTATGGCAAATTTTAACAACAAAGAGGGACGCCGGTGTGTATGCATGTCTTCTTCCTTTGTCTAGACTGTTATCTTTCAGTGTAGAAAACCAAGCTGGTCAGAGCTAACATCTATGTCTGCAGCAAAGAGCACCTGCAGACTCATAAATAATTCTTTGTGCAGCAGAGAAAACAAGAAATGGAGAAAGCACAACTCCTTTTGCTTATGAGAACTCATTTGTATTGCTCTATAAAGCTATGGCTGAGACAACAATTTGCAACATTCTGTTTTGAATAGGCTTTTTAAAAATGGAAATAATTGTTTAACAGGTATTGCTCAAAGCACTTGAAGCACCCACAGCAGCAATAGCAGCAACTTTTCATGGAGAGATTTCATGCCATTCTTTCTCCTTCAGCTGCTATTCTCAGTTTCAACCCATTCCTTTCCAGGTCTTGTCTCTCACAGTGAGATGACATGTCATCTTTCTTTGGAGGTTTTTAAGTAGAGGATGGATGGCCATCTGCCAGGAGTGCTTTGATTGTGTATTCCTGCATGAGAGGGGGTTGGATATGTGGTCTCTTCCAACACTAGGATTCTGAGTCTGCACACCATTCCCCTACATAGCTCTCCAAGATGGTGGTGCCAGTGGTTTGAAAACTTCCTGGTGTCTTAGAAATTTTTAAGTTCCCCTCTGGAAGCTGTTGGACATTTTTGTCCAATGAAGAATGTCCATATGCAGTTTCAAGTTGTAGAAGTGCAGGGATGTGCATGGGATGTGCAAGGACATTTGCTTGTGCATTCCATTGCACATTTGGGTATGCCTTTAGTTAGATAACTTTGCCATTCAACATAAGGAATGTGTATCCATATGAACCTCCCTGAGTCTTACAATCTTTGGGGGTGGGCTTTCTCTCTATCTCACCACCCTCCCAGGCTCAGATGGTGAGGACATGAGAGAGAGCCTTTTTGGTGGCTGCTTCTTAGGCTTTGGAGTTGCCTCCCAAGGGAGGTTCCTTTTTTGCTGTCTTTTTGCTGGCTTTGAGCCTTAACTGACCAGGGTAGAGTGCTAGGCAATTAGGTATGTTATCTTTAGAATGTCATACATATTTTATATGTTTTAATTGATTTAATGTTAATGTCTTAAAAGCAGTGTTTTAACTGCATGTACGGTTTAATGCTTTTTAAACTTTTGTATTCCATATGGTTTTAGATTATGTAAGCTGCTTTTAACCTTATTCAGGAGAAAAGCAGGTTATAAATCAAATAAATAAATGCCACCTAACCAATTTCACAGGGGGAGATTTATGCTATGCAGCCCCAGCATATGATCTCAGCTGTTGACTCATTTGAAAGCAGTCTGAATACTGATCAGACTTTCCACACTTGACAGACACATCCAATATGGCCGCAAATGCTTGAAGCATGTCAGAGGTAGAAAGGCTGCTGAATCCATGGCATTATTAGTGCAGTAACAGCATCCATGAAGAACTGCAACAAAATAATAGAATTATAGAGTTGGAAGAGATGGAAAAGATCATCTAATCCAATCCCTGCCATGCAGGAATACATTCAAGACCATTCAGGTAGCTCTTTAGACAGACCAGCTCTGCATGCCACCTGTCTCTATATCTGACTGGGTATATTGATCAACAACAGGGCTGGGGAAAATGCAGTCTTTGGATTGTCTGTGGTCCTTGGAACCCCTCTGTGTGGCCCCTAAAGTGCCTCTTGAGGCCATCAAAAGGGCTTAGGTCTCCCCAATTTTTAATATTTTTTTGCCAATTTCATGGCAATTTTTGCCTAGAACTAGCCAAAATCCACAAAACAACTTGAAAATGTGGCAAATTGCTACCCCAACTTCCCAGAGCCTCCAAAACCCCTCCCCAAAGTTGGGGGCCAATAAGCTTACAGTTGTAAACCACTTAGACATCCCATAGCATGATATGAAGCGGTATATAAATGAAGCTGCTTTGCTTTGCCTTGAATATTGCTCAGAATGGTGGTAGAAATGCACTGATGTGGTCCATTTGAGCACAATTGTCCATGTCTGATCTAAATTTTCTAAGGTGGCACCCCCTGTAATATGGACTCTCTGTGGAGGGATCTGAACATGCCTTATTCAAAACATGGTCAAAATGATTGCTGGGAGTTTTGAATATGATGATATATTGAAGTCATTTTTCAGCACAGGCAAAAGTGAAACTTAAGGAATGAATCATTTTGGCTCAGGAATGAAGAAAAGTATCAAAAGAAACTAGGACATCCAATAAAACTTGATGTAAAGGTGAGGCAGGTTCTCAGGATATAAAAAAGAAAACATTGTCCCATAAAATAACTCAGTGTGTTTCAGCTGGGAAATATTTGTTTTTTTCTCAAGTGAAAGCTATTTTGAAATCAATCTGCAAGGATTTTAAAAAGAAGTATCTTCAGTTCTAGTGAGTGGCATCTGATCCTTTACATCAGCTCTAAAGAATGCTAAAATAGCAGCAGATACATTTATTTCCTGATGCTATTTCAGAGTTTTAATTCACTTCAATGGGAAATGTGGTAGGCAAGACAGTGAGCAATGGACATAGCAGAAATGACCACTCCTGAGTCTTTGAAAACATTGGAATCCAACATTTGTGAAACCCTCAAGAGCAGTTGATTGGAACACTTGCAAAAGCTCAAACTGCTTTAAAGCAAGAAATGGGATGTTTGTGACTCCTCAGTTAGAAACATAGGAAACAGTCTCAAATTGATCCTTTCGCTATCTGACTTGCATTTGTTATCTACCCACCAATGGCACTGCCTTTCTGCAGTGATGGGATTGCATACTTCTGTGAGGCAAAAGGCTATGCTAATAGCAACAGTGCTACTGGTAGGGTCTCCCATATCAGACAGTCATTTGTTAAGGAGCTAGACTAAATGGGCCAAAGAGCTACTGGGCAGCAGCAGTAGTGGGGGGTGACACTGGCAGAGAATCTCTCAGAGACAATGGCAGTGACACCATAGCTATCACTAGTTAGTACTGCACAGAAGGAGGCATGGTAAACCACTTTCACCACAAAAACCCTATGATGAGACAATCCAAAATGAAACAAGAGATAGTGTCAGAAGATGAAATTCCCAGATCAGATGGCACTCAGTGAGCTACTGGGATACTGCAGAGGGCAGCTATGAGTAGCGCTGTATCTAATGAGGCAGCTGGAATCTAACTGAAAGGACTTTCAACTGTTCCCCAGAGGTAAAAGGAGAGTCCAAACCTGCACAACACATATTATAGGAATGTGAGAAGTATGAATCAGGGGAAGTTAGACACAGCAAAAAGAAATAGAATGTATAAACAATGCAATACTTGGTGTAAGTGAGCTAGAATTGGAGATTTTGAGTTAGATAATTTCACAATATTTTACTCAGGAAATGAAAACCCAAGGAGAAATGGGATGGCCTTAATAGTGAGGAGAGTTGTAGCAAAAGCAGTCAAAGGATATAATGTACTGTCTGATCAAATAATATCAATAAGACTTCAGAGAAAACCCATCAATATATCCATATACCTTGTTTATGCTCCAACTACAGAGGAAGAAGAAATAATTGAAAGATTCTGTGATGGGGTCCAAGAGGAAACTGATCACATGCCAAAACAGGACTTCATGTTGATCATAGGCAATTCTGAAACAGAGCAGATTGTAGGAAAATTTGGCCTAGGATCAAGAAATGAAACAGGAAAGTAACAGAATGTCAGTGAGTCTTATAATCTATCATGGACATGTTGCATTACATGTAGCATGACCCTAATTTACTGTTAGAGAGAGAGGTTACAAAGTTTTTGTAGGGTTTATTGGACTACAGCAACACTTATTATGAGTGACAAAGCAACTCTCTTTCACAAAGAAGCTTCCAGTTGAAAATGGATTTAAGAACAGAGTAGTGGTGGTGGCAAAGGAATCTTCTCCAAATAATGTGGAAAACTGCTGTTAGTGAAAACAAGGAAGACTGGGCTGGGTGATTTTACCGCATGAGAAAAGAACGGTGGAATCAATCAGGAAAGTAGCAGCTTTTACCATGCTGCTCTGCATGACATTGTAGCACTTCTATTTCGTTCCCAAGGGAAGATGACCATCAAAGCTTGACTTTTGCTGAATGTGAAAAATCTGTTCAGCAAAAGACACGCTTTGATGACCATATCCCCTTGAGAAGAGAATGAGTGGCACAGAGAAAGCCAATACTCTCCAAATCAGTTTCACTGAACCTAGAAGACAAGGTTTCACCAGTAACCAGGAGTGCATTTGCAAAATTAAAGCTAGTGTGCTAGCTGTGCCCATTCCAAGAAATATCTCATCTGACCACTGTGGTACATCCCGTTGGGCTACTGTAACATGCTCTACATGTTCTATGTTGCACTACTTTTGAAAAGTGCTTGAAAACTTTAGTTGACCCAAAGAGGTGCAGCCACAATATGGAGTATGTCAAGACCATGTGGCATCCTGGTATGGAAAATGACGTGGATGTGGTCACTGAAAGGAACTGAAGCAATAGTAACAGGGTTACTACAGTTCAAGTGGCAGGTGCATGAGTCAGCATTTGGAAAACTGTGCATCATGGAAGGTCTGATGCAACATTCACAATAGGTGAGACAAATCAGGTATGCATCATGGGAGGTCTGATGCAACAGGCACTGGGGATGAAACCAGCAAGGTTTCATTAGTGCTTGGCTGTCACGTGTTCCCACGAAGACCACCTATCTATAGGAGAGAGTCAGAATCTCCATTGTTGGTTAGTTGTGGTTGGTGGTTGGCGAAACACTATGTTAGTCTGTATAGTTGTGAGTATTCAAGATGGACATCTGGTACTCTGTATCTTTGTAAATATTTGCAACAAAGATTAAAGCCCTCTCTGAGAGAAGCCTCACTGTGAAGCTATTCCTTCTCCAAGCTGAAAGCAGCAGCTGTATGCCAACTGGAGCAATCTTCATAGAAACCAGCATTGCTGCCAACGTGCATCTATTCTGCATGTGTGTGTGCTAGATCATGTTGTCTGCATACCCAACAGAGTATGCAAATCCCTTGTTAATACAGCACCACAACATTTTGGGAAATTTCCAGGCATAATTCAAAGTGCAGGATATGATCTATAGAATCTTCTATGGCTTGAGGACTTGCTCTAAGGTCTTCAGGCCTTTCTCTCAGTCTCACCAATTTCCCAGGCTTGTTTGATGGGAACCTAGGAGAGGGCATTTTTAGCAGTTGTTTTAACGCTTTGGAGTTCCCTTTCTAGGGAGGCTAGGATGTTTTTTCCTTGCTGTCCTACTGCTGACAAGTTTATATTTTCTTTTGACATGTTTTTAGGAACTGAGTGAAAAAGCTTTTAATAATAGTTGCCTGATTTTTTTTATCTTAGACCTTCAATTGACTAGTTTTAAATGACTGTAATTCTATGAATTGTTTAATTGTAATATAACAAGATTTTTAATGTTTTATCTATGTATTTGTATATGCATTTAAGTGTATTTATCGTATATACTTGGCTATAAATTGACCTCATGTATAGACTGAGGGCAGGTTTTAGGGCTGAACTTATGGATTTTGGTATGACCCGTGGATAAGTGGAGGGTAAAACTTAGGGGCATATAACAAAGAATTTAAAGGATGAAGCAAAGGAAAATGACACCCCAGGATGTACAGCAGTCATCACTGTTTGTGCTCACTCTAAAGGCTGGATGAAAGAATAGAGAATGGTCAGTGCTTCCAGGACAGATTACACTATTGACTTTCACCAGGGGATGTTTCCTTTTTTTTAGTTGGAGTTAAAGTACAGTACTTACATTGACCTGTGGATAAGTCGACTCAGGTTTCTTTGGGTAAATCTTTTGACTAAAATTTCTAGACCTATACATGAGAATATACAGTAAGTGAGTATAGATGATGATGATGATGATGATGATTATATTTTTTATCTTCAATGTTTGAATTAAGGATTTTATCAAAAGTTTTAAGTCTGAAGGGTAATTGTGTCCAGGTCTACATTTTAAGGCCAAAACTGCAAATTAGGTCAGTTAATTTTAAAATGACAAGTAAACAAATTTTTCCCCATCCTTATGATCGACATCACTAGGAAGCTGTTATAGGGTCAGATATCTCCTCAAGTTCAACCATTTGTTCAGTTCCATTTTTTAATTTTTTAAAAATACACATCACACCTTTTTCTTAAAGACACTGGGCATTTTTGTTTGTTTGTTTTAAAAAAGGCTAGTTCTCACTAGAATTGAGGCATTGACCAATGGGATTTACCTATGTACAGGAATTTAGTGAGACAATTTCGATGGAGGGCAGAGGCAACAAAGGACAAGATAAAGATTTTGGCAGCTGTCTCTGTAAAATAGGTATCTTTCCATAGGGAATAACAAAAATAACTCCCAATTATAGGCTGGCTTTCATTTTAATTGGGAAGTATGTTGTGACATTTCCAAAAAGGCTAACTAATATTTTCCACATGAAAAATAGTTGTGTAAATTAAATAACAGTGACTAGGAAGTAAGTGTATATTGTACAAGTCACCCTACTATGATTACCTAAACTATTAATAAACTCTAATGAACCATGATTTCTCTCCAAACTTACAGAAAAAGAATATGCACTTGAAATTCTTTCAAATACTTTACTCTCAAAAGCCAAGATTGCTAAATTTGCTTTTCTCTAATGAAGCACTGAATGCCTGTATGGTGTCAGCACTTTTGTCAAAGTTGAGAATGAATTTTTTACACAGCTGTTGATGCACCAGAAGTGAATGTTTCAGGCTATAAAATATACACGCATGGAGAGTTTTGACTGTATATGTATCATATTGTAGTATGTTTATCATGCAAAATGTTATGATATCAGTCTCTTTGGATATCTGTACTGTGACTGGCACTCTGTTAGGGACTTACATCTTTGTAAATATAATTATGCGAATGCAACACTGAATGAAATAGTTTTGCAATATGCAAAGGAATCTTGTAGCATCAGTCACTCTACTCACTACTCTTGTGTCCATACATTATGTCACATTCACCTCTAGGTGAGTATGAACATTGCAAAACTACAAATATATAGCCATGTTAATCTGGAAAATCAGTATGCAAAGGGGTCTTGTAGCACTTTTAAGGATCTTATCACACGGGGGTCTAAAGTGCTCACATCCCCATGCGATCGTGCTTCCTTACCCCGGCTGATCAAACGACGTCGCTGGGAAACCCCACCCATCCCCGTCGCATCCCGGTCGCATCCCTGTGCAATCGCGCTTCCTGTCGCCGGCTGATCAAACGACGTCACAGGTAAACCGCTCGCATCCCCGTCCCAATGCAGCATGATGCTGCATCATCCAGGCATCAACCCCGTTCTTTTGAATGCCTGGTCGAAACGGGAATTACATTTCCCGCGACCAGAATGATGCTGGGATGATGCTGCTTTCTGGCCAAGGAAGCACAATGGGACGGGGATGTGAGTGCTTCAGTCCCCATGTGATAAGGTCCTAAGACTAACTGAAAGAAAGAAGTTTGTAGGATGAGCTTTTGTAGACTTGAGCCTGCTTCCTCAGGTGAATGTTTGATGCCCCAACTCCACTCCCAGGCTGGCCCATTGTGCCGGTCTGCATCGGCCCCAAGTTAGTTCACCCTTCCTATGTTTTGTTTCAACAATTGATTCAGTGGTCTAATCTATTTGGGACTCACTAACAGGATTCTAGCTTCCCACTCTGGGCCATTAAGAAATATTCACCATAAAAGCAGGTAAAAATAATAAAACCATTTTGGGGAGTACATTTTGTTTGCTGTTTTCAAATATGTTAAGCTGCCTAAAGGAGTTATACTATTAACGGTGACACATACATCTTTCCCTGAATAGTACTGAAAATCATAAAACATCTTAAAACAGGTTATATACAAACCCCACACACATATGTATTTATATATGGCTATGTGACTGATTTTATTTGCTGGTGCTTGGTGAATAACGGCGGTGCTAATAAAAACAGCCTAACAAGAGTCATATATTTTATAGGAATAAAATATATATCTAAAAAACTTACTGTGTTTACAAAAATTGTGTAACCTAGCACTGGGCAATTCACACTCCAGTGTGGTTCACACTGAAAGGGGATTGTTATAATTTAGAGTACTTGCAGAAGTTTATAAGCCTGAAAATGGTGCATTGACTTTCATAACTGGGTCTGGAGTTCTTCAGTGCTCCAATGTGTTGATGAACCCTTAGAAATGGATTGCATTGACAATGTGATTTCCATATTCTCTGAAGAAAAGTCATAAAAAAAGCTGGCATTAAATGATGTTAAAATAATTATAATCATGGAACTAAATTATACCTCACTACGTGTCATGCTGAAGCAATTCCACTAGGATATAGAAGAGGAAGAGAAGTGAAGAAGGGTCTGTGTCAGCTCTCCTAGGAAGGCTTTGTTGGGCTTTGTCTTTCCCTAGGAGTTATCCAGCAGCCATTCCAGGGGTTATTCAAACTTTTTTTAAAGCACAACTATCTGAATAATCTCACTCACACATTGCAGTTTTGTTGTTCACACTATTTTTTTTATCGAAACTGCACTTATACGCATGTCTGCAAGCTCTGTTGCTTATACATGTCAGAACTCAAATGAAGATGGAATCAATGATGTGGAAGTATTCAAAACATGTTCAAGGCATGCAGAGCTTTATCCTGGCTTATCCTGGGTCTTTTCACATCAGTTATCCACACAGCTGACAATGCAAATATTTTAGGAAAACATGGGAAAAAAAACCCAAAAACGAGATCAATTATCCTTGGTTAAGTGGTTTTTTTTGGCAGCCCCCCCCCTCCAAATTTAATAAGATGCATTTGAACAATAATCTACTGGGATTGTTTTCATTGTCTGAATAACCAGAAGGCTGAAGAAGAGGAAGGGAGAATAAGAGGAAGACCATATGGGCTCCCAGTAATTTATAATCCTATTGATTTTATATTAAGGCAGATTTTATATTAAGACTCTAAGCTATCTGAAGGACCATATATTTTCATGTGTGTCTTCCTGAACTCTGAGATCTTGGGGGGAGGCACATCACTATCTCAACACCTTCACAGGTGTATTTACTGGGAATATAAGTGTGGACCTTCTCAGTAGCTGCTCTCAGATTTTGGAACACTCTTCCTAGAAAGGCTAAACTGGTTCCTACTGTGTTGTCTTTTCATTGACAGGTGAATATCTTTTGATTCTAGTCAGCTTTTGTGAACTAATGGTTTTACAAGAAAGACCTTTCCTTAGTTTGCTGCCAGCATTGATTCTTTGATAGCTGAGATTCTATGCTGTGCTTTCACAGTGTAAATTTACACTCAAACAGTTGGTGGAGGTTGTGATGGACCACATACATCATTGTGAAACTGGTCATATATCTGTGAATGTGCTTGCAATCCTAGTGAATTCCTACTGCAATCTCAGTAAGACACTGATTAATAGATATGTACCATCCAGGAAAGTGCAATGTTACATTTGTGAAACTCTACATATTCAAAGTCAATATGGACATTAAAAAGTACAGTCACATGTGTGAGGATGCCAGCCAAAGTTTTAAATGGTTTTAAAACTAATCAGTTTCAATGCTATAGACATTTTAATACTATTTTAAACTTTACTTTTGTGTTGCAGGTACATGTGGTTGTATTACCTTTTTCTTGTAAAATAAAGTGAAAGATAGATAAGAGTCCTGTTGGCTAATCCCAGTTAAGAGTTTGACCACTTTGTTGTTGAATGGCAAATTGATACATAAATAAATTGAATTGATTTAATGAGCCCACTGTGGTTGGGTTCTAAAAACAGGATTTAGGCAAAAGTGTTTTTGATAACCTTCCTTGAGACTGTAAGGCTGGGGACTATAAAGTGGGATATAAGGCCAAGATCCTGTTTAACAGTTGCATAGCACAAATTATGTCAGTGTAGCTATACTGGAGTTCGTGTATCACATTATTTCACAGCTGATTGTACAATGGGCACTATGGCTATGCACTCTCCTATTGTGCATCATTTGAGTGCAACTCCTACCAAGGACCATGGGTATAAACCTTCCGGAAAGTACAATAATTTATACTAGTTTCAGAGGGCTTGTAAAATACTGAACAGGATACCAGCCTTGTGTAACTCTCTGGAAAAAGCAACGGTTTAGCTAACAGTGTTAAATGCCACCATAATGCACAGCAGGATTCTGGTCCAAGTATTCCAAACATCTCCATGGGCTAAGGTTGTTCATGTCATCCTGAGATTGCCTGAGATATTTTGGTCTGCATATGGAAAGGGGTAAAACTGGGATGAACAGTTATTGTCAGTTTAAGCTGAGGGATATAGTTCTAGGATGGTTTTCAAAATTGGCATTCTTGGACATTAAAATTTTCCCCACCACCAAGGCGAAATCTTTAACTGTTTTTTGAATATCTCACAAATGAGACCTACAATAAAATGTAATGTAGCAAATGCCTATTTAAGCTCCAGGCTTTCCATTCCATCCCACTCTTCCACTTCTATTAATCAGTCAGCATCTTATACTTGGTGGGCATCCTTAGTCCTTTATGAGATGTTCTGGTGATTCACCTCCTTTCGTACACATTGTTCTTTTACCTCTGCCAACCTTGGGGTTTCCAAGCTTTCTGATGGCTCCTTTCTGTGCATAGATCTCACTACTTTGGCTATACAAGGAATCCCACTTGGAACATCATTTTCCATAGTAGGGATTATCAACTTCTGGTCTTTCAGATGCTTTGGACTTCAGCTCCCAGTTGTCCCAGGAAGCATGGTCAATGGTCAAGAATCCTGGAAGCTGAAGATAAAAAAAATCTGAAGGATAATCATGGAAACATAGTAAAAGTATTTAAAAGTTAAAACTCTTCCTTCCTTCTTTTCTTTTTCCAAGTACTGGAGCTCAAAGTGCTTTACAAAAATCTAAATCAGTCAGTTCTCAATGGCCTTTGAAAATACAAAAGTATTTGCTTGCCTCTGGAAAGACACCATGGATTGTGCCAATCTTGCCTCTCTCGAAAGGGACTTCCAGAGCCTGGGAGCATCAACCAAGAAGCACTTATGCATACACTGTCCAAATGACACCTTTCTAAACTTTTATAATCAAAGGACTCCAAAGCTGGGCAATGATGTCATGAGGATATTGAGTGAAATCCAGTGCTCATAGATACCATATGAGTTTTTTGGGTTGTGGAAGGTGGGTACAGTACTGTCAATATCATCATTCAACCAGATGGTTGTCAGAGAAAGAGTGGGTGCTGTCAATATTTTTGATCTTCCTCTGTAAAAGAAATAGTTAGAGCAAGAATAAGAATTAGGAAGGATGGTTAAAAACACAGGGGGAGCTTTTAAAAATAACTCAGATGACATAGTTTGGCTGTATGCAGGGCTTAATCTGAAAGGATAATTGGCTTCTATGTGTTTGGCTTTTCAGTTAATTATTTAGCCAACTGGGTAGCTGTGAGTCATACAGAGAAGTAACAGTATGGAGAAGGAAAAACAAGAAACCTTTTCCTTCTTAGGGGAAGCTGGAAAAGGGGAATGGGAATGCAGCTGATCCCACATCAGTGTCACAATGGATCCCCCCCCCCCATATATATTACAGTTGATTGCTTCTTGAGATACTAAATTCATAAAAATGACACCCGTTGGTATTTTGGCCAATGAACAATTAGCCGTGCTTCAGTGAAGCTGACTCTATGGCTGCATCTGCACTGCAGAAATAATGCCACTTTGACACCACTTCAACTACCATGGCTAAATGCTATGGCATTCTGGGGTTTGTAGTTTTGTGAGACATTTGGCCTTTTGTATAAGAGAGCTCTAGTGCCACAACAAACAACAATACCTAGAATTCCACAGCATTATTATGCCTTGCCAGTTAGAGTGTTGTCAAACTGTCCTCTAGGATTCATTTATTGTCTTTTAGGAATCCACAGCATCTGTAGAACTCTTCTCCAGAACCACATTTCAAATGAATTGGTTTTGCATAGAAATGGGAAATATGATGGCATGGACAATCCTAATTTGAGTATTCAGTGATACATCTGGATATGTAAGGAACTTGTCTGATTCCTTCATAGCTGCCCTTCCAAAACCTAGTTTCCTTTTGATTTCTTAACTGCAGTCTCCATTTTGATTGATGACTAAGCTAAACTATGGAAAATCTTGAACTATTTCAATATTTTCTGCATATATTTCACATATACTAGGTAATTATCTTATGGAATATCTTGCTCCAAGCTGTGCTAGCCTAGACATCTTTAAAATGAGACAAATTCATGGAAGCAAGTCTATGAATTGCTTTCAGCCACAGTAGGCAATCTCTGTCTCATCCAAGTCAGTGGGGAAGTTTGAATTTTAGTCCAGACTTTCAAGGAGATGTCCAAAATCCTGGGCTTAAAATTTGTGCAGTATTGTAGTCATACTGCATTCTTGGCTTCTGTGGGGCCAATTGTAAATGAATACTGTGAACAACAACAACAAGGTTAAGAAGTGATATGATAACCCTGTTTAGATATCTGAAAGGACATCCCATTGAATATGGAACAAGCATGTTTTCTGCTGCTCCAGAGACTAGGACATGGACCAAACAATTCATATTACAGGAAAAGAGATTCCACTTTATCATTAGGAAGAACTTCCTGACAGTAAGAGCTGTTTGACAGTGGGATATGCTGCCTTGGAATGTGGTGGAGTCTCCTTTGGAGGTTTTTAAACAGAGGCTGGATGGCCATCTGTTGGGGCTCAGAAATGTTTTCATAGAATCATAGAATCATAGAGTTGGAAGAGACCACAAGGGCCATCCAGTCCAACCCCCTGCCATGCAGGAACTCAAAATTAAAGCATCCCTGACAGATGGCCATCCAGCCTCTGTTCAAAGACCTCCAAAGAAGAATACTCCACCAGTCTCGGAGGGAGTGTTTTCCACTGTTGCACAGCTCTCGCTGTCAGGAAGTTCCTCCTAATGTTGA
>CM034703.1:10381063-10400097 GCA_020142125.1 Phrynosoma platyrhinos | reverse complement strand
CTTGAGAGTTAATAACTAAATGCTAGTTGTAAATCACTGTCCTCATCATCCTAGCTAGGGTGGACCCACTGAATTAATTGAAACTTTGTAAGTTAGCACTTACATAAGTTGCATTTATTAATTGGGCCTACTCTTATTGGGACTAACAAGAATTCCAGCCAGTGTTTTGCACACCTGTTATTCTTTTGTGTCTTCAAGTCATTTCCAATTTATGGTGACCCTAAGGCAAACCTACCATGAGGTTTTCTTGGCCAGTTTCTTCAGAGAGGGATTGTTATTGTCATCCTCTGAGGCTGAGAGAATGTGCTTTGCCCAAGGTCACCCAGTGGGTTTACATGGCTGAGCCAGGATTTGAACCATGGCCTCCAGATTCCTAATCCAATACTGAAACCACTACACTACGCAGGCTCTCGACACCTCCACTACCTTTTTGTTGTTGTTATTACTTCTGTTGGCTTTTCTAATCTTCTGTGAGAGCAAAAACATCTCACAACCAATGGTGTTTTTGGTCAATGGAGTGTTTTAACATGTCAGAACAGCCACTCCCATCGACAGTGAGAGTATCTGAAAATACCTACCAAAATCCAGTTACTAGCTCTAACTACAATAGTCCTATGGAATCAGTACAATTCAAAGCACTAGTTATGACCTATAAAACTCTGTGCAGCTTAAGTCCAGGCTATCTGACTGATGATATCTCCTCATATGAGCCTACTCAGACCCTGAGATCCACAAGACAGGACCTTCTCTCAGTCCTATCACCTTCACAGGTTGGTGGGAACATGAAATAGGGTCTTCTCGGTGGCTGCCCCTAGAATCATAGACCTGTAAAATTAATTACTGAATGCCAATGCAACATTTGATGTAAAGCTCCCGATGATGATGGTGGTGGTGGTGGTGGTGATGATGATGATGATGATTGGCTTAATTTCTGTGCCACCTTTTCTCCAACAAGACTGGTACTTAAGGCGGCTTCCACATTAAAAAGAGGACAATTTAAACTTTGGAACTCCCTCCCCTCAGGTTGCTAGAATGGTCCCCTGCTTGCTTTCCTGCCATTGATGGGCAAAACCTTTTTTTTTTTTTTAAATCAGATAGCTTTTTGGAATTGAAGGATGTAACTGAAGGATGTATTGGAATCTGGAATTGAAGGATGTAAGTGTCATCTTGTTTTAAACTGTATCCTTTAACTTTTAAAAATCAGCATGGTGTAAATAGTTTAGGTGTTGGAGTAGGATTCTGGAGAGCGGTGTTTGAACTCTTGCTCGGTCATATCCCACTTGGTGATCTTGGGCAAGTCACACTCTCTCACACTCAAAGGAAGGCAATGGCAGACCTCCTCCAAACAAATCTTGTCATGAAAACCCTGTGATAGGTTTGCCATAAGTTGGAAATGACTCGAAGGCACACAACAATGACAATGTTTTTAGTATGGTTAATAGTTTAAGTTGCTTTTTTTACATTGGGTTTTTGGATGTTTTAAATTGTCCTCTTTTTAATGTGGAAGCCACCTTAAGTACCAGTCTTGTTGGAGAAAAGGTGGCACAGAAATTAAGTCAATCATCATCATCATCATCATCATCACCACCACCACCACCACCACCATCATCATCGGGAGCTTTACATCAAGTGTTGCACTGGCATTCAGTAATTAATTTTACAGGTCTACGATTCTTGGGAGTAGCAACTGGATTGAAACCATTATTTGCATCCCTACAAAAAATCCACTCTTGAGCTCTCTGAAGGTAAATGTTTGCTGATTCACTTCTCTGTATGATTCCTTTCCTTCAATGCTGCTGTCAATGAACTTCTCCAAATTGGAGAAATAACTGTTCACCCCATTCTGTGAAGCAGCTGAATGATTTTTATGTCTCTGCACTTCTGCACCAAAGTGAAGCTCCTGGTGCAACCTACGGCCTTGATGGATGATCGCAGGGGATGATTGCAATGTGCTAGATGTCACCTCTTTTCGTCATAGTTACGGCTTGAGAGTTGCAAGAGACTGTCTGGAAATGAGTGCTGGAAATCATAAGAGCACTTTGTATAGCATGATTTTATTTAGGGCAAGGCTGTTTGGGGCATGAAATAAGGGACTTTGGGAGAATGCGATAAACAAAGGAAAAGCTTCTTAGGATGGTTTCATTCTGGCTTTTCATTTTCTGCAAGGATTTGGGTCACATTTTTACATCCTGCAGTTTACTTGCACCTGCTCTGGTTGTGAGTCATGATGAGTGTGGAAAAGTGTTGAGAACAGTTTTCTTGATTAAAACCCTCTTTTTAGTTGAATGTTCTATTTTTCATGCCAATGATTATATCAGGAATGGGAATTGTTTGGACCACCAGAAATGTTTGGATTGCAATTCTCAGCACTCCTGACTAGAGGCAGAGGAAGGCATGGATGTAGTTCTTCACTAATATTGTTCTCAAAGGAATCCAGGAATTATATGAGCCATTTTCTTCTTGCTAGGGAAAAGCCTTCAAAAGCAGTTTGCACTTGGGACCTATTTTGTGCAAAATTTGCACATTGTATTTTACACACACACACAAAATTTATTGCACAGGAAATATTTTCTGCACAGTAAATGTTATTTTCTGTATAAAAATGGTGCAATTTGGAATTTATTCTAAACAAAATGTGCAAGTGATGTTTTGGCACAGAAAATAGCATTTTTTTTTCTGAGGGAAACAACATGTTCTGTACACTGCTTCCTGCAAAGAAGATACTCTTCTCTCTGTCCATACCTGTTCATCAAAATACCACATACAAGTTTTACATAGAAGAAGTTGTGAACTGCAAAGATTCCCTTCAGGATTCTTCTCATCAAGGTTTCCTGGAAATTTAATAACAACTATTTTTTCATCATTCTTGATTTTTTTTTTTTAAAAAATATTTCCATCCCTACATGAAGGTGACAACTGTTCCTTTCCCTCAGCTGCACAAGTGCAGCTTAATGCTGCCATAAGCCCTTCAAACCCTTTGTCTAGTTGGATTTGTTTAGAAATTTCTGATTTCAGTAGGTCAGGGGTAGGTAACATTTCCCCTTTAAGGGCCGAGGGACTTCAGCTCTCAGAAGCCTCAGCCATGTTGGCCAATAGTCCCATGTTGGCCAATAGCTCCTGGGATTCTGGGAGCTGAAGTCCCTCGGCCCTTAAAGGGGAAAGGTTGCCTACCCCTGCAGTAGGTCTTTAGCCTTGTCTGCCAAATAGTGCTGGTGTCTCACAAAATTACAAATCCCAGGATTCTTCTGTAGGATGGAGCCATGGCCGTTAAAGTACATAGATGCACCTTTACGTTCAGTTCAAGTAGACAATGCTTTTTCAGAAAGCTACAATGCTGTTCAATACTTTGGAAACATCAGTGTTTGTAGATCAAAGATAGCTTTTGGTATTGAAGAGAGATCAGTTTGCCATTTTGTTAAACTTGCACAGGACAATCAAACTCAACTTCATTAATATTGTATGTAGGGCTTTCCCATAGCCATTTATAAACTAGATATGCTGGTTTCCATTTCTCAGAGGATGTGATCACTATTTCTAACACAGCAGACCTGGCTGAAGCTCTCAGAGTGGATAGTCCATCTATAGACACCCAAAGGCGTTGCAAGCTTCATAACTCACCTCTGTAGTGAGGCCATGCATCTGCCTGGTATCCCATTAGTGACCTTTCACAAGTGTGAATTAAGCATGAGGTTTATTTATTTATTTCAAGGATTTATATCCCATATTTCTCCCACAGTGGGATTCAAGGTGGGTTACAATAATATGGCAAGGGGTTAAATAGGAGTCCTCCAACACCACTTTTTGGGTCCCCCCCTCCAAGAAAGACTGGAACCACTGCATAACAGTGCCCCCAAGTCCCATCCCAGGAAGGAAGCTTAGAAGAATACCATGATTGATGGTATCTAAAGCTGCTGAGTGGTCTAGCAGGACCAACAGTGACACACTCCCCCTGTCCAATTCCCTGTGTCCACCAAGGTGACCAAAGCTGTCTCCATGCCATAGCCAGGTCTGAAACCAGTTTGAAATGGTTCTAGATAATCCATTTCATCCAGAAATCCTTGGAGCTGGGATGACACCACTCACTTCAGAACCTTGCCCAAGAATGGAATACTATAGATTGGCTGATAGTTATCCAGAAATGGAGGGATCCGAATTGTACTTTTTTTCTGGCCATGGCATAACATCCTTATTCAGTTGAAGTTGTGGAAGGGGAGTCAGACATGGGGGCCATTAAACAGAGATTCCTTTACTGGGCCAACCAAAATGCACAAAATACAAGATGCAAGCTTTCGAAGCTCCACTGGCATCTTTATCATGCAAAGGTGTTAAAACAGGAGAAAATAAATGATAATGATGGAGTCATAGGTTTACATTTTGTTAAGATGTTGGTATAATTGTTCTCAGAGGGCCATCCATATAGTCAGAGGCCATTACTCTTTTTTAGCCTTGCTAGAACTGAGAGATGAAAAGTTATAATGTACAGGAAATAAAATTTAAATACTATTAGCAACACAAAAAGAAACCTCATTTGAGCTCCAGGTTGTCTCTGTCCTGTGTGCATCTTCCCACCCCCATTTTTGGCAGTAAACATTGAATTTCTTTGCCAAAGGCATCCAAAATGTAAAGGGGAATGAAAACAGTGAAAGGTCTGGAAACCTCTAGAAACCACACTTTAGTAGCTTCGAGTGCTGGGCATATTTACCTTGGGGAAGTCAAGATTAAGAAATGGTATGATAGCCCTGTTTAAATATTTGAAGGGATGTCATATGGAGGATGGTGCAAGCTTGTTTTCTGGTGCTCCGGAGACTAGGACACAGAGCAACAGATTCAAGTGACAGGAAAAGAGATTCCAGCTCAATATTAGGAAGAACTTCCTGATAGTAAGAGCTGTTCAACAGTAGAACACACTCCCTTGGAGACTGGTGGTCTCCTTCTTTAGAGGTTTCTAAACAGAGGCTGGATGGCCATATGTCACAGGGAGTGCTTTGATTGAGTGTTCCTGCATGGCAGGGGTTTGGGCTGGATGGCTCTTGGCATATCTTCCAGCTATAGTTCTATGATTTTTAAAGAAGTCTCTGCCTTATTGCATTTGGAAAACTTTTAGATGCTGTTTAGGTAAAACATGAAAAATGCCATCCCATTTTTTTTTAAAGTTTTACCCTTATTGGAGGTAAGAGCCTCAAAGAGTTAAGTCCTAGTCCCTTGGCTCCCTCTTTAGGGTTCCTCTGTTGTAGCAAAGATGCACTATCCTCATATCCAGAAAACATATCTGGATGTTTTATGGGATGCCATTATGTGTGTGGCACCACTGTGTGTTGCATAAGCAGATGTGCATTAAGCATTAGAATCATGCTCCTCAAATGGTTGCACATTCAGTTGCAGAGTGTTGCAATTCACTAATGCACAATCATAATATAATTCCATGCAGTGGCATCCCTGAAGTTGGTGTCACTTGGAGTGGGGTGGGGGACCAGAAATTATGCAGTCAAGTTTCCCACATTTGGGGAAATCACAGGAGTCAGTATATCCAGAGTGCAATGTCTGAGCCTGGCTCTGAGAGCTTGGAATGCAGGATGTGTTTTGAGAAAGCGGCGAAAGGCGAGCTTTTAGACATTCTTTTATCTGGCTATGGGGGGGGGGGGGGGGGAATCTTCAGTCTCAGCTAAAATGTTTGGTAGACATGTCTGACTTTTGGATCTTTCAATAAAGTTCTGTTGAGTCTTCAATCAAACTGACTAGTTGATTGTCCAGAGGTGCTGCTGTCTATTCCATGACACCCTTGGAAAACCAACTTCAGGTTCATGGTGTCTTCCCTGCCAGGTAAGTAAGCAAGCCTTGCTCGCAACCACCTCCTTCAGGATTCGGCATGGCTGTAGCCACACTGGACCCTGAAGATAAACTTCCCACCTCTGGAAAGGCCTTCAGTAACACTGCTACTGGCAAGGGGGTTCAGTGCTATGGCATCCAGAGGCCCTGCTTAGTGTCCTGTGTGACTGCTGAGTGAGCAGGAAAGTGCCCTATCTTGCTCACCAAGTAGGTTTACCACCCCACTGGATGACACTCCCCTCTGGGGTACCACCTGGTGTGGTCCACACTCCCCGCACCTCCTATTGACACTACTGATTCCATGAAGGTAAAGTTACATTCCTTATCCTTGATGTACCCTTTTCATCCTTTGTAGATTAGAGGAGTTTCTGAAGGGCTCCTTCCTCACGTCTACCCCCTGCACTGGGGTGGTAGGACCATCTGTACAGGGCCCTGTGTTATATCAGTGATCTTCATATGCTGTCTCTTTGAAGGAATATGGTCCAGCATTGAGAGGCCTCCCATTAAATTTAGTACAGCAGTGGGAAAAGCGGCCATAAAATGAAGTGTGGATCCACAGTTACTGAAATAAAACAAATGGAAAAATGAAACAAAACAGGTAACCAGCCACCGCTGCATCACTGCAGATCTTATTGTAAATCATTAAATAAAGTTGTAGTCCCAGTATACCCCAATATCTGTGGCTTTCTTCCTAAGTGGGCACGCAGTTACAGCATAGGTATCTTGCTGTATATATCTTAGTAAGATAATATACTAAGGAGGTTTGCCATTGCCTTCCTCTATGGCTGAGACTGGCCAAAGATCACCCAGTGGGTTTTCATGGCTGAGCAGGGATTTGGATCCTGGTCATCTTAAAATCAAGTCCAGCACTCAGACTGCTACAACACACTTAACTTAGTTGTTTCAACCATTATGGCTTTGTCAGCCACAAATAAATAAACAATGCTGAAACCAGATGAAAACTGTAAAATAATATCCATTTTGTTTCAAAACACAGCAGGATACATCTTCCCATGAAAAGATGCAATTAAACAATAAAACAGACAATATTTGCTGCATAGAAACAGAAAATGGTGCATTTGTTGCGGGGGTTACATTTATCATTTAGTACAGCTGTGATCCCCCATTTTTGCTCGGCATTCTCTATTCTGATTCAGTGGTTCTTCCAGGTCTTTCCCATCAGCTGCTATTTGAGACCTTTTTAACTGGAGATGAGTGGGATCAAATATGCAAAGCATGTCCAATAATGTACAATCATTTGGTTTCAAGAGACTTGAGACATCTGGTAGTGTCACTGAGGGTGTGTGTGTGTGTGGGGGGGGGTGCGGACATCACTGGGTGTCACCCCAGAATGGGGCCTCCCCGTGGCTGCAGGCCTGGCTTAGGGGGGGTCCCCAAAGCCACAGGCCTGCTCCCTGGGGGCAAGTGGGACATTTCCAGACCTTCCTGGGGCCTGGTGGCTTCTCTCTGGGGGTCATGGGTCCAAAAGTCTGCTCCCTGGGTGCAGTGGCCCCTCCCTGTGGGCGCACATAACATCTCCAGCTGTGTGCTCATGCTCCCATATGCACCAGAAGTCCCACCCCATAAGCCCCCCCTTCCATGAGTGACCGCACCAGGTGACACCAACCCTAGGGACACCACTGGAGACATCTTATGATTAAGTTCAAATGGATTTGGGACCATTGTGGTTTTCTATTGTGTCTTTATATTGTAGAAAGCTTGATAAAGTAGAAGGCAGTTGGGAAAGAGAAAGACCTTATTACAAGTGGATAGATTCAGTCAAGGAAGCCACAGCCATGAGTTTGCAGAACCTGAGCTGGGCCATTGCTAGCAGGTCTCTCATTCATAGAGTCATCATAAGTCAAAGTTGACTTGACAGCAGTTAACAGCACCAACCAGTTCATGGATAATGCATAAATTCATAGGTTTATTTGTAAATGTGTACATTTCAATGCAGGAATGAAACACAAAGAACCTGATGCAAAACAAGAATGGGAAGAAAATGCAGGCTGGATTTATTCAGAAACACCATTATCTTCATCGACATTGCAGAAAAATGCAGTTTGACACTGCTTTTACTACCATGGCTCAATCTTCTGGAATTCTGGGTTTTGTAGTTTTGTGATTTTAGCTGCCTCTCTGTTGCCACAGCAAACTATAAATCCCAAGATTCCATAATATTGAGCCATGGGTATTAAAGCAGTGTCAAGCTGCGTTAATTCTGGGGTGTGACAGCAGCCCCAAGATTGAAAAACTATCATATATCTAGTGGGGGGAAACAATGTATAGTGGGGAAAAACATCCTGCAGTAATTATATAGGATTTCAACCCATTTGAAACTAAAGTTATGCATAAGAGGCAATATAGTTTCAGATCCTACATCATGCATGCACAGTGTAGATCTACACTCATACAGATGAATGGTGGTTGCACTACATGGCCCTTCTATTGAACAATGCAATTGAGAGATAGTCATTGGATTGCACAATGTGTCTGCTTATTGTTCCATTGTAAAATGGGAAATGTTCAATGACTATTTTAGCAATCCCAATGAATTCAGTGATATATCGCAGGCACTGATGAATAGCTGCACACTGTCCAAAAATGGACAAGTGCACATGAAATGACAACACTTCTGCAATTCAGCTTATGCAATTATGAACTGAGCAGTGGCCAAAAAAGTATAACCATGTGTGCAAGGGAACTTATGCATGTGTATCACACCAGGAGGGTTCCAGCCATTATTGTTTTGTTTTCAGTATAAGAAGCATGAGAAAGATATATCTGTAGCTGCCATGGTAACATCCTACTGAATCTTCAAATTTGTAATTTAGGGAGGTACTTATTCTCCACTGAAGAGTTCACAGTCATTCCCTTGAACTACAGCAATAGAGGTGTCTAACAGAGAATTCTAAGTACCCCTTCAAACTACAAGTCCCAGGATTGCTATGGGATGAAGCCATGGTGGTTAAAGTGGCATCAAACCACTATAACTCTGTAGTGCAGATACACTCCAAGTGCTCAACATGCATCAAGCAGTTATACAGTTGTGTGTGTGTGTGTGTGTGTGTGTGTGTGTTTGAGTTTAGTTGCTTTTTGAAGCAAATCCTATCTCACTATTTTGGATGCCACTTCCTTCACTTTTTTGGATGTATGTCTGTTGTTCACCCTTCACTCCTTTGTGGCTTTCCTGAATGTAATAACTGAGTAGTAAACTGTTTCCTACCGGTTTAGGAGGGTTAAACATGCCCTATCGTCTAAAGAGCCATTATGTGGAATTCCACCCATCATCCCTAGAATATTATTTCCATGCCAACAAAATGTTGAAGCCACATTATTTCCAGTCCCAGCTTCCTGCCACCAGCCATGCTGAGAGCTCTCTTATGCAGTGGCAGAATTGCTCATTTCTCCAAAATGAATGAATGCAGCAAATTAACAAGCAGAGTCATTTTGAATAGATTTGGATGAATTTCAATTTTCCAGATGTTTGGCTGTAATCAGCTTAGAAGCTGATCTCTCCTCCACCCATCCTTTCTCTTTTAAAGAAATGCTGCTGTTAGTGCAGAAGCTATTGAGGCTTTCTTGGTTTATATTTAAGAGTGACCAAGAGAGCTATAGCTCTTTTCAGGCACTTGCCTGAGTGCATGGAGGGCTAAATGGGTGATGGGAATGTGGATGCACACATACACGCTACCATCCAACATCTTCACATGTTCAGTAGTGCAATAGACCTTTGCATGTCAAGTGTGAAAGAGTAGATTCATATTACAGAATTATAGCTCTTGAACTGCTCTACTTTCATCCTAAAATCCTGGAATTTGTAGTTTGGCAAGGAACCTAGACATCTCTGCCAAATAGTTCTAGTGTTCTAATTCAGAGGACATGGACTAGAGAAATCCACATGCTTCAGCAAATAGAAAGGACCAGGAGCCATAGGATGGAACAATAGTAGTTAAAATGGCACCAGACTGCTTTAATTGTGCAGCATGGATACACCCAGCATCTGCAGAGAGTTTTTTCACCATATTTGCAAATGAGATCCCTGCTTTATTTAGGATAATGGGGTGCAGGACCATCCAGGAATGGGTCTTGCTTCTGTCCACACTACTGCCTTCTATTTAGATCTCCATGCATTTAGGTGTACCCTTGAACATGGTATACATATCAGCAGAGAGCAGTAGTGCAAAGTTATGAATTGGAAAATTCACATACCCTGGATTGAACCTGGAGTAACAGTAAGATGATGATGATGATGATGATGATGATGATCATCATCATCATCATCATCATCATCATCATCACCATACATTGAACATGACCCATTAGTGTGATGCTGCAGTAAAGGCAAATAATATTTTCACCTGTATTAATAGAACCATAGTTTCCAATTCAATGGAAGTAACAGTATATTTTGTGCTAGTCAGGCCTCATCTATGTTTAGTTCTAGGAGCCTTGTTTTAAGAGGGATATAAACAAGTTGAATGAGTTCAGACAAGGACAACAAGGATGATAAGAAGTATGGAGAAAAAAACATATGTGGAAAGGTTGAGGCAGCTGGGCACATTCATCCTGGTGAAAAGAAGACTGAGGGGCGAAAGACTTGCCCTCTTTAAATATCTAAAGGGTTTTCACAGAGAGGATCTTGCAGCTTTGTTTTCTGTTGCTCCAGGGGGAAGGACCAGTTCTAATGGTTTTAAGCCACAAGAGAGTAGACTGAATATTAGAATGAACTTCTTGATTGTAAGAATGAATCAGTAATGGAACCAATTATCTAGAGAGGTGGTGTGGTCTCTTTCTCAGCATGTTTTTCAAAAGAGGCTGGGCAGCTAGCTACCTGTTGGGGATGCTCTAGATGGAGTTCTTCCCCTAAGCAGGGGATGGGACTTGGAGGCCTTTCCAATTCTATGATTCTATGAAAGCAAGAAAGAAAAGGAGGCAGGGAAAGAATAGGAGAAGGAGTAGTGATCTAGTTATATGAAGGACAATTAGATATGAAGGTCCTGCAAGACATGTTAATAACTATCTCAACCATTTTTCTAGTTTCTCTTAACATGCCTAAAAATCTAAATTCATCTTCAGTTTCTCTTGAGGCAAAATTGTGTAAGAACACTAGAGATAATCAACTCTGTCCAATCTCAAGAGGGTTTCCCAATTATACTGAAATACTTCTAAACTTCTGTTGAATTTATACAGGTTCTAGCCTAAGCAAGAGCTCCAGGTTCATCTCAAACCCCACATTAGATAGTGTCAGGCATATTCTTTATGTATTCCACCAGATCCAGCATCCAATCTACTACTACAATTCCAATCAAACCAGGAGTGTGGAACCTAACAGATATAATAATGAGGAATGAATACAGCTCATTCGGCAACCCGGTTTTGAAGTTTGCAACCAATACATTGTTATTGCAGCTTAAGCAAAGATGACAACAATAATTTTAAAAGAAATGCTGGCCTGGAGATCTACTTGAGTCATTCCAAATGGCCTTGGATGGCACAGCAAGAATAAATCATTGTTATGATTGTGAAACAGGAGACAGAGTTCTCCTACCTGCAATGGGACTGCCTCAGCTGAAACAGCCGCTGCTCTACATTCAAAGCTACCAACTTCATTTCCTCCTGTAGCACATAATAAATAACACATCTCTCTAACATAAAGGCATTTTATAATAGCAGTAAAAAACAGCAGAGGCAGTATGGTTATCATGAACTACCGTAATAAACAACCAGCCTGGAGATGTGATGCATGGAGTTGGGTAAGCATTGCACATGATGAGATTATACTTAATCTCAACTGGCCTTCTAGCTCAGGTGGACAACTACTCCAGCCTTAAATCTCCATCCAAGCTTCACTTGCCTTGGCAATTTATATCAAGAAAAATAATTCAATTTCCCAGTGTGGCACACCTGTCTGTCTATCTGTTTGTCTTTTTGTCTATCCATCCTCTTTTTTTTAAATGTCATTTTGTGATTTACAGCATGAGTAGCATTAAATATTTTGTTGAGACTGTTGGGCAGCACTATTGCTCTCTACATTGTCATTTTGCTAATGTTTTACTGCCAATATTCCACAGATAAAATCTGGGACAAGTGTGGCCAAGAAACATTAAAGTGTGGTCAAGATGGCAAAAATTATTGTCGAGGAAGAACACATGAGCTAGGAGAGGCTGCGGTAGTTTGCTTTTCCTACTGAAAAGTGCAAGATTATCTCTCCCCCCCCCCCCCCGTCTTCTACCTGCTCTGAGTTAACTGACTGCAGACTACTTTGGCACTTTGAGCTTACTTTGCAGTAATGGAAGTAAGCTGAGGACAAATGGGCGGAGGAGAGAGAAAAAGGAACATTATAAAAGCAGCTGGAAAAGTGGGGCGAGAGCGAATTAATTGGGACTGCACCTGCCAGACTGAGACAGTTGGTGGGCAAGTGATGTTCCAAAAAAGATAGTCATCTGCTACCACTACTGCTGTTATGGCCCAGAACTGACATCATGGAAGCTTTCTCTCAAGTCAGCTTTGACTGGTAGCTGTTAGGCTGCAGGGCAGCAGTAGATGGTTGTCAATGGAACAAGGCCTTCTGGATGCCCAGTGAAAGGAGATAGAAAGGGAGGAGAGGCAAAGGGCAGATGAAAGGAAAAGGTAGCTCGAGCAATTTGAATTCATGTTGTCAGGGGGAAAAAAGATGATGTCTTTCAAGATTGGGAAATATTGGTGGTGGTGGTTAGATTCATGAGAGCAGGACCCTAAGACTAAAAAAGAAGTTCCGAGACCAGAGTGAAAAGAGCCACTGGTTTTTCAGCCACTTCCTGATTGTAAAAAAAATACCGGTACTTAATGTTATGTTAGCAAAGTACAGCAAATCATGAACTTATTATACTAGGTGCCTGTAGAAAGGTAACAAGGCAACCACTCCTTATGTTCTATTGTTCCATGGATTCTGTAAAAGATAGGACAGGAGAAAGGGAAAGAACCTAGGCTAGGTTATAGAGGACCCTAAAGCTGGCTTTCACATATACAAGTCTGCTATTGAAGACATTATGTGGACCACATCTGATAGCATCCACTCTGTAGCTGGAAGAAGAGGAAGCGGATAGTGACCTCAGAAGGAGGAGGGAAGTAGAGCATAAGCATAGCAATTTATGCATTGACCTAAAAAAAAGACAAAAAGAGAAAACACTACATGATTATCTGTCCTTCTGTTGCCCTCCCTCCATAGTTCAAGTTACTTGCTGCAGTTCTGGTGTTTTAATTTTCAACTGTAATAAAAAATGTATGCGATATGAACTGGACATGTCACTGGTTATTTTTGTGGGGACTGGAACTCATGGATTTCTTTGATGTAAAACTGAAATCCAGCCCAACAGGTATCATCATGGGTTCTTCTTTCACCAAAATGCTCAACTCAGTTCCTCAGTGGCAGTTCCAAAACACATAGGTTGAAATCCAGCAGTGAAACAGAAGAGATAGAGGTCAATTCATTTGGTTCACATTATAGCTCTTGAACCAATCTATATACTTGAAATAGTAATATTTTGACTCTTGAGTTTTTCCATATTTGCAGGGTAGTGGTTCCATAGGGATCATAACATCTGTCAATTTTGCTTTTTCTGAGGGTCCATTCATACTATACATTTATAGCACTATTATTCCACTTTAACTGCCAGGACTCTACCCTATGGAATCCTGGGATTTGCAGTTTGGTGAAGCACTAAGCACTCTGGGCGAGAATTGTAAATGCCCATCCCTGAACTCCCAGGGTTCCATAGGACAAAAATCATGGCAGTTAAAGTGGAATAACATTGCTATAATTTTGTGGCATGAATGAGCTCTGACATTCAGTTTTTGACAACTCACTTTTTCTTCAAAGGTATAAAAAATTTCCAAGTGTCACACTAGTATTTATCAGTTATGAATTAAACAAAATTCTTAGCCACCAGCACTTTCCAAATTCAATACATATAGACATCAGCAACATTGAGGAACCATTTCAGGAAGTAGACCCAGGGCCTTTGCAGACTGCCAAAAATAGTGCAAATTGAGTCCCCTTTAACTGCCCTGGCTCAGTGCTAGGGAATCATGGGAACTGTAGTTTATTGTGGCACCAGAGCTCTCTGACAGAGATGGCTCAATGTCTAAGGAAAAAATACAATTCCCATGATTCCCTAGCACTGAGCCAGGGCAGTTAAAGTGGACTCAATTTGCACTATTTTTAGCAGTCTGCAAAGGCAGCAAGTCTATGAAAGCTTATGCTACAACAACTTTCACTCAGGGACTTTTCAGACTGCTAGGAGTAGTGCAAATTGAGTCCACTTTAAGGGTTAGGGTTAGGGTTAGGGAATCATGGGAACTGTATTTTATTGTGGTACCAGAGCTCTCTGACAGAGAAGGTTCAGTGTCTCAGGAAAAAAATCCCATGATTCCCTAGCACTAACCCTAACCCTTAAAGTGGACTCAATTTACACTATTTCTGACAGTCTGCAAAGGCCCTTAAGTCTCAAAGGTGTGACAAGATTAATTTTCATACTTATATTCCAAGATAACACAGCTATGTCTCTGAATTGAGAGGACCTTGTTTCTGTCTGCAATGTAGATGTTAAAGAGAAGAAGCTTTTTAGAAAATAAAGGAGCAACCCTAATTTAATGTCACAAACATGGCTGAATACACAAGGATTCAAAGCCAGATTTTTAGGAGCTAATCACTCAAGACCCTCTTTCTACCTGGGCATATCTGTTCATTTCATTCTCTCCCACAATTACATTTTTAAATCTCAAGTTCTTTCTCATATCTTTTGAATAAATGTATGAATTCCAGAAAATATTGTCAAAATTGAATACAATACTTTTCTATTCTGTACTGGGGAAAGTATAAACAAAAAATGCATATGCATGGAATACATGAACAAAGGCATCAAGGTGTATAGGATAAATCTCCACATGTGGAGCTGCACAATGATTGTGCTACATAGCCCTTGTGTTGACTGGCAGTGCTGTGTGAATGAATGCACACTTGAATGTGCAAAAAAATACACAATCCAATCCATATATGCATCCCATATGCATCCCATGTACAGATGTACATATACATTAAACACGTGAGTTAGTGCCTGATCATAAACTGATACACAAACAGGATCAAATGAACAGGAGAAATGAGGAAATGAGCAAAACTGAAATGGATATTTCCAGAAATACGAGTGCAGCAACTGAGCTTCGCCAGCTTAGTTTTTCATAGGAAATGGTAAGAACCTCCTTTGAAAAGCCACAGGAAGAGGCCTCCCAACTCAGACCAAAGACTTTATCTAGTTCAGTATATTTTCCTCAATGGATGAACAGTTGCCTCTGAGAAGAACACAGAGAGTGTGTTGACAGTTACACCAACAACTTTTCTTCACCATGTGTCCCTCTCCAGCACCTAATATTCAGATGCATGCTACTTATGAATCTGAAGATTCAGCTACCAAGGCTAAGATTTAGCTCTGTGGTAGACACAAGGCCAAGGCCAAGGGGATGGTGTGTGTGAGAGAGAGATAGAAAGAGAGGGAGAGAGAGACAGACAGAGACAGAGACAGAGACAGAGAGGCAGAGAGAGAGAACCCAGTCCACTGCTTTGGTGCATGAACATTTGGCAGTGGTTTATGCAGAGCTGGAATCAGCTTTGCTAAAGATTTACATGCCTACACAATATAAATCCCTAGCAGAACCTGGAGACTGCTAATATAGTACCTTCCATGACTATTAGCTACTAGCATCCTTATTTCTCTAGATATCTAATGTGATGCAGTGGATTTGCTATCTGTAGGAGCAGTTAAGCTGCTTACCTCCACCTAGGCTCAACCTGTATCCTCTAACATGTAAATAGATCCAAATATAACAAAGTGTGGAATACCTTTACAAGAGAATCTAAACCCAGGTAATCTACTGTTCCTAAAAATTTCTCATTGCTTGAGAAAGTGCAAAATGCACAACAGCTACATTAAAGGTGAGGGAGGATGCTATGAAGACAACCACATTAACTATGCTATCCAATGTGTTGGTCAGTTTTGGATTTCACTATCGGGTCTGTCTGTACAGTACTAATTGTATGTGCTCAGACCATACATCAGATTGGCAGATGAAACCAAGTAAACAAAAGGAAATGAAACAAACAAAAAACCAATACACTGCCTAGGACAATGAAGGGTAGCTAGACAAACCAGGCCCCTCCAAAACATTAGACTTAGAATAAAGGAATTGAAAATTGGGTCTAAGAATGTGTGAGCGATTTCTTTGAACTATTTTAGGAAGTCCCCTCTCCCTCCTTTAAAAAAATGAAAGACTGGAAGTCAGGTCAAAGGGGCAAAATGTTGAAAATGTGCCCTCATGTCACCTAAAAGATGCACAAGACAATTTCAGCATTTTATAAAATGGTGATGTTAGGGCCCTGTGGAAGCAGGAGTACTGGGGAGCTCTGTTACCCTTTTGTTTGTGTGGAGCAGCCTCCTCTTTTGTTGTTGTCGTTGTTGTTTTAGATACTGACTTATAGCTTGAGAAGATCAGAAGAGTACTCTCAGTAACAACAACAACAACAACAACAACAACAACAACAACAACAACAACAGAATGTGCTAGCATTCTTCTCCCACAGTGGGCAAACTCATGTCTGTGAGAAACACAAAAGCAAACCATTAGTTTGATAAAGGAATGACTAGAAAGCTGGCTGCAAACACAGCTACTTCTAGAATCACAGTTGCACGGGATCTCATGGGCCATTGAATCTAACCTCCTGCTCAGTGTAGGATCATCAGCTAAAGAATCTAAAGAATCCTCAACAGGTATGGTAGCTGTGTACTTTCTTATTTGAAGATGTCCAGATAAGGAGAGCCCATCACTACACTAGGTTATTGGTTTCATTGCTAAACTGGTCTTACTGTCAAGACATTCCTTCTAATATTCAATTGAAATCTACTCACCTATAACCTAAAACCTTTGGAGCCGATCCTACCTTCTGTGACAGGTCTGCCTCCTCTATGTGACAACCCTCAAGATATGGAAAAGTACAATAATGTCACCCTTCAGTCTTCTCTTCACCAAGATGAACATGCCCAGCTCCAACTTTTCCTCATCTGTTTTGTTCTTCATACTTTCTTCATACTTGTTACCATCCTGAAGTCTCCTTGAAACATAATATTTGGCCTAAGACTTGGCATGTGTAGAGGTGAGTGGGTATGGCTTATCTGCTCCTTTCAAATGGTAGCACAGTCTCAAGAGAAAGCTTGAAGGCTCCCTGCAAGGTCACCATGAAGATACCCTTCCAGGACTAGGAGAGATGGAGGAGGGGGGGGGGGAAAGGAGAAGAAACACCATTGACTAAGATCATGAGCAGTTGTACAGCTAGAGTTTTTATCCCATAAATATCCCTGTCCTTTAAAGAAAAGTGTTCTGTACCAACCATGTTTTTCATAGAAACCAAACCTTTTTAATTGAAGTTTTCAAAAGAGGGAAAAGTGATGATTCTTGAATTGGGAAAATTGGGGAACTGGGAAGGGACTGTTAAGATGGTATGTATTTTCCTTTTCTTTCTTCAACTGATGTGTGTTAACTCCAGCCAGCATTTATTTGCTGTTGGATTGTGCCAACAGAAAACGTTATAATGAATCCCAGGTTTGCTTCTAGCTGCTGGGTTGTTTTGTCTTCTCCTGTCTTCCCCAAAGCCTGCCTCCCCCCCCCCCCCATGCAATACATTTTTAATTCAGTCCATATGAATAGATCTGAACTATTTGTTTTATGTAACCTGAGCTACATGACAGGCTCAAGAATGCCAGGATCTTGCACTGCCAAAGCAGAACAGTTGAATTGTAATTGATCTAGGCAATGACTGAAGCCAAGGTGTAATTTGCTCAAACTGTCTCTCTCTCTCTCTCTCTCTCCATCCAAAGGCAACGCATGAGTGCTTAAACCCAAATACAGTGTAGAAGGGCTCTGGTAATGTAAACAGATAGAGTGGGGCTTGTCTCCCCCTCTTGAAACCAAAACACAGTCAGCAAAAACCACCTGAGGAAGAGGAAAGGATGAGGTCTGAATGATTCCTGTTTGCCTTGTATTGAGGAGGAACCATTGCTTGATGGAAAAATACATGCTCTACCACCATAGGATCTCAGGTTAGATGCAGGGATGGATTTCTGAAGAGTATGGAGACCAGTTGTTTAACTGGAAGTCTTAAAGCAGAGGTGGGCTACTGTTGGAACACATGGGCTATGAAATCCTTCAAATTCATTAAGTAGATTATGAAGCCATTTCAAAATTTTGGAATATTTAGCTGGAATACTAGTCTCATTCTTGCTTTTGACCACTATTGCTACCATAAATTGAGGTGTGCATACTATCATTAGGGTTGAAAGAAAGTTAGCTGGGTTGATCCTACTAACAGTGAGACTGCTGATTGGATAAAGTACATCCCACCTCAGTAATTCATACATAGGGTATGTATGAGAAAAATGTATACAAAGCCCTGCACATATTTGAAAGAAACATACAGAGCTGAAAATGTGTATATTTAAAAAAAATGCACACAAACCTGCTTTAGTCAATGGGCAAAATGAAGGCAAAGACAAATGCATTAAAGCAATGTGCACACAAATACATAGCCTGGAATTCTGTTGGTGTCATACATATAGGTAAGTTCCCTCACAGATCTCATTGAACACTTTTGGTAATGGTGCATCAGATGCATTCAGTTCATGGTGGTTAAAGTAGAGTTTTTCAAGTGTAACTGTTAAATATAGACCTAAATCCTATGGTCTGTATCCACTAGAGTAGAGTCAGCTGGATTTATTGACAATGGCTCTCAAACTTTTTATCCTTGTGATCCCTTTATATCTACATGTGAATGTTGTCCCCCCACAATGTATTATAGGGTTAGGTTTATGGTTAGAACAGAGGTGGTGACATAGGGTAGTTGTGAACCCAGACATATGCTCTGCTCCAGTGATTTGCAGGAAGTGGTACACTTGTACTGATCAAAGCAAAAGCAGCTTCATTTATATACCGCTTCATATCGTGCTATGGGATGTCTAAGCGGTTTACAACTGTAAGCTTGATCAGGAGTGGCACCACCAAGGCTGCTTGTCTGCTGCCTCTAGGGTGGCCCAGGCAGAAGAAGGTGACAGCTGAAGCCCTGATCAAGAGGTTCTTCTAGACTCTCCACCATCAAGAGGACATTATGGACACTAGCTATC
>CM034703.1:10361549-10373086 GCA_020142125.1 Phrynosoma platyrhinos | reverse complement strand
AGTTGAGAACAGATTTGGGCCCAAAAATTATGGATTTTGATTTGACCCGTGGATAAGTCAAAAGTAAAACTTACAAGCATGTAACAACAGATCTAAAGAATGAAGCAAAGGAAAACTATGTCAAAGAACTTACAAAATTCCAGCAGGCAGAACTGTTTGTGTTCATCTTAAATGCTGGATGGATAAGAGATTAGAGGATCAATACTTCCAGGACAGATTACCCTCTTGTCTTTCACCAGGGAATGGTTCCTTTTTAAAATAAGATTTAAAGTACTGTACTTAATTTGACCCATGATAAGTCAACTCAGGTTTTTTGGTCAATTTTTTGACCAAAATTTTTAGACTTATACATGAGTGCTTCCTCAGATGCATTTAGTGGAGTGGAAAATCCAGAGGCAGACTGATATAGCAGTCTCTCTGTGTGAGAATGTCCATAGGAATGAAAAAAAAATATGGTTATGGAAATGAGGTGACAAGTTCTGTTTTAACAATGGTAATTGGGGGGCAAGGCAAAGATGTTGCCTAAAGCCAATATTAATAGATAACTATATGAATGAGTATTGGGATGTAGTGTGGGAGCCAACAAGAAGATGTGATGAACTGACCAAGAGAGGCCTCATGAGGCTGCAGGTTAGCTAGTGTTATAATGTGTGTAGTGTGCCAGGAAACCATTGGCTCTGTTCAACACACTGTTGATGGACTTCAGTTTATTAATATATTCCAGTCCTGCCATTTCTCTTTTCAATCCTCTTTTGTTCAAGGACCACTTTTCTGAGGTCCAAGATGAGACACCCAGGAAGACTGAAGTGTTCTGCAACTGGCTTTTGTATATTCCCATTCCTGTCGAATTTATGTCCCTTTATCCTCTGCCACAGGAACCAGCCTGTTTGCCCAATGCAGAGTGCTGAAGGGCATTGATGTCATAAAGGTAAAGGTAAAGGTTTCCCCTTTGACAAGGTTGTCAAGTCATATCCAACTGTAGGGGGTGGTGCTCATCTCTGTTACTAAGCTGAAGAGCAAGCGTTGTCAAAGACTACTCCGTAGTCATGTGGCCAACATGACTACATCAAAAGCTGTTACTTTCCCACAGAAGTGGTACCTATTTAT
This sequence comes from Phrynosoma platyrhinos, assembly GCA_020142125.1. Taxonomy (NCBI): domain Eukaryota; kingdom Metazoa; phylum Chordata; class Lepidosauria; order Squamata; family Phrynosomatidae; genus Phrynosoma; species Phrynosoma platyrhinos. The sequence goes on along the minus strand of CM034703.1, from coordinate 10,371,979 downwards.
CTACTTGTACTTTTACATGCTTTTGAACTGCTAGGTTGGCAGAAGCTGGGATTAGTGACCAGAGCTCACTCCGTCACATGGCACTTGCAGTTGTCAGAGTCAGTGTCTTAACTACTGAGCCACCACATAAATTAGATTGGAGGATGGGCAAGTGAAAGTCCCTCTAATATTGTGGGTGATGTTATTAGGTCCTGTAATAACATTTCTTGAATAGATGTGTGAGCAGAGTTGTCATCTGGGTTTTTGGCAAGGCTTTGTACCTGAGTCCACATCTGTGCCATGTGTTCTTCTCCAGGTAAGTAACTGAGGTTTGGAGGCTGTCTGTATGCAAGTAAAGGCCTGCCATCAAGAACTTTGAGATAGCAACATTATTTTCTAGAGTAGGTTGCAGTTCATTGATGATATGTCTAAGCATTCTCAGTTGGGAACTGTGTATTAGCACTAGTGGGGGCCTGTCATTTCCTGTCCTCAGTCTGTTCTGTAATAGGTTAGTCCTGGGCATAAGTCTTGCCTTGTTTTTTTTTACTTCATGTGGTGGTATTGTAGCTTGAGAAATGCTTCTTGTAATTCCATGATTTTGGCATCCCTGCCTTGTGGGTCTGAGCACACGTGATTCTGTCAGAGAGCTTGGCTGTAGACTATGGATCTGGTGTTGTGTTCAGGGTGGAAACTATAATTTGTAGTTTGTTGTGACACCAGAGCTCTCTGACAGAGAAGGCTAAATATTTCACAAAATTACAAATCCCAGAATTCTGTAGCATTGAGCTATGACAGTTAAAACGGTGTCAAATTGCATTATTTCTGCTGTGCAGACGCAACCTAAATATCAAAATGTGAATAGTCACTTAAAACTGCACCATTTTCAAAGACTTTCTTGAAATGGGATGAAAGTGCTTATTGCTTCCTTCAAGAATAAAATTTGCAGATAATTGCACCTCTATTACATTTCAAGAAGATCATTATCCAGGATATTGAAGTATCTGGAACTAGGACCAACAGGATAATGAAACCAGAAACCACAGAGAATTGGGAAGAGTTGAAAGAGTGTCTATTTTGTTCTGCCAGGAGAAGAGAAGAAATACATGGCAGCTGTCCTCAAATACCTGAAGGGATGTCATACAGAAAATTGAAAGGATTAGTTCTTTTTTTCCTCCAGAAAGAGTGGAAATTGTGGGGAACGGGAATAAAGTACAAAAGAACAGAATCTGGCAAAAATCTAGGAGAAATACTCTAACAGCACTAGATGTTTGGAAGTGAAACAAACTACTTGTGGTGATGGTGGGGTGTACTTGGTTGATAGCATTTAAATAGAACATAATGCCATCTGTCAGGGATGCTATAATTGCATTGTCCGTTGAGCAATATCAGTAATATCTAGAGTCCATTTCAGTTCTTTGATTCTCTGATGTAAAAGATTACTTGTAGATTTTCTTGCTCTTGATGAGAAACCTTCCTCTTAATATTCAGAAAGTCCATTTTGATTGAGAGTGCAGACTACATCTTCAGAAATTTTTGACAATAGCCCCTAAAGAAGGCTAATTGGTGGTAAGGCTGAAATGCTTTCAGCTTTTCTTTTTTTAAAACAAAAACACTAAAGTTTTTGAACCATCACACAATGTGGAGGACTTTTTCTCTTTCATTGTTTTACTGCTATTTTACATATTACAGAACAATGGCATCACCAGCAGGGTATGGGTGGGGTGGGTACAGACAACACCAGGGGGTACCCTACGTAGGGGTGACACCACTTCCTCTCAAACATCTGCCTGAAATTCAGCCAATAGTGAGGCAGTAGCTGGGCTTGCTGGCCATTTTTGGAGTTATTTTTTAAAAATCCTTTTCCAGTGTTCTAACCAAGTTGCACCTCCTTTAGGAAGGGAACTGCACCCTGAAGAGTTCTAGTGCATACATAGGCACACAGACCTTGGATGTAACTAATTTATCTAATGAATTAATTTGGTCACTAGTACCCTTTTCAGTAAAATTTAACAGAGATACATTTTGCCTGAATACTATTACTTTTCAGTGGAACTAGAACAGGTTGTCTCTTACTTATTTTTGGGTATATGTGCAGATTCATTCTTAGGGGCAGGGAGGGGAGAAGAAGGCTCAACTGTGTGTCTGCCTCATACTGCAGTAATGAAGGATTGATTTGAAGTATCTTTGGTGTTTTTGTTAGAATTTCCAAAGTGCAATAACAGATTGGGCCAACTGAGAGAACCAGAGTGCATTTTCATGTACAGTCATCCCCCTGTATTCACAGGGGATCTGTTCCGGACCCTCCTGCGAAAATGGAGACTCACCAATATTCAATCCCCATAGACTTAAATGGGGCGTGCCCCCATGGATGTGTGTGGGTGGGGACAGGCCCCATTGATTTTAATGGAGGTTGCCCCTCTGTGAATATTCAAAACCTCAGACCTCAAATCCATGAGAACAGAGGGACGACTATATTTTCCAAATGCACAGTAATAAAAGCAACTGCAATTTGTTAGTAATTAGTAACGATTAAATACCTTTCTGGGCTATAGTAATAGTGACAACCTGTTGGATGATCAGAGTAAAAAACAAAGTACACTCATCCCTCCACATTCACTAGGGTTAGGGGCATAGGACCCCAGTGAATGTGGAAAAACTGCAAAGAAGGACCCCAAAGAAGACCTCTCTAGGAATCTCTAGGTCCTCCAGTGAAACTCTGTGGTCAACATCTGCCAAACATTGACCATAGAATTGCGCTGGAGGAGCTACAAATGCCTAGTAGAGTCTTCTCTCTAGGAATCTCTAAGTCCTTCAGTGCAACTTTTGGTTAAAGTTGACCATAGAGTTGTGCTGGAGGACCTAGATAGTCCTAAAGAGAACATATTAATAAAATCTGTGAATAATCAAATCTGCAAAAGTCAAAGCCACAAATGTGGAGGGGCAAGTGTAATCAGTTTCTCTCTAAAGATTAATATCCCAAGTTTGGTGTATACTTTTTTAAAAAAGGAAAATTCTATCATCTACTGGGAATGTCGAACAAATACAATACAGACAAAAATCCACAAAAAGTGATACCTTTATTGGACAACCAAAATGCACAATATACTTGTTGCAAACTTTCAAAGCTCCACTGGCTTCTTCACCAGGCAAGATGTTACAAACCAAACAGGAGAAAAAATTGAAGATAGTCAGATGCCTGCATTTTGATTTTTCTGTCCTTAGTTAAGATGGTAGGTGGAGGGTATCTTTTGCAAACTGGCTCCTCCTCTTCTGTCCTTGTGGCTATTGGGAGATTTGCAAAGACCAAGAAATTTAAAGTCCATTTGCATTTTTTGCTCCTGTTTGGTTTGTAACATCCTGAAGAAGCCAGTAGAGCTTCAAAAGCTTGCAACAAATATATTGTGCATTTTGATTGGCCAATAAAGATATGACTATTTGGAGATTTTTGTTTGAATTTGCTAAATGGCCATCACAGCTACCCCTGCATGTTTCCTAAATACAATACAGGGACATTTTATTAGTCACTACAGATTGTCCTTTGTAAATAGGGAGTATTGGAAAGGCATAGGATAACACATCCATAGATTTTGTTCTTTCAGTTCACTGTAGCTATTCCCTCCCCTTTTTACTGTGAACAGAGTATAATTGTTATAAAGGCAAATCAATATGCACTTGAGATGTGAGTTGCTGCATCGTAAGAGAATAGTGCTGCCATCAGCCATTGCTTTAATAACGTTGAATGATTATTTCTCTTTCTCTAAGCTTTTCTGCAGTTTTTCAGTTTGGAATATCAATTGTGCATATTGATCAGGCCTTGCAACAAAGGGTCCTGATGATAATTAAAAATGGACATTGGGAAGAGAGAAAGAGAGAGAAAATGGAGGGGATAGGTTTACTGTAGCAGAAAGTAAATGAGTAACTGACAAGCAGTAGAGTTAGAAGATGATACTGAGAGGGAGGGGGCTGCAATGATATATTCCAAAGTCAAAATTCAGGGCATAACAGTGTATGATCATGGCCAAGATTCTACATCAAGGTTGCATAGTGCAAACCTCCACATGTGGAAATAGACATTGACTGTGTTACATAGCCTTTATACCAAGTGGCACAATGTGTTGAATGGAAACTGGAAGCATAGCCAAATGTGCAACCAAATGCACAAATAATTGGGCATGTGCATCCACATGTCATCCGTCTGCACACCTGCATCTACATGTGTTTACAATAATGCTAGGAAAGGTGGAGGGTTGTAGAAAGAGAGGAAAATCACATGCTAGATGGGTGGATTCTATTAAGGAGGCAATGGGTATGAATTTGTTGGATCTGAGCATAACAGTGGAGGATAGGGAGTTGTGGAAATGTCTCATTCACAGGGTTGCCATGAGTCGAGATTGATTTGGCAGTTACCAGCAACAAGAACAATGTCTAGGCAAGAGTACCTCAATACACATTGGGAACTTCAAGTTCTGATGTTCACTGGCACTGGCACTCCTGTTGTGCCTCAGTCAGTGTCCAGATGGACATCAGGAAGAGCCCCAAGTGGGCACCCATGTCCATTGTCCATCAAGCCATGGCACATTAGTCACTCTTCTGGCTGCCTTTGCACAAAGGAAGCCCACACATGGTAGCTCTTTTAGATGACTATAGATGTTGCAAGACTATTCAATTATGCATGCACATAAGGCCACTTACAAAGATGTAAGTTGTAGGCAGAATGTTGCCTCGTGTGTTATACTAATTTGTTTCCTTTGAGTGAGTTATTGCCTCACCATAGATAAGGGAAGATAGTCTGGTAACTGAATCGCTGGAAAAAGAATCTAGACTGTACCATCACATTCAACATTTGCTGGCACATTCAACATTGGTTAAATATGTGGTGCAGAACCAGTCTTGACTTGAACTGTTCTTCATGTTTAAGTACATTTGCACAAAGATTTTTATTTATTTATTTATTTATTGCAATGGAGTTGATGTCATCATTTCAAATTGCAATTTTCCCTTAGTGGTCTTTATAATAATAGTAATAAGTTTGTGTACACAATCCATAATTAACTGGAAAGAGTGCAACATTAATTATTGCACTAAACTGTTAATCTGTGGGGCATTTGAGCCTCCCCTTTCTTTTTTCCTGTTAGCTAACCTGTCAGGGTCTAATAATTGTTGCCATGAACTGGGTTGGGTTGTGGTCCCTGAGGAAGGTGAATTCTCTTGTTCCATTAGCAAGAACGCATATAGATCATTTTCAGAACTAATCTAGGGCTAAAATCAATTATGTCTCTTGTATTTAAGAATTAAATTGACTCACCATGGGAGAAGGATAAAGGGGAAAAATACATTCTTCCTATTATGTCTAATTACAATTGTAAAACATTTTCCTTGAAAATGTAATTGCTGCCTGTTGAGACCATATCTGTGGCGCTTAAATTGTTTAGTTGACTCGTCTGATTGTCTTTCAAGTTTCTCCTTGGGACCGTTCAAATCATGAGGAAATGATCTCTAGTTTTCTTTAGGTTTTAAGGACCTTTGTGCGATCATTATATTAGAAGAAACAAGCATGACTTCTGAGTTTGTTCTCACAGTCACAGATAATCTCTTTCCATAATTAGTTTGCATAGGTAAGCACTAAAGAAGTATGATTGTCCTGATTCAGATTAACAATGTAATTCAGGACTATAGTCAATCATACTTCTTCAGTTTCTAAAAACTATGTTAATCAGTATTTGGAGGAATTAATGAGGCTCAAATGCCTTGATGAATAGCCATGTTTTCACTTGACATATAAATAATATGTGTTGGTGCCACTGGGCCTCCAACAACAACAACAACAATAATAATAATAAATTTTATTTATAACCCGCCTCTCTGCATCACAATCGAGGCGGGGAACAGCAATAATAAAAACAGAACAATAAATAAACATATAGTAGCAGCATCAGGGAGGGGCAGATAAAACCATCCTTTCGAGCCAGAGCGTTATTCCGGGAAGGCCTGCTGGAAGAGATCCGTCTTTATTGCCTTTTTAAAAGCAGCAAGAGTAGTAATGAGACGGATCTCGTCCGGCAGGCCATTCCAAAGTCTGGGAGCGGTTGCGGAGAAAGCCCTCTGAGAGGTCTGAGACAGCTTGGTTTTTACTGGCTGTAACAGATTCCTCCCAGAGGACCGCAGGGCGCTGGGGGGATCATATGGGGAGAGGTGGTCCCTAAGATAAGATGGACCCAAGCCATTCCAGAACTGGGGTACCATAGCTGAGAAGACCTTCTCCTTTGTCCCAATGCAGTGTCCCAACGCAGTCCAATTGGGCCTCTGGTCACATCACTATTTTACACTTAGGCAAATTGAGTTCCCTACATGTAAAATGGTGATGTGACTGGAGGCCCAAGTGGACCCAAGTGTCTCAGAGTGCTTGATGCCAGTTTTGACTGCTGTGCCAGCTTTCTTGGATAGAGATAATCTAGCCACAGTGATCCATGCACTGGTAACCTCCTGATTAGATCCTGTAATATGCTCTATGTAGGGCTGCCATTAAAGAAGACTAAGGGAGGGTCTACACCAGCCAGAATATTCCTGGAGTAGCCCAGAGTTGCCTCAGATTGCCAGATGGCTTTGTTCCATTGTGTCACCCAGAGCCACTGATGTAAGTTGCTCCCTCTGAAGTAAATAATGAGGTGCCCAGCATCAATCGCATGGCTGGGAACCTTGTTGTAACCTCAGAGGGGTGATTTGTACCAGTGGGAGCAGTGTTGAGTGGCATAGTTGGAGGTTTGTGTAGATAGCCCCCAGAGTTGCTCTGGGGTGTTCCAGATTTTCCTGTAAAATCCAGAACAAATGTTATTTTAATCTGGTTTAAGGGAAGGATGTCCTAGATTCATACTGAACTGCCTCACATCACAAAGGTAGTCCACACTCAAATTGGGGCTTTGGGGAGAAGTGGTTTAAATGGCCCATACGACAAGCCCTTAGAAGCTGCAGTTAGTGTAAATTGCAGCAGTTTCACTTTTCCTGATAGTTAGGGCTTCATTCTCTTTCCCAACTGATCATGGAAAGAATCCTTGAAATGAACTGGATAATGTCATGCTACTATAACATTTGTCTTTGTAGTGTCATCACTAAAGGGCAAGTAAAGATGATTTAGGAAACCTAGAAAAATCAGGAAAAACTCATTTTGATATACATTTATTTGAATGATATGCAAAAGGCTTGTTTAAATTTACCCTTGTTAGTCAAGATGAACAGATGTGTTTTTATACTTTAATATTTATTGTTATTTATCAAAAATTGTTATTTTTCACAGTAGCTTGAAAAAACACCCAGATCTGTTGACAAAATGAATTATATAAATATAAAGTATTTAAAAAAATGAAAACTTGATTTCAAATGAGAGCAGGGCTTCCACATTTGATCACATGGTTCGTCCTAGTCAATAGGAGTCATAAAGGGTGAACATCCTAGCCAATCCTAGTCAAGAAAGAGCAACGAAGATAAACAAAAGAAATTCAAAAAGTGTGTGTGTGGGGGTTTGAATTACTGAATAATATTGTCCTTTTATTAGTTACAACATTACTATGAAAAGGATGGAAGGTTGTGCTTTACATGATATTAAAAAATCTTATGAAAATTACACCTCTAGTTAATGCTGCTGGGATTAATTCCCTCAGTAAAAATGAATGCATAGCAATACCATGATCTTCTAGAGGGGATCTTGTAGGTGTCATACATATGCATATGTCCTTTTATGAATGCAATTTTACTTTGGGGGCATTGTGCAACAGACATAGGTACTTCATAACTGTGCAAGTGGAGTACTACAATTGCAACCAATGTACCTTATTTTCCTGCGTATAAGACTACTTTTTAACCTGCAAAATCTGTGGTTAAAGTGGGGGGGGTCGTCTTATACGCTGGGTATAAGGATAAGGAGGATAGAGGTGCTAAAACTCTATATTTTGACTTGAAAAATGGGGGGTCGTCTTATATGCCGGGTCGTCTTATGTGCCGGAAAATATGGTGTGTGCAGTTGCTCGTTCTTGAAAGGTACACAACTACCTGTATTTGTTGGTGCCTCCAATATGCTACTTTGTTCACTGGAATTGCAGAAGAAGCCATTGAACAATAGGACAATAAGCAAAAAGAAGGCATTGAACAACAGGACACTGCAAGTACACTGACAGATATACAATAGAAGTGTGGCAGCCACTGTATAACTGGATGATTATAGATTTAAGCTACACAAATATGATGTAGGATTTCAGCCCAGATCTATCAAAGGGAGAATTGCCACATAATTTGATTGTGATCATTGTCTTTCTAAATTTGTAATTTAAAATAATAAAATCATAGATTCACAGAGTTGGAAGAGACCTCAAGTGCCATCCAATCTAACCCCCTGCCATGAAGGAACACCCAATCAAAGCACCCCCATCAGATTACCATCCAAACTCTGTTTAAAAACCTCCAAAGAAGGAGACTCCACCACACTATGAAGTAGTGTGTTCCACTGTTTTACTGTCAGGAAGTTCCTCCTAATGTTGAAGTGGACCTGCTTTTACTGTAGTTTGAATCCATTGCTTCAGGTCCTATTCTTTGGAGCAGCAGAAAACAAACTTGTTCCTTCTTCCATATGACATCCCTTCAAATATTTAAACAGGGCTATTGTATCACCCCCTTAACTTTCTCTTCCCCAAGCTAAACATACCCTGTTCCCCAAGCCTCTCATCATAAGGCATGATTTCCAGACCCTTCACCATTTTGGTTGCCCTACTTTGGACATGCTCCAGCTTGTCAACATCTTTTTTGAACTGTGGTGCCCAGAACTAGACACAGTATTCCAGGTGAGGCCTGACCAAAAGAGAATATAGTGTTACTATCACCTCCCTTGATCAAGGAACTATACTTCTATTTATGCAGCTTAAAATCACATTGGTTTTTTTTTTTTTAGCTGCCACATCACACTGTTCACTCATCTTTAACTTGTGATCTACTAGAACTTCTAGATCCCTTTTACATGTAATCTTTTTGAGCCAGGTGTTCCCCATCCTATATCTATGCATTTCATTTTTTTCTGCCTAAGTGCAGTACCTTACACCCCTTTCCAGGCAGATCTCTATGATTTTCTAAGATCCTGATGTGGTTGGAATTTAAGGGAAGATAGGGGGGTTGCAGACTGCCAGAAATAGTGCAAATTGAGTCCACTTTTAGGGTTAGGGTTAGTGCTAGGGAGTCATGGTAATTTTTTTTTTCTGAGACATTGAACCTTCTCTGTCAGAGAGCTCTGGTGCCACAATAAAATACAGTTCCCATGATTCCCTAACCCTAACCCTAACCCTAAAAGTGGACTCAATTTGCACTATTTCTGGCAGTCTGCAACCAGTAAGACCATGCAAAATTTGGTTTGTACAAAAGGAAAATCACTTTGGCCTGTTTATTTTTGGAATTCCAAGCTATCTGTGGATTTTGTAAAGGATTAGAAGGGCCACAATCTTGCTTTCCTAAGATGTGTTACTTGTCTGAAAGCTCTCTGGTTCTTTCAGCTGAACAGGACCTCCAGATTTGCTTCAAAACTTGACATAAAAAATCAACAACTCAGTCATAAGTTGGAGATGTGTGGGGACTCTTCTTCTGCTGAGAAATTTTTGGATGTTTCACCTGATCTGCTTCCTCTACATTTGTCTTCAAATGTTGCTTTAGATGAAACGCCAACAGAGCAGTGACTGCAATGTTAGAATAATAGTTGACTTACTTGCCCCCTTGCAGTATGTTTCTCTCAGATAATTCACTCTAGTGTTTGTAGCATCTTCCTCCACATTTCTCACAGTAGCTTGAAAAAACACCCAGATCTGTTGACAAAATTAGTAAGTCCAAGAGATTTTCAGGAAGGACACTTCCCAGGGGTATAGTCTGTACAAACACAGGGCTGGCATCCATAAACATGTGCTGTTTAAAGCAGAACCAGATGGGAGATAAGACAGCTGGGTAACTTCATCTGATGTATGGAAGGATTCAGAACCTGATTTGACTGGAGAATATCTGATTGACCTTGAACCTGGAACACCTGTCAACAGGGAATCTATTGGCTCCATTCTTTGGCAATGCTGGTGAATTATTCTGTTCAGAGGTGACACAACAGGCATGGAATGTCACAGCAGGATTGCTGACACAAGGAAGGAGAAAGAATAGTGATGCTGAAGTTCTTCCAGTGACAAAATTTATGGCTTTGGCTGTCAGTTATTCAGACTCAAATCCTCCATACCAGGAATAGGATGGAACAAGCTTCTTTTCTGCTGCTTTTACCCACTTGGGCATGAATCAATGAAGTCAAATTATAAGGGGAAAAAAGAGAGATTCCACCTAAATATTAGGAAGAACTTTGTGTAGCCAAAATCTCTTTAGGGGAATCTTTGCATATTTTTCAAAAAGGATGTGGAGAAACTGGAGTGTGTCCAAAGGAGGGCAAC
>CM034703.1:10344200-10361449 GCA_020142125.1 Phrynosoma platyrhinos | reverse complement strand
CTATGATTCTATGATTCTATTATTCTAATTTGGCTGTGTTACAAAACAGCCCTAGGATACATCCCAGAATTTACAGAGAGGCTGGGGAATGTAAAGAAAGGACAGAGGCAAAATTCTCTCAATGAGTTGAATGTTTATTAAGGGGACCACACATCAAAATATGCACTTACTTATACAAAAGGCTCAGGAATAGAGGAAATAGCTTTGGAATAGACCCACAGACTGAACTAACAGTGATACTTACAAAAGCTTGGTTTGACTCTGGAGGATCTGATTGAATGGTGGGCACTAGACTGTGCTGCTCTGGAGCACTGAATTGGAGTTGAACACTAGGCAGAATTCATAATGACATAGAGTCATTATGAATTTTATCTAGCTCAAGGAACAAAGGATTTTGGTGACCTTATATAGGATAAAACTGGCCCCAGGAAAAGATGCTTCAAAGGGTGGGCAAATGTGCATAGAAGCAAGATCATTCAAGATAGTAATTTCAAGGTGGGAATGGGCTTTTAATTAGGATTCTGGTTTGGTGGGAGAACATCCTGGTTGTAAATTACTTTAGCCTTCCTGTCTTCTGGAAGTGTGAATTCCTTTCCTAAATGTGACTCCTAACCCCCTCCCCCTTTTGATCTCTATCTGCTTGCCCTGCATATGTGGTCTCAGGCTTTTGGGTTCATGGTGGCTCATAGCTTCTGGGTCTGCTTAGGGTCATGGCAAGGAAAGCATACCCAAACACAAAATTGGGGAAGACGTTCAGTGTGTTCAATGATGGAATTAAGTGCCTCATAGGGCAATGGGATCTCCTTTGGGGGTCTTTTAACAGAGGTTGGATGACCATCATTTGAAAGCGCATTAATTAGGTATTCCTGCATGCCAAGGGTTGGACTGGATGTGCCTTGTGGCTCCTTCTAACTCCATGGTTTTATTAAATTTTCTCATTCTTGATATGAGAGAGTGTCTTGAGAGATGGGAAAATGTTTGCAAATATCCATAAAATTGTCAAAAAACAAACAAACAAACAAAAAAAACCAACCCCCCTTTTTTAGTGTTGGGAAGCCCTGATGAAAAGAACTTTGGAATGAAAATAATCTTTGCATATTATTTATGTATCTTATTTCCTGTGTAGAAAAAATGCTATTTCCTGAACAGAAAATATTTCCTGTGCAAAACAACCAGTTGCAAATTTTAAGCAAAATAATTCCTGAACAGCATAGATTTTTGTCAGTGCAGGATTCTGTTCACTGGGGTTTCTTGACACTCATTTTGTCAATCAATTTTTGGAGGCTATTTTCAAATATTCTTCCCATTCCTAATCTCTTGTATAAAGTTATGTCTTCATAACTACATCTCCTAGTGTTACCCCTAAATCCCATTTTTAAGCAATATAGGACCTTTGCAGACTGCCAAAAAATAATGCAAATTGAGTCCACTTTAATTGCCCTGACTCAGTGCTAGGGAATCATGGAAACTGTAGTTTATTGTGGCATCAGAGCTCTCTGACAGAGAAGGCTCAATGTCTCAGAAAAAAATACAATTCCCATGATTCCCTAGCACTGAGCCAAGGCAGTTAAAGTAGACTCAATTTGCACTATTTCTAGCAATCTGCAAAGGCCTGAAGTCTATTTCCACAACTCAACTATTTGTTGACCCACAATGGAAAATAAAATAGACTGAAGCTGCATCTGGACTGCAGAATTAATGCAATTTGACACCACTTCAACTGCCATGGCTCAATGCTATGGAATTCTGAGATTTGTAATTTTGGGAGATATTAGCCTTCTCTGTCAGCTCTGGTACCACAACAAGCTACAAATCCCAAGATTCCATAGAATAGAGCCATGGCAGTTAAAGTGGTATCAGATTGCATTATTTCCACAGTGCAGATGCAGCCTGAGAGATCTCTGAAGATTATAACAGAATATTCAGTTACAGGAAAATGGTGGGATGCATGGCTCTCAAAAAACATGGAAATGACTATTGAGAGTGCTACATGGGAAGAACTTGGTTGCTTCATGGTAAAAAATTCTGATCTCCACAACACTAAAAATGTGGGTTGGACTTATGCTGTCATAACTCACCAATGGGATACTAAGTATATGATATTTTACAAAATGAAGAAACAAAATTCTGCAGTAAAAGTCTGTCTAAAGAAAAAATCTCTTTAGCAGCCTTTTACATGTATATCATCTTTTTGTCCTCCTATGCTTTTCTTGCACAAGACCACAATATATTCTGAATGAATCCCTTGGAAACTCATTCTTTGCCCCCTTTCCTCCCCTTCCTCCCTGTCTCCATTCTGTTTTCCATTTTCCTAAATTTATCCACACCAAATTTGAGGAGGATGTTGTAAATCATAGTACTTAGTCAGGGAGCTTAACTGAAAATTGTATCTTGATGAGATGCCTCTTCTCAGCAACCCTTCTCCCATGGTGGATTGCCTTTCTTTTTTGAAAAACCAAGTATTCAGATGGTCCCGCTCAAACAGCAGACTTCTTCCCATTATATTCGGTGCCTTCCCTTCCCTGTTGCTGCTTCCCCAGATGTTTGAGGTGACTCCACCATCCCCAGGTTGGGTCTCATTTTGTTATTTCTGCCCTGGGTTCTCAAGTCTCTTAGGCCTCTTTGTATCATGTTCCAGACTTTGTCCTGGAACTCTGCCTGCTTCCTCTCCCAATGGCAACATATGTTCTTCTAAGTGCAGCTGGCTCCTTGCAAAAGCTGGGACTTGCTTAAGATTTCATTCCCTTCACTCATATATCACATCTGTGATGCACAGATACTGCTCTGGGAGTTCTTTGGATGCATTTCCAGATAATCTGCAATTTTGAATCTCACAGTTTTATTACTGGGACTCAGTTCCCTAGTTGATCTTGCCTTTATTGCAAGACTATGTGAAAGGTGGTGGAAATCTTGCAGGGAATGTAGAATCACCATCGTATCCTTGTCTTCGTCCTCCTCAGTCACAACCATCATGGTCATAATTGTGCCACCATTAGCATACATATCACTTTTCAGAGTTTCATAAAGCCACTGTTGTGCCCTCTATGTGTGCCTACTGTTTAAAATGAAGCTATTAGGTTGCCAATTCAGAATAGGAAGGGAAAGACTATTAATAAATTTCCCCCACCCCAAGTTGAACAAGCCATGTTCCAACAACTGGAAAACTCCATTGGAATGAATAATATACCAGTAAGAATTTTGGGAGCCAATGTAGGACCTTTGCAGACTGCCAGAAATAGTGCAAATTGAGTCCACTTTAACTGTGCTAAGGAATCATGGGAACTGTAGTTTATTGTGGCACCAGAGCTCTCTGACAGAGAAGGCTCAATGTCTCAGAAAAAAAAAATACAATTCCCATGTTTCCCTAGCACTGAGCCAGGACAGTTAAAGTGATCTCAGTTTGCAATATTTCTAGCAGTCTTTGAGCATTTGACTATGAGTCTGGAGACCAGGGTTCAGTTCCCAGCTCAGCCATGGAAATCTGAGTGGCTGGATGACCTTGGGCAAGTTGCACTCTCTCAGCCTCAGGGCAAAACCTTCTCTGAACAAATCTTGCCAAGAAAACCCCAGGATAGGTTTGCCTTTGGGTTGCCATAAGTTGGAAATGACTTGAAGGCACACTACACACAGACACACAGACACACACACACAAATTTTGTGCAATTTCTAAAGTTTGTGAAGAGGGATTAATATGCACAGAAAAACACATGGTTCTTTGCACAACTGTCCCCTCTAGTGTTTTTTTATGCAAAAAAAAAAAATTGCATTCCTTGTGTATAGAACATGTATTCCTGTACAGGAAATACTGTTCTCTTCACCAGAAACAGGATTTTTGCACCAACATAAAAATCACAGCCTATTTTCTATGGGTCAGTTAGTTACGATCACATAAGGCTACAGCTGCACTGCAGAAATAATACAGTTTGACACCACTACAACTGCTATGAATCAATGCTATGGATTTCTGAGAACTGTAGTTTTGTGACACATTTAGCCTTCTCTAACAGAGCGCTCTTGTGCCACAACAAATGATAAATCCCAGGATTCCATAGCAGTGGGCCACGGCAGTTAAAGCTGTGTCAAACTGCATTATTTCTTCATTGTGGACACAGCCTCAGCTATGATTGCCTAATGCACTCACTCATTGATGGGGTTAGTGTGACTTCTGCAAAATGAAGGTCATCATTCTAGGAAGAAGTGTGTATGCATATGTCAATCTGGGGAGATTATTGCACGTCTTAAAAACCCCTGCTTACCTCTCCCGAAATGAAGGCTAATTTGCACTGCAGCCAGGTTCTATTGCATGGGTTTTGAAGCGGAATCCACCATCTGAGTACATCTCTGCTCCAACGTGGGTCACAAAATGCACTCTGGCAGCCATTTTTTCAAGTTCTTCTGACTGAAAAAGTCTCAGTTGTGCTGCAACCAGATTCTATTGCATGACTTTTGCAGTGAAATCTGCCATCTTACATCTCCACTTTAATGCGGGTCCCAAAACACACTCAGAATGACTTTGAAAAATGGCCACCGGAGTGCATTTTGGGATCCACGTTGGAGTGGGGATGTACTTGGATGGCGAATTCTGCTGCAAAAGCCATGCAATAGAACCCGGCTGCAGGATGAATTGGCCTTCAAACTGGCAGAGATCAGCAGGGTTTTTAAATCTCCTGGGTGTGCGATCATCTCCTGGGTGTGCAGTTTCCTTCCTTTTGGATTATTTAGTTCTGTAAGATCCCAACAGAAGCATGCAGGTAGTTTTATTGTAAACACTTTTGATATGAATTTTCAAAGAAAAAATGTGGAAACATGTTTGATGAGAAGAAGAAGAGGCTTTTTTCAAAGTGAAATTCCATAAATTCCATTAAAAGGCCAAGCAGGTAAACATCTAAGTTCTCTGTGAATTCAGTTGTGACTCTATGAAAAACTGCAGTTTTCAAAGATTTTTTTCACAGCAGGAAGAAAATTGAGAAAACTGGCTGCCTTGAAGAACTAATTTAGTAAATAATTACATTTCTATATGATTTCACTGTAATTACTATAGCGACACCCTAACGAAACCTAGGATTTGTAGTTTAGGGAGAGATGTTGAGAATTCTAAGTCAGAAACACGAATTCAAATTGCTACTTGGCTGTGGAAACCCAATTAATGACCTTGGACAAGTCACAATCTCTCAGCCTCAAAGGAGAGCAATGGGAAAACCCCTATGAATAAATCTTGCCAAGAAAACCTCCAGAAAGGGTTGGTGTAAGTCAGAAATTATTTGAAAGCACACAACAACAAATTTAGAATTCTAAACCAGAGTGTTCTACAGATTCCAAACTATAATTCCATCGGATGCTTCCATGTCACTTAAAGTGAAGCAATAGTGCCATAACTGTGTAGTGTGGACTTGCCCCAGCCTTGAGGGATGAATCTTTAACATCTTTAACAGGTATGCAAACACCCCAAATGGTCCTCTTCATGTTGGGATTAACTATAACTTTACATTTGGGTGAGTAAGAATTTCTTTAATTTATTTTTTGAACTCTCAGGAGCTCAGACTGAAACGGAAATAATTTGATTTTTTTAAAAATAAAATAAAATAAATATATGTGGGAGAAACCAAAACTGATATATTTGTCCTCCCCTCTTCTCATCAGCCAAAGTAATAATTTTTTTCCAGTTGGACAATCAGAGTAACCTCAATTTGTAACACATTTTGTGACTGGAGCACCATCCCCATTCAGCAAAAATGAAATCTGCTGTCACAAAGTAATTGAAAGAAGTGATAACCTTTTCATCTCTCTTTTGCTTGAATGAGAGAACAATTCAGCAGTGGGCTCAGTCAATCAAGACAGGATCTCCTATTATGAAATATAAAAAAGTCAGTTTGAGTGTCAAGCTCAGAAGCAAGGGATGCAAAATTTTGTGAAAAGGAGGGTGCTGCATTTTGTACTTCTGGTACACTCCACATGCTCAAAGAATCAGGGAAAAATATGTCAAATTTAAGCACATTACAAACAGGGGTTTCCATTGTCTAAGGCTCTGGGAATTCCATGCTATTCTACAGATATTACATGGGTCAAGAGAAAACGATGGCCCAGATTGCAAAGACTGCTGATGTCTCAAAATAAATGTCAAAGCTTTTTCTCCTGTTCCTTCCATATATATATATATATATATATATATATATATATATATATATATAAAATTTCCAACATATTTTTTTCTTAGCACTGAGCTCAAATGTCTTACTTCTTTTGTATTCTTTTGGGTGACTCTCAAAAAGGGCTTCTCGCTTGCAACAATTTCTAGAGCATTCCATCAGCAATATCACCTGGCAGATATTTGATAACCTTTATAGTTCAGATAGAACATAGGAAACTCACTTACATTGACCCAAGCTGTATCTGTACTGTAGAAATAATGAAATTTGACACCACTGTAACTGCCATGGCTCAATGCTATAGAATTCTGGGATTTGTAGTTTTGTGAGCTGTTTAGCCTTCTGTGTCAGTGAACTCTGGTGCCACAACAACTAAA
Organism: Phrynosoma platyrhinos; assembly: GCA_020142125.1. Taxonomy (NCBI): domain Eukaryota; kingdom Metazoa; phylum Chordata; class Lepidosauria; order Squamata; family Phrynosomatidae; genus Phrynosoma; species Phrynosoma platyrhinos. The sequence continues at coordinate 10,354,926 of CM034703.1, read as the reverse complement.
AATCCTACAATTCCTTAACATTCAGCCATAGCAGTTAAAGTGACATAAAACTGCATTATTTCTGCACTACAGGGTGCATCTACACTGCAAACAAACAAGCAAAACTTATCTTTGTGGAGTAATCCCCTATATGCCTAACCATGAATATTTGTTGGAGGAAATCTGTTCAGCTATCCTTACAAACTACTTTCAAGAGTATCAATGTTAAAAAACATTTCCTATACATGAGATTGTGCTATGCATTATCTGTAATACAGTTATATCAGTTTTGTACCATTTTAACTGTCCTGGCCCCATCCTATAGAATCCTGGGATTTGTAGCTTGATGAGCTATTAAGACTTCTACCTTGAATTCTAAGTACCTCACCAAACCTACAAACCCCAGGATTCCATAATTTGGAGTCATGACAGTTAACACAATATACCTCTGTACTGTAGATGCAGCATATACAGTCAGCCCTCCATAGCCACAGATTCTTTATCAATGAATTCAGTCATTCATGGCTTGAAAATAGATGATGGATGAATAGATAGATAGATAGATATTCCAAAAAGCAAACCTTGATTTTGTCATTTTTTATAAGGGATACCATTCTACTATGCCCTTGTATGTAAAGGGACTTGCACATCTATGGATTTATGTATCCACAGGGGGTCATGGAACCAAATTTCACCAGATACCAAGAATCCACTCTATGTCAGTATGTCAGGGAGGCATTCCCAGGGACTGTCTAATATACATTTACTCTTTCTGTTATTTGGGCAGACAGTGGATGTTGCTGTTTAATTGTTGTAATTGTTCCTTGCTTTTAATTCATTTTTATTATTTTACCTATTGTTTTGTATTTTTAGATTGTATGCCTTTGGCAGGTTTTTATTTCTATTTTATGCTTTGGTTGTCTCTTTGTACAGCGCTGTGTACATTGACAGTGCTTTAGAAATAAACTTTAATAATAATAATAATAATAATAATGTCAACAGAAACAGAAAGGAAGACTTGACAAAATAATGGAGTGTCTTTCTTCTTACTGTAATCCTATGCTAAGCCCTCTAAAATGCCAATTCTATAAGTAGTCTGGACTTGCATATGAGGTAAAGGAATTATGAGTGCTACCACCCACCCATAATTGTCACACAACCCATTCTAGTATCAAAGGATGAACATGAGCATTCCACAAGCTGTTGAAACAAAGCAATTCTCATCATCCCATGATGGTAGAGCTCAAGTGCTATGGTGCAGACTAAAGGGCATGCCTATCTTTCATTAACACATCCATTTACATGACTCTGGCGGGCAATCTAGTGCTCCGTGCATTAAGGAATTTACATAATGAACCTGCTTACATCTTAAGGAAGGTGTACAAATGCAATTCCTTTCATACTGATAGAGGTCTTTGTATTAACCTTATCATACACAGTGATGTGGAAAAGTTAATGTTGGTGTGATGGGAAGTGTTTCTCAGCATATTAGACAGGGAGCAAATTATTGCCTGGATGTGATTACTGCTTAGTATTTCTTAATGCCAGATGAGTGTTCCTGGGAGGGAGTTCTCATGCAGCAGTGGGGACACCTAGTGTAAGGACATTTAATGCTTAGTTTTAACTATGGCCTATGGTTAAAAAACAACAACAACAACAACAACAACAACAATGGTCTAGGTCCAGTTGTTAGCCCTAACCAGAGTATATCAGTTGAGCATTTGAATAAATCAATATTTCTGTAAATCCAGTTCATTCAACATGTCTACACTAGCTGGGATGAGCATTTGTGCATAATCCTATAGTTTACCATTTAGGCTGAAAATAAACCCTATGATTTAGGGACAATGACTCTCTCCCAATAAAACAAACCAATTTCCTAAATGGTATCTCTAGGTCATTCCATCAGCAATGTCGGCTGGCAGATATTGGAGAACCTTCATGGTCCAGATGGAACATAGGTGGGTATGGGCAGTGGGATGAGTATGGCCATAATAAAGATCTCTTTCATTATAGCTTTATTCTATTTGTTCTGCCTTTCCTAACTTGTTGTTGTGTGCCTGCATGTTGTTTCTGACCTATGGCGATCCTAAGGTGAATCTAGCATAGTGTTTTCTGGGGCTGAGAGTGTGTGATTCAACCAAAGTCACACAAGACCAAGTGGGGAATTGAACCTTGATCTAAAGAGTTATAGTCCAATGCTCAGACCACTATGCTACAATAACTCCCTATTTCTAACTAGAGCAGATCCATTTTTGAAAGAAGAGTCCAATGATTCCACTCTGGCTGGGACTAACAAGATAGTTTAGGCCCACTTTTCCTATCCTTCATGGTTCAGCTCTCTAAAAGGAGGATTTATCTCACTATTCATCTTTTATGACTGACAAATTGGTCAGTACTATTTTGTTTTGATTATCATTCTTACGAGAGGGTATCGTAAAAATTTAATTATTACCTTTAACAAAATTGACAGAAAGTTTGTTTTGATTTGTAGTTGTTAACTTATCTCTACGTAGCCACCATTCAGATTTACACATTTTCCCCAGTATTTCTTGACCCTCTGAATACTGTTTTTGTAGAAGTCTGCAGATTACACCTTAAACCACTCTGCCACTTCATGAATGATGTCATCTGTGTTGTCAAATTTATGACCTCACAATGGATTTTTCAATTTTGGGAAAAGAAATACACTTGATGGTGATGATGACACTGACAAAATTTCATCAATATACCATAATAACTTCCGGGTGATAATTATTACTTTATGATACCCTCTCGTACTTCTCCATCTTACACTTTAGTCACTTCTGGCACAACCTGTAACAAAAATAAAGGACACAATGAGCTGATTTTCTCAACATCATGCACTTAGGGACCAACAATGACACTGACAAAATTTCATCAATATACCATAATAACTTCCAGGTGATAATTATTACTTCTTATTGTGAGATAATGACATTAGGTTTTCTTAAAATGACTGGGACTCTGTTAGTGGCATTTGTTGTTGTTGTTAACTGTCCTTGAATCGATCTCAACTCATGGCAACTCTATGAATGAAACATCTCCAAGACCCTCTGTCCTCCACTGCTTTGCTTAATTCCTGCAACCCCATACCTGCAACCCCATGCCTCCTTAATAGAGTCCATCCATCTGGGGCCTTCCTCTTTTCTTACTTCCCTCCATCTTTTCCAGCATTATTGTTTTTTCCCAAAGAGTCCTTCCTTCTAACAATGTGTCTGAAGTATGACAGTCTCAGTTTGGTCATTTTGGGTTCCAGGGAGGTTTCTGGCTTGATCTGCTCTAGGACCCACTTGTTTGTCCTTTTGGCTGTCCATGGGATCCTCAGCACTCTTCTCCAACACCACATTCTCTCAAATGCATTGATTTTCTTCCTATCATCTTTCTTAACTGTCCAGATCTCACAGACATACATAGTAATAGGGAATACAATGGCCTGTATGATTCTAACTTTTGTTCTGCATTGTATATCTTTGCATTTTAGAATCTTTTCTAGTTCTTTCATAGCCACCTTCCCCATTCTTATCCTTCTTCTGATTTACTGGCTGTAGTCCCCATTGCTATCAATATTGGAGCCCAGGTATGGGAATTCTTTTACTATTTCCATTTCTTCATTGTCTAGGTTGAACTTGTGAAGGTCCTTGGTGTAAGTTTCCTTTATCCTGTGTATGTTAATTTTGGAGGGGCACTGTGGAGACTGGAATTCCCTCCCCCCCTCCTGCAGCATCCAAAGCCCCCCACCAAAGAATTACTGTACAGTATTCATAGTTCCCATTGTGACCATTTCATGTCTTGTGGGAACCTAGCAAGAACAGAGAAGCATCTGGCTATGAACCTGTAGTTAGACGTGAAATGATTACAGGAGTGCTGAGACCTCTGCAGCACCCCAACATCTCAATGTTGACTAAATCATTTTGCATCTGGCTACGTGGGGACCAAGAAAGAGCAGAGCAGCATCTGTCTATGTTGCTTTAGTCAGGTGTGAAATGATTACAGTTGTGCTGAGACCTCAACAGTACCCCAGCATCTCAGTTCTGATTTAACATTTTGCATCTGGCTATGTGGACATAGCCAGATGTTCCTCCAATCCTGCTCATTCCCTACAAGATAAGGGATAGCCACACAAAGGAGGGGGCTTCAGAGGCTGTACAATAAGTCCTTAGTGTTTGTATACAGCTCAGCTTAGTGTAGGTCTATATGCAGAACTACTACACTATGGTGAACCATAGAACATTACAGTCAATATATCCCAATTTGGCCTTAAATGCTTAGCTTACATTTAGGGACTGCTTAGTTCAGTATGAAGCAGTACAGAAATGTAACTGCTATTGCTATTAAAGGCAGGAAGATATCAGACAGCCTTGTGAAAACCCATGGAGGCTTAGTATTACACTAATTGTTATAGTTAATATTTAAACTGCTTCATCCTGATGTATTGTGAATACATGTTAAACATTTTTTAGCCACATAAATTTGGGTGGGGGTAGGGGTGGAGACAGCCAGCATGGCACAGTGGTTTGAATGTTGGACTACAACTCTGCCAACCAGGGTCTGATTCCCAGCTTGGCCATGAAACCCACTGGATGACCTTGGACAAGTCACATGCCCCTGGGGGAAGCAAAGGCAACCTCTTTTAAACAAATCATATCAAGAAAACCTCGTAATAGGTTTGCCTTGGGGTCACCGTAAGTCGGAAACATCTTGAAGGCACACAACAACAAAGAGGTGTATGAGTGTAATTTGTGAGCTTGTGGACATCAGTAATTTATAAATATTCTTGTATAGTATAGATTTCATATATGTGTAAATAATATTTGTTTTAATATGTATTATTGTATGCTTTGCAGTAACATATCATTAAAAGCAATGCATTCATTATAATTACCAATTGAACTACTCCAATCAGGGCTAAGCAGTTGGATTTAGGTCAAGAACCTATCATTAAGGGTGAAAATAAAACATAAATAAACAAATGCAAAACCTAAAGTTGTTCCCATGAAGTTTTGTGCTGAATTTTCATGAGCATGGATTATCAGTGCACACGTTACCATTCATGAGCTGCTAAAATATTTATGGTAGGGTAGTGAGAGACCTTACCTTCCACAACTTTACAGATTTTTTTGCATCCACTCACATGCATTGCTTGTCAACCTGCTATGGCTCTGAAAGCATGCATATGTGTATATGTTGCCCAGACAACTGTACAGACCTTCCATGCTTTTTTTGGTGAAATAGTTATATTTTTCTGCTTGTCAGCATTACAAAGATAGCTCAGAAAACTGTGGGTATCATAAAGAAAAACACAAGTTCCCTTACACACACCATTGTCCTGTTTTGGCCATTACAAAACAGATGTATTCAGATCATACATGTCTAAAATCCTGTGAGTGTAATCATTCCACATGCAGTTCAGCATTCTTGGTGACATAACTTTTTGTCAGTCTTATCACTTCATTCATTGGGAATGTACAAACAGCTCCTGTGCATCCCCACTTTCACAATGGGGCAATAGCACATTGTCAGATATATAATTGGCTGCATAGCATCAGTATTCAGTAGAGGAGTGAGAATCCAGCTATATAGGTATGTGTTTTTGGATGGTGCATAACTTTGTCAATGCCTTCAATGCTACACTTGATTCAACAGCATTTCAGAAACAGCCATTGAACATTCCACATTGCATATGGGGTGACAAGCAAACACATTCACAGATACATAATCTGTTGCACAATCCTGGTATTCAGCAGAAGGGTGGCATAATTATATGAATATATGTTTGCATTATGCAAGCGTAATGAGGATCTTGTTGGAATACTTTCATCCAGTTCCAGTGCTAGTGGCATATATTTATGAATGGTTGGGTCAGCACCACAACTTGGAATAGTTATTTTGGGGACTACATCTCCCCAAACTTCTAGTCAACATAGGAGTTGTAATAAAAACAAATGACATTTCTAAACTCTGGGCAGTTTGTGGGCTCAGCAAACAAGGGTGTGTTCCCTCTTCTACATAATGGCATGTGCCTCCTTTTGAACATTTTTGCTCACCCCTTTGCAAAGTAATGAAAAGCAAATAACTAAAAAAGGAATGAGTATATTTTGCTGGTATCTTTCTTTAAAATGTCAATGAAATGTAAAATGCTACCATCTGTGCTCAGCCCTACTTTTATGAATGAGAAAACACTGAAAATAGCAGAATTAAAATGATGGCTTTGCTTTCAGTATTTGCTTTGGAAGAAACACATTTAATGCAGCTGAATAAATGAGCCTTTCTTCAAACATTAATCTTACCAGTGATTCATAAGACAGAATCCTGTTGGTGTCTTATGCATGCCTAAGTTCTTCCAGAGAAGTGGATGGACAGTTTTGTCCAATATAGAACAGGTTTATAGAAACAGAACTGTAACACCATTTTACATGGGCATGGATTGTGCTTTCATGTGCATGTAGATTGCACAAGGGTGCACTTTTTACATGGATGGATATTGTTCATGGTACATGGATGTGCATGTACATTTGGTTGTGTACTTGTGCCTATGTTCATTTGTGCAACATTATTATTCATAAGAGCTACTTAACACAATATGCAACTCCATATGCAGAAATGTATGCCATGATGTAGGATTTGGGGCAAGCAATAATAGAAAAGGTGCAGTGAAGGGAGGAAAACAAAATAATATTATGGCCAAGCAGCAATTATTCAAAGTCCTATTGAAAAACAAAGAGCCTCACTTGGTACTGAAAAGTGTTTAGCAGAGAGGTCAGCTGGAGTTTGGGCAGGGGGAAGACATCAGAGATCCTGAGGAATATTATGACATGAACTAGTGGTTGAATTTCCCTCATCCTTTTGACCATTCTTCAATTGGTGCATTATGCTGATGTAACCATGCCACTGTAGGCAGTGGCATCAGGAGAAGAAAAAAAAAGGCTGTAGTAAAACAAGTGTGGTTCACCACTCATATTTCTTTAGACTGAGGGACTGAGGGACTTTGCCATTTGTCTGCTGATTTGGATTCTGTCTGAGATGCTATTATCACCTTCTAGCCACCTAGTTGCCCAATTCATGGTGGTGGTCGAAACCAAATGAGCAGAGTTAACACCAACATGCCACTTAAGCATTCTTAAGTATTGGAATCTCAGGATATTTCTATAGGATGAACATGTAATCTTTTAGGCTATTTATTATATAGATTAATAGATATACAGTTGTCCCTTCACATCTGTGGCTTTGACTTTTGTGGATTTGATTAGTCACAGATTTGATTAATATGTTCTCTTTAGGAATCTCTAGGTCTTCCAGCACAACTCTATTGGATGTTAACTATGGAGTCCCACTGCAGGAGACCTAGAGATTTCTAAAGAAAATACTTCTCTATGCACTTGTAGGTCTTCCAGCATGTGTCTGTGGATGTTGACCACAGAGTTGTGCTGGAGGACCTAGAGATTCCTAGATTCTCTCAGCTAAACAAAATAGTGGATTTTTATTTGCAGTTTTCCCACTTTCACAGGGGTCCTGTGTCCCTAACACCAGTGAATGTGGAGGGCCCACTGTACAAACATATGTATTCTCCTTAGGGACAGACACAGACATGTCAGTATCTGGGCATCTACCTGCATCACACCACACCACACTGCATATATGGCATTATACATTTACTGCATTCCAGAACATGGCAAGTAAGATGTTGCATTTTAATAAAGAATGAATCTTTCTCTCTCTTCATCTCTTTAACAGACTTCTTAATAGTTAACACATAGAGGAACACTACCTTCTTAATATAACCTAGTCATTCATCTGTTCAAGTATACATTCTCATCTGCTGAGGAACTATGCATCTCTGCACAAGCATCTGTGAACACACAGGCATTGAACACTGTTAATCTTCACAGCATCCACTATGTCCATAGGCATCCCAATGGGCATCCATTACAATCATAATGGGACATATATCTTATAATGTTCTTGTAAAGTGCCATGTACAGTGGCCATGCTATATAAATAAATAAATTGATGATGATGATGATGATGATGATGATGATGATGATGATGAGCAGCAGCAGCAGCAGCAGCAACACATTCAAGTTGCAATGCTGGCCCTTCCTATACAAAATCTGCATTTCCTGGACCAGCTCACCAACACATTGTTATTCAATAAAACTCATCAATGCGGCATCGCTCAGAAAAGTAACTTTTGGATTATATCATGCTGTTTGGGAATTTTGTACTCCACCCTATGGAATCTTGAGATTTTTAGTTTGATGAGGACTTTAGAATTAAGTGAAAGAGAATTCTAGAGCTGTAATTCAGGGGTTTTCTAGACCTCTCTGGCAAAGAATTCTAAGGCCCTCACCAAACTACATATTCTAGGGTTCTGTAAGATGGAACCATGGCAGCTAAAGTGCTACCCCTTCTGCTGTAGTTATGAGTGCAGATACACTCCAGACTTTGAAAAACATATTTTGGATTACATCTCCCAGAACCCCCCCTCCCCAGCCAACAAGTGTTTACTGATTATGACATGCAAGTTTGTTGTAATTTCTCAACAGGTTGGCTTCAACTTATGATGACAATATGAATAAGACACCACCAAGAACCCATTTATCAACAGACCTAGTTAGGCCATGTTGTTACTATTGTATTATTCAGAGTCTCATCAGCATTCTCATCCCATGCATGTCATGTGTTATGTCGTGAGACCTTTTACGTTTCTTTTTGCATCAAAATCAATGTGTATTTTGGCACTTACTTCCTTGTGTATATATTTTTTCATAATGCATGTATTTTTAATGCTTTTCACCATTCCCAAAGGGTGTTAATGTGCCTGTTTCAAATATATTTATTTTTTTTTGTCATCCTCATTTACTTTGGTAAGTCAAATAAAATGGAGGAGGAGAGGAAAAAGGATGCTGGTGGTTACCTTCTAATGACATGAAACCAAAAGCTAAAAACACACTTTCATTAAAAGTCTCAGAAACCATGAATTGGATACATTGGCTTAAAAAACCCTTCAGTTAATATGAATTTCTTTTTCATCCTGATGTGCAAGTCATGTTAAAAATTTCAGTCACCAAATACACATTGACTTTTCCTGGTGGAGGGCAGATTCTCTTCCACCCCCACATTCATTAATGAGAAGAAAATGTGGCTAAAGTCTCATTTCTCTGTCTGTCCCTCCCCTCCCCAATTTTCCGATGTCCTACTTTTCTCCAAGCACTAATTTAAAATGCATTCTACTGTTGCAGAGAGCCTACTTAACTGCTAAGGAGTGCTTTTACTGCCCTAAAACTGTAATATATTTGCATTTATTACAATGGATCCTAAAAATCTATTGTAGGTATAAAAAGGGGGGGGGATAACAATGTTAAGATGGGTTTGAAGGGCACAAGCAAGAAGATAAGAGACTTGCCTGCATAAAAGTGGAAAAGAGGGGACAAATTTTTATTTCCTACTGATGGATGTGTTGTAGAGATATCTATCTGTCTCTCTCTCTCTGTCTATCTGTCATTGATAGAGATATCTATCCGTGTTGTAGAGATATCTATCTGTCATTGAGCTAAGAAATACAGGGTAGGGTTTTGTTAGTGTCTTATGCATATCTCTATTTAACAATAGAAACTGTTGGACATTTTTGCCCTATGAGGAATGCCCAAATTCCATTCAGGATTATGAGTGCTGCACCATTATGCACACACGTGTGTGTTGCACGTGGGGGTGCATTAGCAATAGCAATAGCAGCTTCATTTATATATCACTTCATACCACATTATGCAGTCTCTAAGTGGTTTACAACACATTACACATTGCCAGACATCATGCATATACCTTTGATTGGGCCTTTGCTTGTCCATTTAGTATCTTGATTTTGTTGTGTGACATTGCCACTCAAGACATGGGTTGCATAATACAACTCATGTGTAACTCTGCATGTGGAGATTTATGTCACTCAGCATCAATAGAGGCTATCAGCCATGTTATATAAAGGTTGCTTTTTAATTCCAGGATGGAAATTCTGCTCCTTCCCTACCTCATCTAACTGTTGTCTAGAATTAGGAACTCAATTTGTGGTACCAAAATATGTTGGGGTATTACAGAACATACATAACTGTATGCTGGGCTAAGAGTTATACTGTTTACATGCTTACAAAAGGAACATCCCATAGACCAGTGCCCCCATGAGTAAGCAGTTTCCCATTTGCCACAGTACAATGGGCCAGTGTTCAGGCATAGCTCCACCTTTCCCACAACCCAGAAGAGGAACAGACACCAATGTTGCCTGGAATGGCCAAAAGAATGTTGCACCTGATAATCAAACTGTAGCAGGTACCTATGGCAAGCTGCAAAGTACATGACAGATATAAGATGGAGTTAGAAGGATGATAGGGGATGTGGTGGCTCAAGTGGTTAAGACGCTGACTCTGTTGAATGCAAGATTGGAAGGTTAGCAGTTCAAGGCCTGGGGGGCTGTATGATCGGGTAAGCTCCTGTCACTAGTCCCAGCTTCTGCCAACCTAGCAGTTCAAAAACATGCAAATGCAAGTAAATAAATAGGTACCACTACTCAGTGGGAAGGTAAACAATATTCTGTGCAATCATGCTGGCCACGTGATCACAGAGTAGTCTCTGACAACACTGGCTCTTTGGCTTAGTAATGGAGATAAGCACCAGCCCCTATGGTTTTGACACAACTTGACAACCTTGTCAATGGGAAATACCTTTACCTTTACCT
>CM034703.1:10327965-10344100 GCA_020142125.1 Phrynosoma platyrhinos | reverse complement strand
TATATATATATATATATATATATATCTGAGAGAACACCTTTCTAGGGATCTCTAGGTCCTCCAGCATAAGGCTGTAGTCAACACTGGTCAGAAGCTGACCATCTAATTGGGCCTGAGGACCTACAAATGGCCAGTGAAGTGTACCCTCTAGGAATCTCTAGTGACGTTGACTATAGACTCAGGTTGGAGGAGTTAGAGATTCCTAGAGAGAATTTATTAATCAAATCCATGTATGATCAAATCCGCAAAAGTTATCACTGCAAATTTGGAGGGACAACTGTATTTATCTTTTATTGAAACTATACTTTAAATATGCTTTAAGTGTTTTTAGGGTTTTAGCTATTTTTTTATTTTCATGTTTTTAATAATGTTGATATTTAATTCCTTTTTTAATTTTTGTAAATTAATGTTTTAGTTGGACCTTTAAAAATTATTATAAGCTGCCTTGGATCCCATTTTGGGAGCAAGGTGCAATAAATAAATAAAAAAAAAAACAAATAAATAAATGCTTTTGCACACAAAATATGCTATCGTACACTACATAAACACTTTGTAGGATCTCAGCCTCAATGTGTCTTAGGTACTCTAAGAACAGGCACCATTGATGAGCAATTCTGGAAGAGACTTTTTTGCCGATCTGGCCTCAGAAGGAGAGAAGAACAGCCAGGCAGAACTCCATCATGCCTTGGCCCAGCAGCTAGTGAGAGATCTCCTCTCCATATTCTAACTGCTGTGGCTTCTGAAGGGGAAAAGAACAGCCAACATCTTCTAGACTTAATCCCTTCCCAATGTCCCTCTCTTTCTTTTATGTGTCATGCCTTATTCAGACTGTAAGCCTGAGAGAAGTGAATTGTCAGATGTTTTTAGCTAGAGGGCAGGCAGAAGGACACTAAACAAATAATGAATCAATCTTTGGTTCATTAGAGTATGGAAAGGTTCCTTTTTGGACTACAACTCCCATAATCCTTTGAGGACCAGGGGATTCTGGGAGTTTTACTCGAAACAAAGTGAGTCCTCTGTGTTCCACATATACTAGGGAAAGTTATGTCACAACATTTTGAAACCTATCAAATTGAGTTATGTGCCAATTGCACTAAAGATAAATGAAGCCCACCAGGTTGAGAGAAATGCTTCCTCTACTGGTCAAGCCAACCAAATATCAATTGTTTTTTTCTTGGCTGTTTCATAAGGTTGCCTGAAAAATGACCCTTTGGGACTACTGAATGTGTTTATTAAGCTGTCCTTTTTTTCCCCTTTTTTTTGGCCTCAGCACTAAATAATCATTGATAGACTCTATCACCCATATTGCATATGTACAAAGTCTTGTTTGGCATGCTTGGCATACGTTCAGCAATTTAGTCTTCAAAGTTCCTCCATCCTCACAAATGTAGAGCAATTAGCACTGCCAAGAATCTACAAAAATAACCTTTTTATTTCCCGGAGACGCTCATCCTTTTAAATGCCATCCTCTTCTCTGAGAAACGCTAAAGCCGTGAATATAAACAATATCCCCAAAATGAAGGGATGTGAGGGAAGGGGAGGGAGGGGGAAGCAAAAAAAGAAAAAAAGAAAAGACTTTGCTGAGAAACTGCTATCAATTCTATTCATGGTGGCAGAATGACTCTAATGGCAGAGCTGCTTATGAGTCATAAATTACCCTTTTATAAATGTGGTGCTTAGCATTGGTTTTCAATGGACAACATATGGCAGCAGCATTTTTAAATAGCTTGAACTGATAAATAGGCCAGTTGAAGTGTCTCAGTTTGTTAAAATGCTAACGTGTTTAACTACCGCATGTGGTGGCTTCTGGCTTTGCATCTCAAATGCTGCCTGGTTGCCAGAAGAAACAACACTTGCCTTGAATTTATGAACTGGGGCCCTTAGTCTATTGCATTTGTGATTTATGAAGAACTGCCATTGGTGGGCCAGCTCATCCATCAGGAGCCACTCCTTCAGTGGTGCCTTCCAGTTGCATGCTTTGGTTGTATTCTGGTATTTCCTGATACCTTTGAAAGGAAGGAGAATCATTCAGCTGTTCTCCTTCTGGAATTTCAAACTGTATATACGCACACACATACACAGACAAAAATGAGAATTTCCATATTTCCATTAAATAATGTTATGGCAAAATATAATTCTGTCAGATACTTGCATTAAAAAATGAGAACTTGCTGATTCACTAGCTGTCTGCTTGTTGTTGTTTTTAACTATCCTCAAGTTGGCCTTGATCGTGGCAACCCAGTAAATGAGACGTCTCCAGGCGACTCTATCCTTGGTTGCTCTACTCAGGTTCTACAGGGACAGGGACATGGCCTCTTCGATTGCATCTGGCATGTGGTCTTACTCTCTTTCTACTGCCTTCCACTTTCCTAGCATTATTATCTTCTAGTAAGTCATTTCTCTCATAATGTGGCCAAGGTAAGACAGCCCCAGTTTAGTCCTCTTGGCTTCCAGACTCTCTGTTCTAGGACCCATTTGTTTATCTGGTATCCTCAGCACTCTTCTCCAGCTCGACATCTCAAATGGGCTTATTTACTTTCTATTCACTTTCTTTCGTGTTCTGCGTTCACATCCATACTTGGTGATGGGGAATACACTGGCTTGGATGATCCTAATTTGGTATTCAGTTTAATATCTTTGCACTTTAAGATCTTGTCTAGTTATTTCATAATCCCTTCCCAAACCTAGTCTTCTTCTGATTGCAATCTAGGATTGATCCAAGGTAGTAAGATAAATCTTTTAACTATTTCAATTTCTTCTTGGTCTATATTGAATGCCTATAGCTCTTCCATGGCCATTATTTTTGTTTCTTAATGTCCTACAGCAAGTCTGTCTTAGCACTTTCCTCTCCAACTTTCTTTAGTAATTGTTTCAAGTCTTTGCCTTTTTCTGCTCATATTATGGTGTTGTTTGCATGTTCTAAAACTGTTGTGTTTGAAACATTTAGAGCTCACCTTTTCTAAATTAAACTAGAGCAGTAGAGTGGTGTCAAGACCATGCCACCCTGGAAGCTAAGCAAGGTTACACTACACCAATAATAATAATAATAATAATAATAATAATAATAATAATAATAATAAATTATTTATACCCCACCCCTTTGGGATCAATCGAGGCAGCTCACAATAAAATAGAATACAATAGTAAAAACAAATTACATCCCACCCACCCCTTAAAAAGTTATTAAATCTATTACAAATTAAAATAATTAAAATTAAAACAACATTAAAACAACAGTCACAATTATACAGTGAAACAGAGGACTGCAGCAATGTAACAGATGGCTTTCAGGGAGGCAGATAGAGTTATGCTGACCAGTAAGTTATGCTGACCAAGGAGGCAACACCAAGAACAAAAATGCTTTGGGTGCAGGAGCCACGAAGGAAGTAAGATAATGGATAAATAAGATGATCAGAAATGGGATACAATGGCTGAGATCATACATAATGGGGAGATACACTAGGCCGAGCACCATTGGGCCTAAAATAAGAAGAAGAGCCCTCCTTCCATTACTATCCGATGTCATCTGGGGGAGAGACACTAAACCCAGCACCACCCAGCCTAGAATAAGAAGAACCCTTACTTCTTAAAGGATGGGTGGGAGTCGGGATTTTATGTTTTGTTTAATGGAAATTGTAATGTTGTAAGCCGCCCCGATTGCTCTGCAGAGGGGCGGGATATAAATAAAAATTAATTATTATTATTATTATTATTATTATTATTATTATTATTATTATTATTGTTATGCAGTGTAAATCTACATTTACATAATCATATTGTCATTGCACTACACCACACTTCTACTGTGTAACAACATTGTGTATCTATCTGCCAGTGTGCACCTGCTTATTTTACCATTGTGTAGTGGGGAATGCACAGTGGCTGTTTTGGCAATCCGAAGTAATCAAATCATGCACTGAAGGGACTGATAAATAGTTTCACACCATCCAAAAATGGACAACTGCATGTGAAATGCCTCCACTTGTGGAACTCAGTATATTCAGCCATTAACTGAACTCACCTGTTCCACAAAGACCAGAAATGCACAACTGCATGTGCAAGAGAACTTAAACAGATTTATGACACTAATTAGTTTTCAGCCTTTATCTTCCCACTCAGAAAAATTGCAATGTGTAGTGTATTACATGCATAGATTTCTAGCCCATCATTGTGCGTGTGTGTGTGGGGGGGTAAAGACACCTTTTCTTAGATATATATTACAGTGGTGGCACAGTGGTTAAATCCTTGTACTGCAGCCACTCACTCATAGACCACAAGGTTGCGAGTTCAGTACTAGCCAGGGCTCAGGCTAGACTCAGGCCTGCATCCTTCCGAGGTCACTAAAATGAGTACCCAGCTGTTGGGGGGCAATGAGCTTACAGTTGTAAACCGCTTAGACATCCCATAGTGCGATATGAAGCAATATATAAATGAAGCTGCTTTGCTTTATTACATTTATCAATTACAGTAAGATTTAAGTGTAACTAAAATACAGTGCATAGCATAGTGATTTTAGTGCTGGACTACAACTCTGGAGACTGGGGTTCAATTTCCAGCTTGGCCATGAAACCCACTGGGTGTTACTAGAAAGGCCACATGCTCTCAGCCTTAGGGTAAGGCAATGGCAAACCTCCTCTAAACAAATTTGGCCAAGAAAATCCCATGATAGGGCCCCATAGGATTGCCATAAATTGGAAATGACCTGAAGGCACACAACAACAATTATGACAAGTAAATGTAAACAAAAATAAAAATTCAATTTCTAGTGGAATATTGTAATACAGTAGTGCAATTGTGCATACATTTTACTCCAACCCCAATGGTAGAATCCTTTTGGTGCATTGTACTAGCAGCTGCAGTCTTTCTAGAGTTGCAGAGTTTTAATAAAGAAAAGTATGCAAAGGCTAGAATTCTATTGGTGTCTTATACCTGCATATGTTTCCCTACTGTTACAATAACTGATTTGATATAAAGATCCCCTTTTGGGTCCCTGCCATGGCTATGGACGAGGATGAGCCCTTATCTCCATGAACTCAAGGCATGCACATCATGTAGGCACTTGAAAGGTCACATCTGCATTTACAACAATTTGCAGATCAAAAAGGCCAGGCTTAGGAGCTGCTAAGCAGGACATTCACATCTAGAGGATTTATGAATGCCAGCCAGGATGTGTCCGGCTGAAGATGAGATAACATTAACACCCTGTCTCCTCTCCTTGGAAATTGTCTACTTCAAAACATAGCAATTGGAATCCTTTGATATACAATAGCAATTCTTTATCTCAGGCTAGGTTTAAGGGTATAAATGCTCCTCAAAATCTCAGACACATTGGGGTCTGGCTAGATTTCATGTTGACACTGCACCATTCTGACTAACTCTTTCTGTTGTCCTTTCCTCTCACAATCGTTGAGTCTATCCATCTTTATTCATCATTGGAACAGCCTCCTTCAGGTAATTATCACCATTAGAAAGCCTTGTGTTTCCTATCCAAACTAACTACTTTACTCCTGAGTTCTTGTGTGTATGATTGTATGTTAGAGTGTCTTTGTATATTTGAATCCCCAAATAAAATACAGTTCATCAAAAAGCTTTGTCTCTATCAGTCCATTCCTTAGCCACCTCCATAAACATAGGATAAAAGATCCCATAGAAGATTTGGACTTTAACAATTCCCCAAGTTTACAGTCTTCATTACACTACAGAAGTTTTCCCCATTGGGTGAAACTGGTATTCAATTCAAGATTTTAGAAGCAGTGTTGCACATGTGGTGCCTTTGTGCATGCAGATGGCACACATGTTTGGCAAGCATAGATGTAAATTGCATATGGATGCATATTGCATATTTGGTTATGCAGCAAAGCCATTCAACACAAGAGTTCTGTACAAAATTGTGGTGTAGCATCTTATCCCAAATCAGCTAGCTTCTGGGAGCCAATTTCTCCAATAACTTACTTTAGTCATTGTTGCTGCTCCTGCAGTGTTTTTCTGATTCCTTTGGCTTCTAGTTACACTGACATAGTGCCCCATTTAAGATAAGGAATCTATTTTTTTTTAAAAAAACAACTGCAGCTGTGTTATCAAGAACTATTTTTATTGCTATGACTAAAACCCCATTGCCTCCTAGAATACCTCTACTTCCCAATGGAAATTAGTTGAGGACCACTGTCTTAAATTACTGTAGCATGTGAGATACATGGACATTTCAGGGTAATTAAGAAGAATGAGAACTATATGTGTGTTGTTGTTTATAAATGGGAAAATAATCCTGTTTTTCTTATATGACACCCAATTGGAAAACTGTACACCCAAAAAGTGATTGCAAAGAAAATTAACAGTTCCATTTGCCTAGCAGGTTAGGTACCAATCCTTTTTTCCCCCTCAGTGTGAAAAAAAAATCATATGGGGAAATACTATCCTTGCAATGTATATATCTGTCCACACTGCAGTTTACTCTAGCCAGACTACCCCTTTTTTCAAATGTTCACAGCCAGTGAACCATTTAAGGTTGGTGAAAAGGCATTCTATATCACTGATGCCACCTAGGATCAAGGCTGGTTTGAAATTCTGAGTCCCCCATGCTTTATTTGTGCAATAATAATAATAATAATAATAATAATAATAATAAACCGACCCCCCCAAAAAATTAAAAAAACAAACAAAACAAAAAACAAAAACAAAAACCAACCCTCAGTCATTCAGTGAAATTAGGATCCAAACTTTATATCAGGGGTAGGCAACCTTTTTGAGCCGGGGGCCGGGTTGCTGTCCCTCAGACAACTGGGGGGCCGAAGCACCAAAATTAAATAAATAAATAAATGAAAATTTAAAAAGTAAAAAAAAAAATAAAAAAAATTAAAAAAATATGCATGCACACTCTCTCAGCCCCAGAAAAGCCATGGCAAAAGCCCTGTGGAGATTTTGCCAAGAAAACCCCAAGAACAAGTAATAACAACAATAATCAATATCATCATGGTGGGCAGCGGCAGCGGCGGCAGGACTGGCCTGGGGCTGGTCCAAAGGCCTCGGCGGGCCGCATCCGGCCCCCGGGCCTTAGGTTTCCTACCCCTGCTTTATATTCTTCCCAAATGCAAATTAATGTTTGAACCATCCCATATCCTATATCCTCATGAATGGGAAGCAGTCCTTTTCATGATGTAAACTTGATTCTTACCAATCAACACAAGCATCTTTGCACAATGCATTTTAATCTATGAAGAATGGATGACAATAACAAAAAATAAATTAGGCCTCTGTACCCCAAAACCAGCTAGCAAGTCTCCCACAGGGATATATTTATCTTAGTCTAGCTTAATGCTTTTTGTATGTGTAAGATAGTAGCAACTGTCTCAGTTTCATTGTTAACTGCCTTCGCATCAGTCTTGACCCATGCCAGCCCTGTGGATGAGATAACTCCAGGCCCCTCTGTCCTCTCCTGCTCTGCCCATCTCCTGCAAACTCATATGCATGGTCTCTTTAATAAAATTCATCCATCTAGCATGTGGCCTTTCTCTCTTTTTACTTCCCTCCACCTTTCCTAACATTATTTAGCTTTTCCAACAATTCATGCTTTCTCATGATGATGATGATGATGATGATAATAATAATAATTTCTTATACCCTGCCTTTTGTCTTGGCAATGATGCGTCCAAAGTATGACAGTCTAAGTCTTGTCATATTGGCTTCTAGAGATATCTGGCTTGATCTGCTCTAGGACCCATTTGTTTGTCCTTTTGGCTGTCCATGGAATCCTCAGCACTCTTCTCCAGCACCACATCTCAAATGAATTAATTTTCCTCCTATCTTCTTTCTTGATTGTCCAGCGCTTACATCCATACATGGTAATAGGGAATACAATGGCTTGTATGATTCTGACTTCTGTGCTGAATTGTATGTCTTTCCATTTTAGGATCTTTTCTAGTTCTTTCATACCAACCCTCTCCATTATTAATCTTCTTCTGATTTACTGACTGCTGTCCCCATTCCAATCAATGTTTCATCCCAGATACGAGAACTCTTTTACTATTTCTATTTCCTCGTTGTCTTATTCGAATGTGTGTAAGTTCTCTGTGGTCATTATTTTTGTTTTCTTTATGTTCAACAGTAAGGCTGCCTTTGCACTTTCTTCTTTGTTCTTCCTTAGTAGGTATTCCAGGTCTGTGAGGTTTTCTGCTAGTACTATGGTGTCATCAGCATTGTTGATATTTCTTCCTCCTATTTTCACTCCTTCCTCTTCCATGTCCATGCCTGCTTTCCTTACAATATGTTCTGCATATAAGTTGAATAGGTAGGGTTATAGGATGCAGCCTTATCTGACTCCTTTGCCAATTGGGAATGATTCTGTTTCTCTGTCTTCTGTCCTGACTTTTGTACTCAGCAAATGCAAATGGGAAACCACCCAGGGTCTTTCCCAGCAGACAATGAACACCAATTACCAGACAATAATCCTCGTTTGCATATCCTCCTAGAACAATACACATCAACAGCAGAACAATACACAGTTTACATGGGAATCACTCCTCCCTACCCAGGGTCTCACAGTATATATATACCCACTCTCTTCCATTCCAGCATTCTCTGAAGATGCCAGCCACAGATGCTGGTGAAACATCAGAAAGAAACTCTTCTAGAACATGGCCACACAGCCTGAAAAACCCACAAAAAACTATGGATGCCGGCCATGAAAGTCTACCACTTCACATTCAAAACAAAGAGTTTATATACCTAGAATCAAACATTGATCAGAAGGAAAACTGTAGTCAAGAAATAAGAAGAAGACTAGAAATGGGAAGGACAGTCATGAAAGACCTAGACAAATCCAAAAGTGTAAAAATATACTACTAAGCACTAAAGTTAGGATTGTCAAAATCATTGTATTCCCCATCAACATGTACAGATACAAGAGCTGGACAGTGAAGAAAGCTGACAGAAAGAAAATCAAGTCATTTGAGATGTGGTGTTGGAGAAGAGTGCTCAGGATACCATGGACAGCTGAAAAGGCAAAGAAATGGATCCTAGAACAAATGAAGCCTGGACTCTTCCTAGAAGCCAAGATGACTAAATTGAGGCTATTGTACTTTGGCCACATCATGAGAAGGCATGTCTCATTGGGAAGAACAATAATTCTAGGCAAGTTAAAGGGAAGCAGAAAGGGGAAGACCACATACCAGACAGGTAGACTCAGTCAAGGAGGCTGTGGGCCTGAGACTTCGGTACCTAAGCAGAGTAGCTGAGGACAGGGAGGAATGGAAATGTCTCATTTACAGGGTTGCCATGAGTCAAGGCTGACTCAAGGGCAGTTAACAACAAAGAAAAGACTCATTGAACTAATTGTTATTGTGATTCAACATGTAGATAAGGTTCAATTGATTCAATGGGCCAATTCTGGTTGAAGCTCACAATAGAATTGTGGCCTATGTGTTTTAATTGGAATTATGCATGCAAGATGTTGGATTAGGGTAGGAATTTTCACCCTTTTATCCTTCAGATATTTTGCACATCAGATCCCAGCATGGGCAACAATGACAAATTCTGGGAGCAAAAAACCTAGACATATGTAGGATCAAAGCATGATAACCACCAGATTCAGGTATATGTGCATACACAAAGTGGCTTATGAAATGTGGTTCATGGTTGTCAACAGACATTAGAAAAAGTTACCCTTTTGGATGACAGCTCTCAGAAACTCCCAGGCATCTTGGCCATACTGTCTGGGGGAGTGGTAACTCAAATAAAATGTATTTTCCCAAACCCTGCTTGTGAACTGAAGCAAAGTGATGCAGAGAAGCTCATCACAAAAGGCTGATGGGTAGGTTTCTTTGTGCCCCCACCAAATTTTGAAGGCTCCAGATGCTCCCATAAGATATACAGTACACAGCAGGCTTGCTGCATGCATTAACTAATAAAACATCTGCTAGTGATATTTATGATCAAAACAGCCAAAAATATTGAGAGTGTTATTTGTTTTCCATGGAAGCTTCTGTCATTTTTAGACCCACATTGCAAGCAGCGTGTAGAATGAAACATTATTCAATATGGTTTGAGAGCTGTCAAGTTGCAAACAGTTTTTCTAATGGGCACTCACCTCATATGGTATGCACAGTTGAATACATGCATTGCTCTCCTGATTTTTAGTATGGGTCAGATCTTGTTCTTGAAGAAATGACCAGGATATGACATACAGGTTGCATACTATAAATCCCCACATGTAGAGTATGCATTAATCATACTACACCACTCTTATGCTGAGTGGCAACAGTGAGTAAGTGAAATAAGATCTTAAAAGCATAGACATATGCACAAGAACATCCATGCACAATGTGTAATGCACATGTATGTGTGATGTGCGTCTCCATGATGAATTGCATCACTTACTACTTCCATAGCTTTGAACTGAATGTCCATAGAATCACAGAATCATGGAGCTGGAAGAGGACACAAGGGCCATTCAGTCCAACCTGCTACTATGCAAGAAGACACCATCAAAGAACTCCCATCCAGCCTCTCTGTAAAAACCTCCAAAGAAAGAGACTTCACCACTCTATGAGGCAGCATATTCCATTCTTGAACAGCTCTTATCATCAAGACGTTCTTCGTAATGTTAAGGTGGAATTTCTTTTCCTATAGTTAAAATCAATTGTTCCATCTCCTAGTCTCTGGAGTAGCAGTAAACAAGCTTGCACTCATCTTTCAAATATTTAAACATGGCTATCATGTCACCTTTTAACATTCTCTCCCCCAGGCTAAACATATCCAGATCTTTAAGCCACTTCTTATAGGGCTTGGTACTTTCCTGACCTTTCATCATTTTGGTCACTCTCCTCTGGACATGTTCCAACTTGGAAACATTCATCTTGAATTGTGGTGCCCAGTTCAGTGGCAATGCTGAACAAGTGAACATCCATGCACAGTGTGTAATGTATGTCCATGTGCAGTGTGCAGCTGTATTAGGAATGACACCACATTCTCCGCACTGTTTCCATAGCTTTGAACTGAATGTAGTGGATTCCAGCCTATCTATCTATCTATCTATCTATCTATCTATCTATCTATCTATCTATCTATCTGAGGCAGTGTGATGTAGTGGTTTGAGTGTTGGGTTCTGACTCTGTAAGTAAGGATTTGAAACCCCTTTCAGCCATGAAATCCCACTGGGTGACCTTGTACAAGTCATACTCTCTCAGCCTTAGAGGATGGAAACGTCACCCCCTCCCCCCGAAGAAATTGACAAGAAAACCTTGTGATAGAGTCATCTTAGGGTAACCATAAGTTTGAAATGACTTGAAGGCATACATCAACAACAATCTATCAATGTTCAGGGTATACACAAAACATAAGATACAGCTTCCAGTTAGATGAATGAGAAAGCAACCCAATGTAACCTCAGGCTTTGACTTAATTAGAGACTGACTGGTTTGATCAGAGTCTACATCCAAACTTTGATTTTTGTCTCCCATAACTGGAGATCAGCAAATGGTTTTAATGTGTCCCCCTGCTATTTTCCTGAACAACCACACTTGGAAGAATAGTAACCCATTATGAGGAGATTATGCCTGCCACATTCCAGACAAATGGCTGCTCTCTCTTTGTGTGTGTGCACATGTGTGCATTTGTCCATTTTGTTGTTGTTAACCACCTCTAAGTCAATCTTGATTCATGGCAACCCTGTGGATGATACATCTCCAAGACTCCCTATCCTCCACTACTCATCCATCTAGCATATGGTCTTTCTCTCTTTCAACTTCTCTCCATCTTTCCTAACATTATTGTCTTTTCTAATGAGTCATGCCTTCTAATAATGTGGCCAAAGTATGACAGCCTGAATTTAGTCATCTTTGCCTCCAGAGAAATTTCAGGCTTGATCTGTCCTAGGTAAAGCAAGGTAAAGGTATCCCCTATTGACAAGGTTGTCAAGTCATGTCCGACCATAGGGGGCAGTGTTCATCTCTGTTACTAAGCTGAAGAGCCAGCATTGTCAGAGACTACTCTGTGATCATGTGGCCAGCATGATTGCACAGAACGTTGTTTACCTTTCCACCAAAGTGGTACCTATTTATCTATTTGCATTTGCATGCTTTTGAACTGCTAGGTTGGCAGAAGCTGGGACTAGTGATGGGAGTTCACCCTTTCATGCATCACCCGGGCCTTGAACTGCCAACCTTCTGATCTTGCAATCAACAGAGTCAACATCTTAACCACTTGAGCCACTGCATCCCTATTTATTTGTTCTTTTTTATATCCACAGTATCCTCCGCACTCTTTTCCAGCACCATATAATTTGTCCATTATGTGTCTTTAAATTTGGTGGTTTTTGAAAAAGAGGAAATGCCAATAATTTTGATGAGCCAGAATGATATAGTAGTTTGAATGTTGTGCTAAGACTCCAGGAGACCAGGGTTTGAATCCTGGCTCAGCCATGTAAACCATGGGCAAGTCACACACTCTCAATCTTAGAGGAAGGCAATGGCAAAACCCTGTGAAGAAATCTGGGCAAGAAAACCTAATGATAGGTTCATCTTAGGGTTGTTACAAGTTGGAAATGACTTGGAGACACATAACAACAACAACAACAACAACAACTCACAACCAATAATTTATTTTTTTAATTATTTTTATTTTTTAAAAATATATTTGGAATAATTGGATCACATTTACAAGAACAGCTGTGCATTTTGAGGGAATTAAGTCTGAAATGTTTTGGAAGAATGGGTGCAGGGTATTTTCTGCAAAAGCAGTAGTTTTTGGGTTTCCAGGAATGGATGTGGTTATCTAGTTTGTAACTGTAACATTAAGAAAAAGAAATGAAGGTGCTATACAGTTGGGATAATGAAAATCAGTTTAAAACTTTTTGATTTTTTGCTCATTGACATTAGGCAGGGTGTTCTTTGCTTTCACAGGCTTCAGAAATATATGGGAGACTGCATTTGGGGTTGGGAACTGTGAAATTAATAAACCAGGTCAAAACTAATCTGAAACAAATATCTCTCTCCACCCCTTTCTACTCACCAATAGTAAGATATTTGATTTCCTTTCTGGCCACTTTGCTGATATATAGGCCTGGACAGAATGTAGTGATAGGTTTCACTGTGTTATTTTCTAGTCTCAGTACTATTCCTGAATGAAACATATTTGTTGCAGTTACAGGTTGTGTATCCCTTATCTGAAATGCTTGGAACCAGAGGTGTTTTGGATTTCAGGGTTTTTCTTTGTTTTTGAATACCTGTATTTGCATATATGTACAAAATGAGATGGGACTCAATCCTAAACACAAAATTCATTTATGTTTCATAAAACCTTATAAACAGAGCCAGAAGGTAATTTAATAAAATATTTTTAATAATTTTGTGCATGAAACAGTTTGTGTACGTTGAACCATCAGAAAACAAAGGTGTCACTACCTCAGCCTCTCATTTCAGAATTCCACATAAGGGAGATTCAATCTGTACCTTTTCTGTAGTCTTCTCTAGCTGTTTCTTTTTATTAACTGGCACTTCTTATGGTTTCTTTCCTCTTTCACATGTCCCATTTTCCTTCAGGAATGGACAAAAACAAACAAACAAGCAAAACCCCATAATTTCCTATTTATTTGTTAAGTTTAGGTTTGTTGACCTTGTATGTTGTTTTATCATATCCATATATATTTGTTGTTGTTTTTTTTGTTATGATATATAACAGAGTGAAAATGGCTGATATATATATATATATATATATATATATATATATATCAACATGGAACACATGCATTTTGGACTACATCTTCCAAAATCCCCATTCAGGATAGCTGAGCTGCCTAGAAGACTCTGGGAGTTGTAGACCCGAAAAGAAACTTTTTCAGACTGGGCTGAAAACAGGTGTATGCATTTAATTTCTTCCATGACAAGCTAGAAGCTATTCTTGGATAGGTAAAAATGGTACTTCCAGACTCCTGTATTTTTGTTAGTGGTATTCTCTGAAACCACCCACTAGCACCAGCAGAGTTGGTGTGTGATTTAAGCCCAGCACTTTAATTTGCCTCCAGCTTGGTTTTCCAGGTTTTCTGTCAGTGACATGGACATAAATTTGCTAGCACAAGGGGAGGATGCAGACATGAGGTTTCCATTAATGTCAGCAGGAGTTGTGTGTGTAAAGCAAAATATGCCCTCCCTGTAGAGTCCTCCTGTCACCAATTTCCGCTTTGTAGCAGCCTTCTGTAACCATCTATCAGAAAGCCACTGATAAACTGCAATGAGAAACTTGGCTCTCTGGCTTTTTTTATTATATATATATATATATATATATATATATATATATATATTGGTATTGCTGCAGGATCAGAAGCGTGAACCTTTCCCATACACACATGCACCTATGAATACACCTCTCCTTGAAACGTCTAGAGCTAAGCAGATGTTGAGTCGCATAAGTGATTGGGTTTTCCTTGCACATTTTGGGGGCAAAGTATTTAAATCACAGATGGACTTTTCCCTGGAACCATAATTGTTTGGTGTTTTAATTAAAACTGTATGATACCCAAAGATCAAATAAATTAGGTGATCCATGGCAAAGCATTTACCTGCTCCATGGCTAATATATCTTTTTGGTTAATGCAAAGGATTATACCAACCCAACCACAAATTAGACAATAACATTTGTTGAAGGGAGGGAAAGTGGAAATGGCTTTATAAGATTCATTTTGGTGAACCTCAAGCTAGTTAAGGATCATCTGTTCTACAAAGAAATGAAATGTTGGGATTTTCAAAGTGAAAACCCTCCTGACTCAACCTCCGTCAATTGTTCCCTTCCCTCTGAAGGATCATCAGGTTGCTATATCAACACTTGTGTTGGCTTTGAACCTTCCCCAGAACAAAGCCCTCCCACTCCATTGCCTTCTTTTGATACAATTTGGTTTATGTTTCAATTTTTCTCCCCAGCTGACATGACTCTGGTTGTTATTATTGTCAGGAATGCTTTGACATGCTATTTTTAAAAATATTATCCCAGTCCAATCAGAAGAAAATGCAAATGAAATAAAACAGCTTCTGGAATGCACCAGCTGGTCTCACTTGACCTGGAAATACAGATTCAGTTGGTGATGTTTGTGATGGACTGCACACAAGGATAGGCACGTAGTTTGCTAATGTGGTTGGCAAACTATCAGTGATGTAGCTTGGAAACTTGCTGGATTCTTCAGTAGTCTGAGGGCCAAATTGATGCCAGCAGTGGAGCCTAGTGGCTTCAAGGTCAGTGATGTAGTAAATATGCTCTGGGTTTTGTATGAAAAGATATTGGAGTCATTTGCAGGATAGAGATAGAGTTTTTTAATTTTCAGAATAAAGTCCAGAACAGATTTACTGTGCTGGAAGCCACCAACTATCACTGTGTACATGTCCCTTCAAGCTTATTTAGGGACTTGGACTGGATGCTGAAGTACGCTTAGTCTGGAAGCAATAGCTGATAATCTGATTAATAGATAGCCAAAGAATTAAAAGATCAAAAGGCAAGGTGCAATGACCAGAGGAAGGATGGATGAGATGAGTTTTCAGTTTAATAGGAAACTATCCAATTTGTGCCACCTGGGCTTGAACACAGCTAGGGGCTACAATAGTTTTGGAGCTTGTAATGGGATTCACACTGCACAGCCAATGTGTCTGAAGAATGCACACAAATGTACTTTAGACAATGAAGAAATGTGAACAAAAATTAGCATGAATTTCCATGCTTTTTTAAAAAAAAATGTTTGTTTATGGGGAGAGTGGACCTTGAAATCTGAAACAGATGTAAGTGAGAACAAGACAACTACGCAGCTGGAAACAATGAGCTAGTTTACAGTGTATCAGTGCTCCACAGTTACAGCAGCTTGACACCACTTGGTTCCATCCTGGGAACTGTAGTTTGGTGAGGAATGTAGATTTCTGTGTTGAACTCTACAAATCCTGTGCATCCACCTGAACTTCTGCACTAGAGCTCTTGAGCAGAGAATACCAAATACTTTACCAAATGATAAATCCCAGGATTTTACAGGCTGTAGTGATAAAGTTATCTCACTGCTGTATTGGTCTGGTGCAGAGATACCCTACCTGCCATGATGGAACAGGATAACATTTCTTCTAGGAAATTGCTTCTAGGAAAGAGGAAGAAAACAGTTTCCAGGTAGCCATTT
>CM034703.1:10297068-10320769 GCA_020142125.1 Phrynosoma platyrhinos | reverse complement strand
TGGTCTCTTCCAACTCTAGGATTCTATGATTCTATGATTCTATGATTTCTTCCACCTCATCTTTTCTAGATTTGTCTGCCTAAGTTGGAGAATAGCTTGGAAACCACTACCATTTCTATGATTTACTATGTTGTTCCTGCCCTGCAGGTCTTACCCCTGCTTTTTGGTTGCTGGAAGTTTTCTTCCTTTGTCCTGAGCAAGGCTATTTAGTAATGTCTCTTAAGATATTTGAACAGGTTGATAATGTTGCAGCACTCTGACAATTTAGCCCTACTTATTTGCAGCCTAGAGTGAAAGCAGGTAGCAATTCTGGGATCTGCTCCACTTCAAAGTGGTCCTAAACAGTGGTATGACTTTTCTCTGGTGACTCAGGCTGCCTGTCTTCCATTTTAGGTATTGCCTTTACCATGGTGGTACAGATGTGGATGCTGGTTACTTCTGATCTTCAGGTCAAATATAATCCATCTGACAGTTGAATCAGACTTGATACCACCACCACCAACACTACCACCACCCTGATCCCTTTCTCATCGTGACCAAGGCACACCTGTCCCCACTACCACTTAAGCTCTAGTGGCAGTGACTCTTTGAAGTCTTTTTTGCATGTGAAAGAATGACAGTCTGTCTCCTGTTGCCTCTCGGGATATCATAGAGATTTGTATTACTGCTACAGAACAGTTTCATGCTCAAGTTAAACAAATGTTTGCATGTAACAGAAACAATAATGGTTAAATCTATAAATGATGTATATGTTTAATTAATGGGGACATCTAATGGAAATTAAATCTAGTGGTTGGCTTGCTCAATCAAATGGGAAATAACACAATCATTTTATTTATTTATTTATTTATTTATTTATTTATTTATTTATTTTGTTTCTATGCTGCCTTTCTCCCCAAAAGGAACTCAAGGTGGCTCACGATATAGAAACATATTAAAACAATTTTTGAAAAAACAACTAAAATAACCTAATTAAAACACTACAAAGTTAAAATTTAAAACATACAAAAGTTAAAAACATAATCTAAAACAACAACCCCTCCCCCCAATAAAACCAGGCTTGCATGATATTAAAAAGCCTGCCTGCATAGGAATGTTTTTACGTGCTGGCAAAAGGCCAGCAGGGAGGAGGCCAGTTTAGCCTCCTGTGGAAAGGAATTCCAGAAGGTGGGAGCAGCTACCAAGATGGCTCTCACTCGTGTCCTCACCAAGTGAATGGAACTGAGAGAAAGCCTTCTCATGAGGATCTTAGAGCTCTAGCTGGTTTGTATGGGATGATACAGTTTCTCAAATAGTCTGGACCTAAACCATGTAGGACTTTATAGGTCATGACCAGCACTTTGAATTTTGCTCAGAAATGAATCGGTAGCCAGTGAAGCTGTTTCAATATGGGAGTTATATGCTTCCTGTAACTGGCTCCAGTCAGCATTCTGGCTGTGGCATTTTGAACCCACTGAAGTTTCCAAACAGTTTCCAAAGGCAGCCCCATGGACTATTGGACTATTACAATAGTCCAAAGGGGATCTAATCAAGGCATGTGTCACTGTAGTTGGACCTGATGTGTCAAAGAATGGACACAGCTGACACACTAGTTTTAACTGTGCAAATGCTTTCCTGGCCACTGCTGAAACCTGGGCATCATGTTTTGCTTTGCTTTCAAATATGCATAATCAACATGCAAGGTTGATTATCACATGGTGGTGATGGTGATGATGATTAGCTGTACAAATTAAATAAATGTGCTTGTTGGCAGTTCAAACTCATTTGAGAGAGTAAAAGACAAAAGAACTAGAGAGATGATTTTTTAAAAAGAAATCACAGTAAGAAAGCAAATCGGACACTAATAACAATTGGGAGTGGGTATGTGGGAGAGGATCAATATCAGACTTAGTAGATGTGCAAAAGTGCTTAAAAACAAAAACAAAACACTCTAATAGTATTGGAGATGGAAGTAGACTTAGGGGGATTGCAGACTGCCAGAAATAGTGCAAATTGAGTCCACTTTTAGGGTTAGGGAATCATGGGAACTGTATTTTATTGTGGCACCAGAGCTCTCTGACAGAGAAGGCTCAATGTCTCAGAAAAAAAATACAATTCCCATGATTCCTTAGCACTAACCCTAACCCTAAAAGTGGACTCAATTTGCACTATTTCTGGCAGTCTGCAATCCCCCTAAGTCTACTTCCATCTCCAATACTATTAGAGTATTTTAATACAGTAAAACTGTATTTTATTGTGGCACCAAATACATTAGAGTATTTTAATACAGTAAAACTGTATTTTATTGTGGCACCAGAGCTCTCTGACAGAGAAGGCTCAATGTCTCAGAAAAAAAAAAAAAATACAATTCCCATGATTCCTTAGCACTAACCCTAACCCTAAAAGTGGACTCAATTTGCACTATTTCTGGTGGTCTGCACCCCCCCCAAGCCCCCAAAGCTGCTCAGTGAGGTCTGGACATGGCATGTTGGCCAACTGGCTGGCTGGAAGAGGCAGGGGAGATTGAAAATCAGGAGAAGGGGAAATGATTTGGAATGTCCTGTGTGAAACATTCAGAACAGAAACTCATTGTTGCAGGTAGCACACATATGTATATTACCTAATTTTAGAGGGCTTTGTAAAGAATATACAGTAGGCCCTTGGTATCCGCTGGGTTTTTGTTCCAGGAATCCCTGTGGATACCAAAATCCATGGATGCTCAAGTTCCATTATATACATTGGTATAGTAAAATGGTGTCCCTTATATAAAATGACAAAATCAAGGTTTGCTGTTTGGAATTTATACTTTTTAAAAAATATTTTCAAGCCGTGGATGCTTGGATCTGTGGGGAAAAAAATCTGTGGATACAGAGGGCTGACTATAGGTCTAAATCATGTTGTCAGTCCAGATTAGAGTAGACCCATTGAATCAGTGGGTCTCACCATTTAACAATTGATTGAATACATCTATTCTGGTAGATGCATTCTATTAGATGCCATGTATTCTACTAGAACAGGATGCCAGGCATGATCCTTTATTGGGATTAATTTATATGATACTGAAAGTACTATTTAAATGTTAGTTATATGCTTCTGATTCTCATGTTTTGCACAGTAATTTCTGTGCAATAAACATTTTTTCTGTTCTGAAAAATGTTTTCTGTGCAAAAAACACCCCATATGAATTTTGCACAAATATAGTTACTGAAAATTGCTAAGATTACTGTACTCATTATTTCCCTTAAAAAATTAGCAAAGAATTACATCCCTAGTGCTTGACTAGACTCTGCAGTCATCATATGAGGCTAGATGATGCAAGATTTTAGATAGTTCTAGATAATTCTACATAGTTAAAAGAAAGTGGGTTTTTTTATGCTGCACGTAAAGGTTTATGTCCTATTGGTTGATTTCACCTAGACTAAGCCAACTGAACCGATTGGTAAAGAGTAAGGTAAGATTTATGCAAATCTCATGGGTGAGTGAGTTTATTCTAATTGGGAATAACACTTAGGTTAAGACTGAATGGTGGAATTTACTGCCACCAGATGTAGAAATGGCTGACAATAGGACAATTTTAAAATTCATGGCGGATAGCATTATCAATGGCTATGAATAATGATGTTTATATATTGTCTATAAATTGCCTCAAAGTTCCAAGTTAATATGTCTACCAGTTGCTAGGGGACATAAGACTGAGGTCATTTGTGTGAGGCTTTGTGAGCTTTCCAAAGGCATCCAACTGGCCACTGTGAGAAGAGAAGATGATATACATGGGCCTTTCTGGTTTCATTCAGCAGGACTTCTCTTCCTTTAAAAACCCTAGAAATTACTTTATCTCTCACCTCCATTCTGAGGAAAGGTGAGCCTGTTCTTTTATGGGCATGCAGTCCCAGTATAGTGTATCTGTGCTTTCTATCCACACTGTTTTTATAGATTTCTTGTACAATTATCTACCAGGTGACTTAAATAGAGATGGATGGGAGAGAAGCATTTCACCAACTTGAGTCATTATGTTGTTCTGCACCTTACAGCTGTCCCTCTCTATTCCCCCTTCTTCTCTGTCCTCAGCCTCTGCCTCCCTTCAGAAAGAGAGAGAGAGAGAGAGAGAATTTATGTGCCTTCATTGTGGAAAAATAAATACTTGAGCCATCAATAACAGTGTGCACTTTGGCCTTGTGGGATGAAAACCTCCTTTGTGAGTGGAACAACAAAATGATAATGCAGTTAAGGAGAATGGTAGGTGCTTGAATCTATTTATTACAGCTAATGCTCTCCATCATGATGGCCTGTTTCCAGTAGATCAAAGACACCCTGTGCTTAAGTGTTGTTTTTCTCCCTATTGTGAGCAGCACAAACATCCTTTAAATGGTACCATCTTCAGTTTCCCTCTGGAAAACTGGCTTTGAGCCGACATGGTTATATTCTTGGCTGTATCATGATGGAATGAGCCAGGAAAGGTGATATATAGAAAGCATAGGGGCATTGAAACCCATATGTATGTGAATTGGAGAAGGTAACATAATTCAGGTCTCATTATGAATAGATGCTGGTGTAAAGAGATTCTGTCCATTCACTGTTCATTGTTACACTTTCCACCAGATCTGCTGTGAAGCTAGTAGCTGGTTGGTTCTTTCCATCTTTAAGGTACCTGCTGTGTTGCTCTTGCAAGTTGTTGTTGTTGTTGTTGTTGTGTAAATCCAAATCATTTCCACCTTATGGCAACCCTAAGGCAAACCTATCATGGGATTTTCATTTGAGAGCCCTCTTCCCCCAGATGTCCATTTTTGTGTCAGTGTAGATGGAGGGAACAACAAAGATGCATCAAGCATGAAATAATGAGACTACACAGACAAAAAATGGGTTAAATAAGAGCCATTTTATTTGAACTATACCCTATTTTAGTTGCGTTCAACCTGGAAAGGAGAAAAAGGGAGAAGCAACCTGATGTGGGTTCAGCTGAGGCCAGGTGTCAACCCTTGGCTACCTTCTGAATTTTCACTTGGGCTGATTGGCCTAAAATATATTGTCACATTCTGATTGGCCTAAAATATATTGCCACATTCCTCCCCTGGATTACCAAAATGCACCTCCAAACAAACAAAGAAACAAATAAACAAAATCCCACAACCCTCTCCCCCAAAAACAACAACAATAAAAGAATGAAACAAAACATCACCTCATCTCTTAACTGGAACACAATGAACAATCAAATGAAGGGAAGCAATTCAAATGGACTCCTGCCCACTGCCTGCTTGTATATGGGACCTGCCCTCAATAAAAATTAATCACCCCTGTAATTAATCAGATTAGCAATTAACAGGCCAAGAATTAATAGATAGATAGATAGATAGATATAGATTTTAAAAAGACAACAGTAATTAAAAAGGGAAATGTGAAGACTAGATTATGCTACAGCGCCAATCTGATGCTCCAGAGTAACCAGGTACACCACAAAACCATTTGTCTGTCTCCTCGGAAAATCTTGTTTTTAATTTATTGATTTAACTAATATTGTATTTTAATTATTCTTCGGTTTAATTCTATTTTAGAGGGATGGGGAGGGGGGAGGTAGGGGGTTATGGGGAGAGGGAATGTTTTAATGCTGTTCTGTTTTAACTATTGCTGTCCCCCGCCCCGATTGCCTAGCAGAGGGGCGGGCTACAAATAAAAATTTATTATTATTATTATTATTATTATTATTATTATTATTATTATTATCCAAAATGCAAGGATCTCAAGGAAAGTTGACAAAGGGCAAATCCACAGCCATGTGAAGAAGTGAAGATCCAAAAAGGACTTATGAGGGGGTGACCAAACCTGAAATAGACTCTGGCTCCAGCAATCATGTGCAGCATTTTGGTGCTCAGTGTCAAGTACAACAAATTCTGGCCTCTCTCTCTCTCTCTATATATATATATATATATATGTGTGTGTGTGTGTGTGTGTGTGTAAAATTACCCTTCCCCAGAGCTTCATTTGCCACACAGGT
This sequence comes from Phrynosoma platyrhinos, assembly GCA_020142125.1. Taxonomy (NCBI): domain Eukaryota; kingdom Metazoa; phylum Chordata; class Lepidosauria; order Squamata; family Phrynosomatidae; genus Phrynosoma; species Phrynosoma platyrhinos. The sequence continues at coordinate 10,314,801 of CM034703.1, read as the reverse complement.
CCGGGTACATATTTCCCTTAGCTGGATGCGCTGATGTAGGCATCCTTTGGGATGTCCTTGGGATCCCCCAGTGGTCTCCAGGGATGATACTAATGTAGCATGTCCAGTTAAAAGTAAACAGTTGGATGCATCTCTACTGTATCTTCCTCCATTTACATGGAAGTAACAGCCTTGGGAGAGGGTGCCACCTGAAAAGGTGTGTTTTGGGGGCCTTTGGGTCATTACACAGTAGGAACAAAATTCCAACCAGTGTGATAACAAAAAAGTGAGTCATGAACTTGTACATTGGACATATGCTACCTGGATGCTGGCTACTCTTTCATTTTAAGCCCTGAATCCCTTCTCAGTGGCTTTCCCCAGCTGACGTGGGGCTTGCTATTGCCATGAAAGAGAAAAGAAAACAGCAATCATCAGTAGCTCTCTCTTCTTCCTTTCTCTGCATTTCTCCTTTCTGAGTAGCCTTCTTAGCCCTCACTATTCAGATTCCAAATAATTTAAAGGTGATCCAATTTTGTTGTTCCTATGAGATCCACCTGAAAGGGTAAAAGCTTTGCTTGACTGATTACTAGCTTTCACAACTTTGTATTCAAATTGGATTTGTGGCCACAGTGTTTGGTGCTTCCTATGGCTTTGGCAGTTATTGAAGCCCTTGGCACCAGTTTCTCTCCTCATCTGATCTCCTCTCCCTGTTGGTTTCTGCATTTTGATCTCCCCCAGCTGCCACACAAAGGGAAAAGCGGGATGAGAGTAATTGTATTGGCTTGCCTCCAGTATTAGAAGGAACAGTTTCTTGCTCCTCTCTTCCTAGGTTGTTTGCCAAGCAGACAGATATGATGCAGTGCTTGATTGCCCTTCTAGAAAGAAAATAAAAAGGGTCAGCTTTGAGCCAAAATCTCCCCCCTGCTTTTTCTGGGCAAGCTGCTTGCTTTCCAGAATCCAAGACAAGGATATATTTCATGATATTGCCTTGTCCCCAGTTACCAGCAGTAATTACCAGAAGGATGGTGGTGATGGTGATGATGTCAACAGAGAAGGAAAAAGAAGAAAGAGGAGGATGGGTAGCCATGATTATGATTAATTTTGAAACTGTGGAGGTTTGGAATTTGAGATCCCTTATAAACTGATTCCAACCCATTTCTACATTTGGACTCACCTCATAACATGTTTACTGGGAGTTACTACTGATAAATTGCTTCACTTTCCTAGCAAGCTTTCCTTTCAGGTAACAAGAAGTGGTGAGACCTGCCTGAAAATATGATAAGATGCTTTGGGCCCTCTTACACATGTTCTCCAGCAGTAGGTATTGAGACACATGCTGCCTTTGATCCTGGAGAAATATGTAGATATCTGACCATCTATGTAGACATTTCAGCCACTGATAATCTTACTCTCTATGAATTTGTCTAATTCCCCTTTAAAGCCTTCCTTCATTCTCAGTTACAAACTGAGAAATGTTTTAAATTCTTTGCTTTGGCTTAAAGGGTAGCTGAAGTTACAGAGAATCTTAGAAAGGTGTTAGAAACAGTACACATGAATTCTGCAAGAAAGTTCACCTTCCTTCACCACTCCTTTGGGCACCCAAGTTTATGAAGGAAGGAGAGTTTTCTTGCAAAAAAAAAAAAAAAGAGGGATAAAAAGAAATAGGGAGAGATAGTGTTTTAGGCAAACAAACAAACAAAAAAAAAGCAGAGTAAAGACAACATCAAAACCTCTTTGCAGTCAACAGCTGTCAAGCTGAAGGAAAATGGAAAAAAGGCAAATGGCCAAACATTGTCACTTTTCCTAAACATCTGACAAGACCTAAGGTCATAAAAAAGGCAATTGAATATGGCAGTGTGATGCTGCAGGCATCCTAGTCATATGCCAGAATTGAAATGAATAGTACTTTTCAAACTCAGAAATTCAACCTAAACATTAATTTTCATCTGGAAAACTCTAATTTAGGGTAGCATCTTTTGGAGAATGACAGTTCTGAAAATCCTGCAGGCAGAACAGACTTGTTAAAATGTTCCATGCTTCCCTGAGTGGTGCAAGGCTCTAGGGGCAGTACTTAGCCAGGTCTTCTTTGTTCAGAGGCAAATGCTAGAGATGTGACCCATTTATGTAATGCTTGGATTAATTTGCAAATATATACAAGGTGAATTTCCCTTATCCAAAATATTCCAGAATCCAAAATTGTCCACAAGGGTGGCTGAAATAGTGACACCTTTGCTTTCTGAAGGTTCAGTGTACAAAACTTTGTTTCATGCACAAAATTATTAAAAAATATTGTGTATAAAATTACCTTCAGGGTATGTCTATAAGGTGTATACAAAACATAAATAAATTTCATGTTTAGACTTGGGTCACATCTCCAAACTGTGTCATTATGCACATGCAACTATCCCAAAATCCAGAATAATAATAAACAAATTCCAAAATCCAAAATACTTTTGGTCCAAGCATTTCAGCCTAGACTTGGAGACAGCAATGAAGTAATAAATCCATTGCCCTGATTTAAACCCCCAGAGAAGTACCCAATTTGGGGAAGGATTATTCTTTACTATCATTCCCACACCCCCATGATAAGGCTTTTGGAATTTGTAGTCCCAAAAGTAAGATTCTCAAGCTCTGTTTTTAATTAACCATTCTAAAGCCACCATCCTCTCTCTAACATTCTCAACACCAAGATCTGATTTCATGACTATGTAGTATATGTGTGCACTCACATGGTTACGCTATAGTTGCATCACCCCACCTCTCTGTTGAATACTGACATTGTCCAACCATCATGATTTTGCCATGTGCATGCTTATCATCCCATTGTGCAAGGGGGAATGCACAGTGGCTGTTTCAACAGTCCTAGTAAATCAAGTGGTGCAGAGAAGGAACTGACAAATATTTACACATCATCCAAGAATATCCAACTGCATGGCTGGAATCCTGTTAGTTAGTCCCAGCTCCAGGAGACCAATGAAATCAATTCTTGAGTGACAACTCAACATGTAGTTCATTCATTAACCCTACTCTAGTTGGGATCAAGAACATATTTTCTTTCCATAGTGGCAAAAGAAAAGAAAAAGTTTGACTGCATGATCCAGGTTATATGCAGAACTGTATATCCCTTATAAGCTCACTACAGTATTAAGATAGTCTGGACAGCCCCTTCTTTCTGTCTCACCACCTCTTCAGGCTTGTTTAATGGGAACAAGGGAGAGGGCCTTTTTGGTGGTTGCTCTTAGACTTTGGACTCACTCCCTAGAGAGGCCAGGACAGTCCCATCTTTGCTCTCCTTTTGGTGGCAGGTAAAAACATTTTTATCTCATCAGCCTTTTTTAAAAATGATGAAAACTGGGCTTTCAAATACTGTGCAAATCAGATGTCAGGTCTGTTTATAGTTTTTAGTACATTTCGATATGTTTAATGAACAATTGTTTTAACTTTTTAAATTGTTTAACTGCTTTTTAAATGTTATATTTATACTTCTTAATGCTTTTGCATTGTTTTTAAACTGTATTGTTTTTTGTTCTTAGGTGCCTTGAGTTCCTGTATTGGAAGAAAAGCAGGATATAAGTAAATACAATAACAATAACATTATTAATAATGTAATATTAATCTCAAACAGGGATTTAGTTTTATATCTTTTGTTTTGTTTTGTTTTGTTCTTTTTCACAGATATGTATAAACTGTCATGGGAGAGACTTGGGAAAGGTTTATTACCCTCACCCCACCCATATTTCAGAAAATTCCAAAGAGGTATTGGTATCAAGCTTTATCTTTGAAACATGAGTTCTCATGTACAGACCTTTAAAAGATGAATTTTCCTGTCTCCTAATGTTCTGAGCCCCGTACTTTGGTTTGGCAAAGTTCACTCACATTGTTAGCTCTGTTAACAGCAATGAGGCAGGGATCCATAACTATAGCTGTCATCACTGGGTGCGCTACTGATCTAATGATTTTATGTTACAGGAGTGGGAATGTAGATTTTGAATGAACATCAGAAGGAACTTCTTGACAGTGACAGCAGTTTGGCAATGGAACCAATTGCCTAGTGCAGGGGTCAGCATACCTTTTTGTGTTGGGGCCAGTTCCGCTGCCCCCCGATCTTCAGTGGGCTGAAGGGGGGGGGAAAGGCAGTGGAGGTGCGTGCATGTGCACATACGCACTATTCCCATCATCATGCACATGCGTGCGCGAGTGTGGGTGCCATTTTGGAAAGCAAAATGGCGCCCACACTCGCACACGCATGTGCACGGCAGCAGGCTCCATTTTGGAACGCAAAATGGCACTGTGCATCACAAGTGCATGCACCTGACACCAGTGCCATTTTGCATTCCAAAATGTCACCCGCTGCCATGCACATGCATGTGCAAGCATGGGCGCCATTTTGGAAAGCAAAATGGCACCCTGTGTCATGTGTGCATGGCGGTGGCAGCTGCGACGTGAGCGCGGTGGCGGAGACAGCGGCAGCAGAATTGGCCACGGGCTGGTTTCAAGGTCTCAATGGGCTGGGTTTGGCCCACGGGCTGTAGTTTGTTGACCGCTGGCCTAGAGAGGTGGTGAGGTCTTCTTATCTGGATGTCTTCAAAAAATGACTGGACAGCTACCTGTCGGAGACACTCTAGCTGGAGATCTTGAGTTAAGAAGCAGTTTCAACCTGATGAACCATGAGGCCCCTTTCAACTCTATGATTCTACTATTCTATGCTTAAAATTCTGTTGATATCTTATGCATGCACTGATCCATCAACAGAAAGGTTTGGACATTTTTGCCCAATGTGGAACTGCTGTATTCAGTTCAAGGTTGTGGAAGTGAATCAGGATTCCCACTGCAATTCCTCCTTGCACCAGAGGTCGCTTGTGGTAGGATTAGGGGACTTTTATGATCTTTATGCTTACATATTTATAACTGTGATCATGAATTCCAGCCAACAACATTTTTTTGCCTTCTTGGTTGAGAATCTTTGCCTTGGTTTAATCGTCATATACCAAGATTTTTTATCCTTGTACTGGATGAGTTTTAGGGTATATTCTTCTTGGGAATTCCAATACATTGAAGGTTAGCACTAGGTTCAGCACTCTAGTTAAGGTCAGGTTGCTACAGGTTAATGTTTTCTATACACTACAGTGAAATCTTGGCATCCACTGAGGTTTGATTCTAGGACCCCGCCTCTCATAGATACCAAAATCAATGGATGCTCAAGTCCCATTATGTACAATGGTGTAGTAAAATTGTGCCTCTTATATAAAATAGAAAAATCAAAGTTTGCTTTTTGGAATTTAAAAATAAAATATTTTCAAGTTGTGGATGGTTGAATCTGTGGATGCAGAATGTGTATGGCCAACTGTACATATATTTTCTGATCTGAGTGAGAATTCCAGCATCCCCTTGAAAGGGAACAACTTACTGACAACCACTTTGCTGCATCATGGTTTTCTGGGGGGAGGGGATGCATGGAATACCTTTTGCCCCAATTTATTACATTGGCATGTAAGAACACACACAGAGAGAGGGAGGGGTTCATTGGGACTTTGTTGTTGTTCAGCTTTTTCAGTTTTGTTTGTTTTAAATATTCGATTAAATTGTTTACAACTTGCCATATGAAAATGCTTACACCATACAGTAGATCCCATTCTATGTGGATTTTGCAATAATACATGACTCAAGGCGAGTGAAAGATTTCCTCATGGAGCATCACTGCACTGTATTTTCCATCTTTGACAACAAAGCTATGAAGTACAAACAGAAATACTTTGTAGTCTTGTCAAAACTGTAATGTTTAGGAAGCCATTTGTTTCAAAAGCAATGAGATCTAGCATAAAGATGTTCCAATTTGTATGGCATGTTAGAGGCAACAAAGTCTTGGCATTATTTCTTTAATATGATTTTGGAAGGTGCAAATTTTCTGAACAGGTAAAAGTATTTTATGAGCAAAGAAAAATAATGTCGTTTCCTATGAAGAATTTTGTTTTTTTGAGAAAAACAATGCAAATTTTGTACAGACAGAGTCCTGAACTATAAATAGTCTTCAAAAATTGCACATTTTCAAAGAGGTTTGCAAACTTTTGAAAGTAATTGTTACTTCCTTTGAGAACAAAATTAGGAAATTATTTCCCTATGAACATAGCTCACTAATACCATCATTGTTCTGTCAAAAATCACATCCAGGAAGCTTTTTGCAGACATTGTGTCCAGAAGGGCCCAGTGGCCATACTTGGCCATATTGAGCCAGGCCAAAATCTGCTCAGGAAGGTGGTCCATATTGATGACTGGGTCAGCTGTGCATAGGTCTAAAAGCTACCTACCTGCAGCTCTAGTAACTCCTGGCAAGTATCTGAAGACAATTTAGTTCACTTCTAAATTACTCTATGGCCCTGAAGAAAAATTAACAATGAATGCAATCTACATGTGACTATACATTTTAGGGGAGGAGAACAATAACAGGAAGCTTTCTAGCCATAAATAAAAAGAAATTGGGGAATTTATGAAAGTGCACACATGTGTGTGTATGCACATGCACACACACCCTTGAATCACAAGGATGACTACCCACTTTGCCATCCCTTGTAAGAAGCCCCAAACCCTAGGTCAGAGATTTGATAAGCCATAAGGTTTATTTAAAAAAGAAAAGAAAAGAAAAGAAAAGAAATGATGGATGTGTTCTTGTAAACTTCAAATCCTATATCAGCTTATACTTAACCCAGTACTTAAGTAAGCAACTTATCCTGCCTCCTCCCAAACGATATGGAACTGTAATTCAACCATGTTCTGATCATCAACAGAATAAACCTCCTTTTCCCCATATTGCTGAGTTACAATAATGAGAATAGTGTCAAAATTGTGGGCTAATCTGTGCTGCAGAAAATATGTGGTTGGACACTGCTGTAACTGCCATGGCTCAATGCGATGGAATCCTGGGATTTGTAGTTTATTGTGGCACCAGAGCTCTCTGATACAGAAGCTAAATATGTCATGAAACCACAGATCCCAGGATTTCATAGCATTGTGCCATGGCAGTTAAAGTGGTGTCAAACTGCATTATTTTCGCAATGCAGATTAGATCTAGATAGTGTCCATAAATACCTAACTATATTGGTTTCATATTCAAAAATGTTACTTAATTATAATTGTATGTATAGGCTGATATAGGATTCCAGCCATCATTTTTCAGGTAGTTTGAGCCATAAATGCTAGTTGACATAGTAAATGGGCATCACTTGACAAATGGGTTGTTAATTATGCTCAACTGCACACGTGATTATTTTTTTTCTACTGAAACTTATGGAGGCTGGAATCCTGTTGGGTAGTCCCAACTAGAGTAGATGCATTGAATCAATTGTTGAATTGTGAGTCAGCATGTAGGTAAATCCACTGTAGTCTAGTCACCAATAACCACGAGAATTTAGGCTGGAATTTGATGTTTGAGTTGATATCAGATTGTCATCCTGTTAGTGACATTTGCATGTGCAAGTTTCCTAACACATGTGGTTGTCCTATTTTTTGGCCATTGTGCAATGTCTGTATTCTGTTGGAAATTGTGGCAGAGGAGTTGAACATGTGATGCCCTTGTACATTGCTCATTGCACATGCAGATCTACACTGAACATTGCAGCTGTGCATGCTACATTTGTTGGTACATTCAGTTGCATACTGTTGCAATTCACTAATGCACCATCAGCATAGGATCTCATCAATGTAAAGAAATTACACTTCATCCCCTCGATGTAGTATATCTGCCAATATGAAAGTTATTTTTGTAATGAATCATAGGTAGCAGCTCATTTGTACATACTGATTGCAGTTGGAGCTCATAGACTGAATAAGGATCACCTCCCCCTGAAATCTGGGGGGGGGGGGGGAGTGAAGCCTGCCCCTACTTGATCTAGGAGGCTGCTCCAGCTGGTTGTAGTTTGTACAGCAGAGAATAACAACAAAAAAAAAAAAACATGTGGGAGCTTTAATATTTAGCTCAATATGATCTGAATAACCAAAAGAAAACTGAAATTGAGCAAGCATGGGAGAATTAGCAAGCCCTACCAATCTTTGGACTGTTAACTGAAAAGAGAGGAAAGATCTAAATAAAATAAATAAGCATTTATAAATAAGTATCATTATTTGCATTTGAATTCAAAACACTTCCATCATGTTTTGCATTTTTCATTTGTTTGTATGAGACTATATTCAAATTTTTTTTGTTTTGTTCACAGAGGTGCAATTCTTCTTTCTCGCTTTTTTAGCGATGCCACTTTTACAGATAGAGGGGAGAAAATATTGGAATGTAAGAAATAATAAGGAAGGGAGTTTGGATGTAGTTTCATGTGCAGGCCAGAGAAGTGGAAGAACTAGGTCAGTCAACATGGAGAAATAAATTTCACAGACTACTCTTTGTGTATATGGCCAAAGGAAAGCACAAACTTGGAAACAGGAAATTACATTTGCCCAACAGACACATGAAAGTGTCTCTTCAACACAGCCGTCGATTCCCTTGTTTGCACTCAAAAGCTGCAGGTGTTAGAAACAAAGCTGACAAAGTCACTCATCAGTGGTACAGACTAGTATGAAACCAATATGTTAAGCTTATTATTTTGGGGAAGGGGGAAATAGGGAACACTGACAAGGTATGGATGAAAATAGAAGGACCCTGGGTATAGGGGGAGGATTTTACTAAGGCTCCACCTGCACTGCAGAAATAGTCCAGTTTGGCACCATTTTAACTGCCATGGCTCAATGATATGGAATTCTGGGAAGTGTAGTTTTGTGAGACAGTCTTCTCTGTCAGAGAGCTCTAGTATCACAATAAACTACAAATTCTAGAGTTCCATAGCACTGAGTCATGCAGTTAAAGTGGTGTTAAACTGGATGATTTCTACAGTGCAGATGCAGCCTTAGAATAGGATATTTTAGAGTTGGAAGAGGGCACGTATGCGTGGCACATGCCCCTAAGATGCCTTGAACATGCTGCCCCAAGCAACCACACAATGGTGGCATTTGGCAGCGTGGCATTAGATACCACATGCATCTGAAACCTGGAAAAACTACTGCCACTGCAGCAAAGTTGCTTTTTACCCAGTGCAAAAAGGAGCAGCTTTCTGCTGCTTCTTTTGTGTCGGGAAAATGCTGGGTTTGGATGTGGCATGCAGTTGCTGCAACCCCAACCCAGTGATCAAAGTGGTGGCAGCAAGCCACTCCTTTGGGGCCGTCTGTTTGACCCCTAAATCAACCCCCTAATATGAAGGAATACACAGCTATTACTCACTACTGATCACTAAGTAGTGATCATGAATACGGAACAGTTACAGATGAGTAAATCCAAGTAACTGTTCCATATTCATTATTGCTTTGTTGTTTTTGTGTGCCTTCAGGTTGTTTCTTATTAAGACCCTAAGGCAAACCTATCATGGGGTTTTCTTGGCAAGATTTGTTCAGAGGAGGCTTACCATTGCTGTCCCCTGAGGCTGAGAGCATGTGACTTGCTCAAGGTCATCTGGTGGGCTTCACGGCTGAGAGGCTGATTGAACTCTGGTCTCCAGAGTTGTAGTCCAATACTTAAACTTCTATGCCATGCTGGCTTTCCATATTCATTATTGTTACTTAGTGTGTAATCTTAGGGTGTACTCTTCAGTCTATATTTTTCAGTGCAAATTATTTTCCAAAATTTGTGCTTAGCTGAATGCACTTATTCAGAGTGGTCCATAAATTCCAGGTCAGTTTCCTTCCCACCCACCCTAAAAATTGTAAGAAGTTGCTTTAATATTATCAAAACTCTTATTTCATTTCCCAAATTTTCCTGAGATGTTTCATTTTTTTAAAAAAATCTTAAATGAAAACATTCAACTTTTTTTCAGAACTCAGTTTACATTTAATCATTGCTTCTGAAAAAGCATTGCAATGTAAGTCATCATATACCATGAGAAGAATTTAGAAAAGCTACCGTACTTCTTAAGACAACAATTATCACAGTAAGACAGTCACTAGTCATGCTGGCTGATGGATTCCGGGAGTTTGAAATAAAAAAAAGAGATACGTTTCCTATTCTATGACCATGTATCATGGTGCACCTTTTCCATTGGTGGAGAAGAAATGATGAGGCTAAAAGGCACAAAAGACCTAGTTGTTCCACAATTACCCATGGAAGTCTCAAGCAAAGAGTTCTGGTATTTCCACTGCAACATGGCTGCCTAAAAATAAATTCTCATGAAGTGTGAAAAAATACCAAGTTTCCATTATCAGACTAATGTATCTGGCATTCACCTCTGCAAATAAAAGATTAAATTCATAAGATGCTGAAACTTTAATGACTTCCAATCTGTCCTATCCAATGATGATTTGTTATCCCAAATACTTCTGCCATCTCATTAATGAAAGTTGGATCCAAGGGGGCTTTCACACTAATCCCCATTCTTTAGCTATGTCAGCTCTTCAGTGATCACCATGTAATTAATCAGATGCTGGTGCTTGGACTGAGGACAGCCTAATACGATGCCTAATGAAATTTATTAATGGTGTCCTGCATAATTTATAGTATCTAATCATCCAAGCCTTGGTATAACAACAACATGTAAACAGTTTTCTTTCATTAACTAACATGTCAAGATAAATTAAGAGTCTAAAGATTTTCATTTTGCTCTCCATTGTCAAGTCTAATTTCTTACCCACAGAAGAAGGCATAGATTGGCTTACACAGTTAAAACATGCTGGTGCCAAATTACTTTATGAACTGCAACTCCCACTATTCTTCTCTGGCTAGTGGATTCTAGAGATGGTAGTCCAAAAAGAACTTTCCTATTATCTGTACATCTTGCTTCTCTGAGCCCAGATGATAAATCCATAGCCCAGCATATATCAGGTATATCCACTTGGTTGTACTTGAGGCCTAGCACAGAAAGTCTACTAGGCAAACTAAAATGGCAGCCTTCCTAGTTTCCATAGTGAGGAAATCAAAACAGTGACTATTATAGATTGTTGGAGTGGGAGATTAAGCCTTACTGTCAACAGTAGAGGGATGATGTGAGAAAAAACAGACCTCAGTCTTCCTTCATTCCTACTGTTGTCTCAGAACACCAAATGTTGTCATCAGCACCATCATCTTCTTGGAACTGAAAAACCAACTTGTCCATATTCTATAATAGCTTCTGCTGTTGAAGGACCCATAAGTCAGAGGTGGGCACAGGGCGGCCCATGGGCCTCATGAAATCTATGAACTTCCATTTATGACCCATTGACCCCTCACCAGTCCCACAACCCCACCATCACCCAAAAGGTGGTGTCATTTTAAGACATTTAGCCCCAAATCATTCAGAAAGCCCATCAAGTACATGAAAACTCACATAATACCCTGTGCCACTTCCATAAGCAATCCAGAACCCTCAACACAAATGGAACATGGATATTTAAGAATCAAGATAGAATCAAAGCGAGGAAGCTTCTCTATAGCTGGCAGTAGACAAGAAGGTCAAAGATGCATCATGCAATCAACCAGTATTAGTAAAAAGGAAGTCTAGTTTAGAATGAATGGACTGGAAGGGAAGTGTAGTAGAAAGGAGGCAGGAAGAGAAGGAATTGGCACAAATGAAGAAGGTGAGAGGGTGTAGATGAAAGTAAGAGAATATAGATGAAGGTATGAGAATGTGGAGAGAAAAGGAAAAATAGGAGGGGGATGAGAGGAGGGGGTAGAGGAGAAGGGTTGAAAGAGAATGACAGAGGAAGAGAAATACAGAAAGAAGGATATAGAAAGGTCTGATAGAACATATGAGTTGTGACGGAAGGAGATTGGTTAATTTTGTAAGCCAAACTTAGAAAGAACTAGAGGAAAACAGACAGAGAAGAGAGTGGAAAAGATAAGAAGAATGAGAGTATGTTGAAAGTTCAATATGGATAATTTACGTTCATGTTTATAATTCATAACTTTGTCAACTTATGGTTGTAGGTGTGTTATTTGTTAGTGTGTTTGGAAGGTGTGTTTTTGTTATTAACTGTAATGTATAAATGTGCATTGTATTGTTATGTTAATTTGAGTTGTTTGGAATGTTTTAATATTTACAATAATTTTTTTTAAAAAAATAAGCAATCCAGAATTCTGTACAACCCCCCCAATACATCTGTTTTTCTCTCCACTCCCTCTCAAAGAAAAGGATGTCATGTCACTTCCTGTTGCCATTTTGATAGGAATTGCAGAGGAAAACAAGTATGTGTGGTGGTGTGGCCCAAGGGGGGCACTTGGGGGAAATATTGGCTCCTGATGCCCAGGCAGTTGGCTGCCCTTCCTACATGTGATGGTAGTTAAAGGACCTGTTAAATATATCTATCCAGGCTTCCATTTTTCCATATAATATGAATGGCTTTAATTGAATGGAAGAGTACAGTTGAACCTCCATATCCAAGGATTCAACCATCTACCGCTTGAAAATATTCCAAAAGGATATAAATTCAAAAAGCAAACCTTGCTTTGGGACACCATTTCACTACACTGTTGTATTTAATGGGACGAGCATCCACAGATCCAGGCTTCCACAGGGGGTCCTGGAACTAAACTTTAGCAGATACCAAGTGCCACTGTGCATGCTTTGCATGTGAAAGTTCAGATTGAATCACATCTTCAGGAAGGCAAGAATCCTGTCTGACACCCTGAGAAGCCATTTTTGTCAGTCAATGTTGACAATACTGAGTAGACAGAGCAGAAATATGACTCTGTATAAGGCAGTGGGCCATCCAGCAGTGGTTCTTTAGGACCTCTCTAAGCAATATTACCATATTGACCCATATATAAGTCAACCAAGCATTTTGGAATCAACTGTTGGGAATAATTTTTTTGACTTATAGACAAGTATATATAGTAAATCATTCTTCCTCAGTTGGTTTTCTCATACATTTCAGGACCAAATTGAAAAAGGCTAGTACAGATGGACTAATGGTCCAATTCTTGCTATAGCATAAGAAACAAGACAAAACAAACAAAAAACATGCCTGGCATCCTGCTTATAAGTTATGATGTCACAATGCAACTGACTTTTCCTGTCATCAAGTAGGTTTGAATTCTCTTCTGTCTATGTAATAACTAAAAGTTTCCCCAAACTCATCTCATAACCCATGCAGCCTCCAATGCAGCCATTTATGGCTTGTCAGAGAGTGAGGATATGTTCACTGATGATGCATACAGATATTTAATTCAGCTGGAATTGCTGTGAGGGAACATCCCAAGTACCCTTGGATAATCCTGCTTGTTTCTTAGTACATCCAGCCAAAGGAAGATGGCAAGATGCATCACCATTGATCCTTTTGTTCAAGAGCAACTCAGAAATATCTTTATGTGTGTATAGGAGGGGGATGCACAGCTTACATAGTGGATTGTGGGAGTATTTGGAGATATAGGTACTGATACACAGCTATGTGAGATATGCACATATCTCAATGTAGGATATGACTCATGTATTACACTCACTCTAGTGAGAAAGAAAGGTAGAATTTATTGACAGAAATCATCTGCTTGTCCTGGAGAAAAGAGATTTGACCAGCATTATTGTTTACTTTTCAGGAATTTTGCCAGGAGATTTGGAAACCCAATAAAAATAGGGAAAAATTAGTAAGACTTGGCTGTAGCTCATGCCACATTCGGGAGGTAAAAGTACAGGAAAAAATTACCACACCCAGCAACAGGACATGTGCAGTGGCAGTTGTGGCTTCCATATCAGTGGAATAATTAATGAATATATTTCCAGTTTTACTCCATAATTCAAAGGAGTTACCTAAGGTAGTGAAACCAATTCCCCAAAATAGGTTCAGTACTTTGATAGATCCTTTATCATTTGGACTGACAATGGGAGCATCTTTACCACCCTATTGACACAGAGTCTATCAATAATCACTAGGTGTCATATGCTGGAGTTGCAACCATAAGACTCTGCAGCTACAAAGTCCATTGCTACAAGATTGGGCTATAAATTGACTAACACATAAGCAATTTGTCTTAATTGAATTGGCGCAGATGGCATTGAAGACTGCATTTAATGCCAGCAAATTACAAGGTAAATCTAGTGATCAGAATGCAAGCTGATAAATTGCAATAACCCCTAGCTTCACTCCCAGATTGCATGAAGCTGTTTCTGACCTCTAGCCACATCTCATTCCTTTAAAAACAAACAAACTGCCACACACTTATTAGAAGCTGCAGTCAAACTGTTTTGCCACCTTAGAAAATAAAGAAATTAATTCTGAACACCTCATTTAACGCGGGAAGGGTAGAACATCCACAGTTTCTTTCAGTGCATTGCCAAAGTAATTTTGCAACTGCCAATTGAACATTTATAGGGAACATGTCTCAATGTGTTCAACCAATGAATCCCCTGAGTGTCTCTGCTTCATTAACTGTTTACACGGTGACCTCAGTAGAAAGTTCTAGCCTGGTGCAATCTCTATTTCTCATACCACCTCAGGCAATGCTGTAATAGGTCTCTGGGATTTTCTTTTTAAAAAATCCTCTGAATTGAGAAATATGGCATTAGCATTCTTAATCCTGCTGAATTAGCCATCCCTGCACTCCTCGCCAAGTTTATCTCTCTGTAGTCTCAATAATACTTTATAATTTGCTAACAAAGTCTTCTCTCATCTCCTCTGTCCTCCATTTGCACTCACCCAGAGTGAAGGGGATACATTTGCATCGAAGTCTGGTGGTCATATTTCAAGGAACTCTAATTCTCGGCTTCGCAACTGACTAGGCTAACTGCTTCCACTCTCCTTTAATGGCACCATTATTTGCATCATGAATCACAATGTCAAGGAAGCTCATGATATTTAAATTTTACGAGGCTGCCTTCCAAAGTAACAACTTTCTAACTCAGCAGAAAGTGGAGAGAAATGTTTTACCTTCCAGGGGAGCCAGCTTGGCTTGGCAAGAAATCATTCCCAGGAGGCCTTTGACTGTCCAGATTATTACTTTGGATGTCCCGCTCTAGATATTCTTTCAGGATAATAATTCCTCCACACACACCCTTGTGCATTTCCATTTGTAAACAGCAATGTGGATAAATAGTTGATATTGGTTAAAATCTCATGAGAGTTGATATATTTCATAAATGTGATTTTGATCATCGGGTGTCTCCACTGGAAAAAATTAATGGCAGAATCCCTCATTGTATTGTTCCCCATTTTATCATCTAATAAAAAAGTGGCATCAGCCCCTCTATTAATGAGAGAAGATTCCATGCTCCACATATATAATAATGAGGAAATCATTCAAGCTATTAAGTAGCAAGTTTGAGTATTTTACTCAGTGCATCAGTTCCCTGTTCTGTATCTATTTTTAAAAAGGGATAGACATTCTTTAAAAGGGTAGTAAAGAGAAAAATACATTATTACTGGAGGGACAAGTAGCCTTTCATAGATCAAGGCTATGGCACTGCAATAGATAGCCTCTGGGTCTGGATTAGAATATTTAAGAGGAATGTATAGCTAAAGGGGAGATGATAGAATTTTAATGTAGAGGTTTTGGCCTCTTAAATTGCCTCTATGGGAGATCACCCAGGAGCCACATGTGAACAATATCCCTTGTTGATACATCTTCTGCCAGCTTTTACACAAAGGAGTAGATACAAAGCAACACATTTGGGCTGGCATGGTATTAATGGCATAGGACTTAATCACACCAGGCTCTTAAGATGCCACAATCACAATTAGGCTAGGAAATGCAAACATACCAGGTTGGGGACAGTCATTATTCCATATATCTCCCAAAATTGCCATGGTGCTGCTTCTGTCCAAGCCTCTGTCTTCTGTACACCAGTCTCCATGACCCTGCCTAACTGTTCTATTCCCTTCTGAGCATGTCTTTCAGTATGTTTTTGTTTTTAGCACACTTGTACAATCATGGAAATCCACTAAGTCAAAATAAATAAAGAAAAGTAATTAAAAGCAAGCAAGCAAGAAAAATATCCTGATTGTGAATACTGAGGGGGAGTACAGAGAGCAGCAGAATCATGCCCACTCATACCATGTAACTGCCCGCATATCATGCACACTCATACTGTATAACTGCTTTGGAAGAACTTATCACACATGCATTAACTGTGGAAAAGCAGTGTGATTGGGAGACAATTATGAGGTTTGCCCATCATTGAGAAGGAGCACTCCAGCAACGAATGGGTTACTAAGCATCTAACTGGACAAAGTGTCATGTTAAAAGATGGCCACAGATGCTCTAATTCTACTTTTCTTTTCTCTTTCTTTTTTTAAAGTAATTTTTATTGTATAGCACAAAAAGTTTACACAAACATCGAACAACAAATACATATATACATATATACACATAAACAAGTTCACACAAACATTACAAATGCATACACAAATAAAAGTGTTTCTTTCTAACTGAACTATCTCTAGGACTTCAATATCTTTCACAAAAAAAAAAAAAAAAAATCTTAAATTTCCAGCATTATCTTTCTTTAAATTCACCATTTTTTTTCCTAATTCTACTTTTCATGCCTCATGTGATAAAGTTCATACACAGGTGTAAGTTGTGCTAATGGGTTAAAAATATTTTCCTATTTGGAACTGTTGCATACAGACTAGTGCATCAAAGTACACAGAGTAGAGCAGGGGTAGGCAACCTAAGGCCCGGGGGCTAGATGCGCCCCCCTGAGGCCTTTGGACTGGCCACAGGCCTGTCCTGCCACCACCACCGCCGCCACCCCCCGCTGCCGCCGCCCACCACGATGATATTATTATTGTTGTTATTACTTATTCTTGGGGTTTTCTTGGCAAAATCTCCACAGGGGTTTTGCCATGGCTTTTCTGGGGCTGAGAGAGTGTGCATGCATTTTTTATTTTTATTTATTTATTTATTTATTTATTTATTTTTGGTGCTTCAGCCCCCCAGTTGTCTGAGGGACAACAACCCGGCACCCAGCTCAAAAAAGTTGTCTACCCCTGGAGTAGAGTGTGAATGCACATTGGAGCTACAAATTGCCTGTGTATACTGCAGATTGCAATTGCCCACTTGGGGGGCATACATGCACCTTGACCATCTCTCCACATACATTGCACTATGTTGGTATTCTCCATACAGAATCATAGAATCATAGAGTTGGAAGAGACAACAAGGGCCATTCAGTCCAATCCCCCTGCCATGCAGGAACTCAAAATCAAACTATCCCCAACAGATGGCCATCCAGCCTCTGTTTAAAAACCTCCAAAGAAGGAGATTCCACCATTTTCTGAGGGAGTGTGTTCCACTGTCTAACAGATCTCACTGTCAGGAAGTTCCTCCTAATGATGAGTGGAATCTCTTTTCCTGTAGCTTTCATCCGTTGTTCCAAATCCTATTCTCTGGGGCAGCAGGAAACAAGCTTGCACCCTCTTCAATATGGCATCCCTTCAAATATTTAAACAGGGTTATCATATCCTCTCTTAACCATCTCTTCTCCAGGCTAAACATACCCAGTTCCCTAAGTCGTTTCTCATAGAGCATGGTTTCCAGACCCTTCACCATTTTAGTCACCCTCCTCTAGATGCGCTCCAGTTTTTCAACATACTTTTGGAATTGTGGTGCCCAGAACTGGACACAGTATTCCAGGTGGGGCCTGACCAAAGCAGAATAGAGTGGCACTATTAATTCCCTTGATCTAGACATTATTCTTCAGTTGATGCAGCCTACAATGACATAGGCTTTTAAAGTTGCCACATCACAAATGGTCAAGGTGACTAATGTTCAACTTCTGGTCTACTAGGACTCCTAGGTCCCTTTCACACGTAGTCTCATTAAGC
>CM034703.1:10278713-10296968 GCA_020142125.1 Phrynosoma platyrhinos | reverse complement strand
TTAATAATAATAATAATAATAATAATAATTTTTATTTATATCCCGCCCAGGCAATTGGGGCATTGTACAACATAACAAAACTTAAAAACAATACATCAAATTAAATCCCATCCCTCCTTCACCCACCCGCCCATCCCCCCAAACATACAAGCAAACTAAATAACAGTAATTAAAAATACAATTTAAAAGCATAATTTTCTTGTCAGCATGGTGCCGACGAAGATGTTCTAGGCAGCCCTATATAGCCTCCAGCGTCTGCGGGGGTGGAGCGGAGGAGGGGCAGCTCAGGTTGCACAGGTGTTCTCCCAGGGCTGGTCCTCCGGAGCTGGTAACTGGTCCTCCGCAGCCTGGAGGATGCTGCTGCTCACCACCTGGCATGACTTGTTTTTGAGAAATCCATGTTGACTTTTTGTAATTATGACATTTCCTTGTAAATGTTCACAGACTCTTTGTTTAATAAACTGTTCTAGAATCTTTCCTGGTATTGATGTCAGACTAACTGGGCAATAGTTGTTGGGACCCTCCTATTTTCCCCTTTTGAAGATGGGGACATTTGCCCTCCTCCAGTCCACTGGGACTTCTCCTGTTCTCCAGGAGTTTTCAAAGATTATTGCCAGTGGCTCTGAGATTACATTTGCCAGTTCTTTTAATATCCTTGGATGTAGTTCATCTGGTCCTGGAGACTTAAATTCATTTAGGTTAACCAGGTATTCCTGTACCTCCTCTTTACTTATTCTGTGCTGCATTTCCCCTGTTGTGTCCTCTGCTCCATTTTCCTCAGGTTGAACACCCTTTTCCTTATGTGAGAAGACTGAGGCAAAAAAAAGGTGTTGAGTAGTTCTGCCTTTTCTCTGTCCCCTGTTAGAATTTCTCCATCTTTTCTGCACAGTGGCCCGATTATTTCCTTCTTCTTTCTTTTGCTACAGACAACCCCAAAAAAGCCCTTTTTATTGTCATTAACCTCTTTAGCAAGCCTGAGCTCATTCTGTGCTTTGGCTTTTCTGACTTTACCCCTACATGTGCTAGTTATTTGTTTGAATTCCTCTTTAGTGATTACGCCCCTTTTCCATTTCTTATACACCTCCCATTTAAAACTTAGTTCAGTTGAAAGTTCTTTTGTCATCCAACCTGGTTTCTTGAGACATCTCCCATTTTTTCTTTTCATTGGAAAAGTTTGAGATTGTGCCTTCAGTATCTTGCTTTTGAGAAACTCTCATCCGTCCTGAACTCCCTTCTTCTTTAGTATTCCTGACTATGGGATCACTCCTAGTGTTTCCCTACATTTGTTGAAATCAGCTCTCCTAAAGTCTAGAATGAGTGTTTGACTATGCTTAGCTTCTCCTTTTCACTGTATAAGAAACTCCAGGAGAACATGATCACTCCCACCTAAGGATACCACCACTTGCATCCCATTTACCAGGTCATCCCTGTTGGTTAGGATCAGATCTAAATAGCTGATCCTCTTGTTGCCTCTTCCACCTTTTGGACAAAGAAATTGTCTTTGAGGCAAGTGAGGAATTTGTTAGACCAGGGGTAGGCAACCTTTCCCCTTTAAGGGCCGAGGGACTTCAGCTCCCAGAAGCCTTAGCCATGTTGGCCAATAGTCCCATGTTGGCCAATAGCTCCTGGGATTCTGGGAGCTGAAGTCCCTCGGCCCTTAAAGGGGAAAGGTTGCCTACCCTTGTGTTAGACCTTGAAGTATTGGCTGAGTTTGATTTCCAGCAGATATCAGGATAGTTGAAGTCACCCATCACTACTACATCTTTCCTTTCTGAGTGTGTGGTCATCTGTTCTAGAAAGGCATCATCTAATTCCTCAGTCTGACTTGGGGGTCTGTAGTAGACTCCCACAATAACATCCCTGTTGTTTCCTTCCCCTTTAATTTTTATCCAGATGCTTTCCATCTGATTTCCAGGGTTTAAGTCTGGATCTCTTTACAAGTGTAAAGAGGACTGAGGACTCTTTACACTCTGAGGACTGTCTTTACACTCTGAGGACTGTCCCTGCTGCTTTTCCTCTTCATCCTTGATAAGGGAGAGAGGTTCAAATCCCTAACATATAATGCTATTCCTCCTCCTTTTCTGTTTGGCCTATTTCTCTTAAAAAGGTTATACCCCTCTATTCCTACATTCCAGTTGTGAACCTCATCCCACCAGGTTTCAGTGATGGCTATTATATCATATATTTTTTTGTTGTGGTAGGAGTTCAAGTTCATCTTGTTTATTTCCCATGCTCTGTGCATTAGTGTAGAGACATCTAAGAGCATGGCTGTGTGAAGGTTTTTTCCTCCCATTGTTGGGCTCTTGCATCATTTGCCTTGTTCTCTTTATAACACTTTGACTATTATTTCCAGTCCATGATGTACTCCTGCCTTCCAAGATACTGTTTCCCTCCCCAACATGACTCAGTTAAAACCCTCCTGATCAAATGTTTGAGACTATTGGCAAAAATGCTTCTGACAACGGGTGTGAGATGCAGCCCATCTCTTGCTAGAAGTCCACCCTCTTGGAACCGCAGCCCGTGATCTAAGAATCCAAATTGTTCTTGGTGGCACTATCTATGGAGCCAGTTATTCATGTCAGCTATTTTCTTCTCCCTTCCTGAACCATGCCCTTCAACTGGGAGAAGAGATGAGATAACAACTTGTGCGTTCAGCTCTTTTAGCTCCCTACCCAAAGCTTCATAATCACTTCTGATATTCTGAAGACTGTGCCTTGCAGTATCATTGGTTCCCACATGGACCAAGAGGAAGGGGTAATGGTCAGTAGGCTTGACAAGTCTTGTCAGCCTTGCTGTCACATCACAGATTTTTGCCCCAGGAGACAACACACCTCCTGGGAGATCTTGTCAGGCACAGAAACCACTGCTTCTGTACCCCTCAATGATGAGTCCCCAACCACCATTGCACGCCTCCTCTGAGGCTTAGCAGTGGCTATTCCCTGTGGTGGTACTCTTAGGGTTCCCTGGACTGTCTCTGAGGACTATCCCTGTTGCTTTTCCTCTTCATCCTTGATAAGGGAGAGAGGTTCAAATTGATTCTGTGGCTGCAAGCTCCCAGAACGATCCATGGTTTCCCTACTTCTGTGTGTGACGTTCCTCCAGGTGTCCCCCTCCTGTGTGCATGAAATGACCTCCTTCTCAACAACTTCTTCTGTGTGGTCCCCATCCAAGACCATTTGTTCTGCTCTGCCCAGGAAAACCTCCTGCTCCCTAATATGCTGAAGTTTAGCTACCCAGGCCTCCAGCTGCTTGACTTTTTCTTCCAAGAGGGCTATGAACTTGCACTTGGTGCAGGTGAAGTTCCCCACATCTCTTGGCAAGAAGACAAACATCCTACAAGTGTTTCAAGTGACTGCAGCAATTCCCTCAGTGTCCATATTGAGAAATCTTAAGCACTGAAGCAGGACTGTGGGGTTTGCCTTCAGAAAGTTCCCTGGTAAAGACCCACATAAAGGGCTCCTGTTCTCTTGGCCTTTTCACCAGGCTCTGCCAGTGAGCTCAATCAACTGGGTTTATACCTCTATAGAGAGCTCCTGGATGTTACCTTATTTTGGAGGCAAGTCTCTCTCTCTCTCTTCTTCTGAGCAAAAAAAACAACAACCTCAAAGTCCTTTAAATTATTATTATTATTAGAAGAAGAATCTCTAAAAAGAAAGGCCAAAGCCCCCTTCTACCTGTATTGTGCTATCCCTTGTCCTATGAAAAAGTTCCCGTTCATTTCAATTCACTCACTCCTAGTATTGTTATATTCATGCATTCCATTTCCTTTTTTACTATGTCTAGTTTCCCCTAGTTCTTGCTTCTCATGTTACATGTTCTAATTACAAAACTACACATCCCATAATTCCATAGCATTGAGCCATGGCAGTTAAAGTGTTTCAGACTGCATCAATTCTGATATGTAATAAAGCCTTAGTGAAAATGCTAATGTTTTAGACCAGGGGTAGGCAACCTTTCCCCTTTAAGGGCCGAGGGACTTCAGCTCCTAGAAGCCTCAGCCATGTTGGCCAATAGTCCTATGTTGGCCAATAGCTCCTGGGATTCTGGGAGCTGAAGTCCCTTGGCCCTTAAAGGGGAAAGGTTGCCTATCCCTGTTTTAGACTACTCCCATCCCTGATTCTCTGGAAGCACTCTGAAATGCAGAAAGCAAGCTAGTGAAACTTTTCCTATCATGCAGATAAAAAGTGGAGTAAAACTTGGAGTTATAAAAATTTCTGCATGTCTGTCTATGGCTAAGGCACTACAGTGGGCCCTTAGAATCTGTTGGGGTTTGGTTCCAGGACAGATTTGTATACAAAAATATATGGATACTCAAGTCCTATTCAAGATAATAGCATAATAAAATGGTGTCCATTTTATAAAATGGCAAAATTATGGTTTGCTTTTAGAATGTGTGTGTGTGTGTGTGTGTGTGTGTGTGCCATGGATGGTTGAATCTATGGCAAGCCAACTGTACTTCCCTTCAGCATAGTGCAATGCCAGCCAGCAGAGTTACATTATACAATCCTTATACAAAATGGTCAGTTTCTGCCAGGAAGGAGAAGGAAAGCAGTTTCTGAGCAGCTATATTGAGTGGGTGAGTGTTTAGATTCTTTTTTAAAACACTTGGGGGGGAGTGTGACTTGCTGAGCGGGTGGGGCTTTGGTGAATCACATTTGTGAGTCAATAGGGGATGGAGCTAGCCAATTAGCTCTATACAACTACTCCCAGAGGCTTTCCAGTTCAGTTTCTTCCAGGAAGGAGAAGGAAAGCAGTTTCTGAGCAGCCATATTGAGTAGTGAGTGTTTAAAATCTGAGCAGCTATATTGAGTGGGTGAGTGTTTAAAATCTTTTTAAAAACACTTGGGGGGAGTGTAACTGTTGCTGAGCAGGTGGGGCTTTGGTGAGTCACATTTGTGAGTCAATAGGGGATGGAGCTAGTCAATTAGCTCTATACAACTATTCCCAGAGGCGTGCACCATTGAGTCAGAGGCACACGCCACTTTGACTCAGACAACTATTCAGTAATCTATTCAGGAAATGAAAAAAAAAGAAAGAAAAGAAATGGGGTGGCTTTCATACTAAGGAAAGATATTGCTAGAGTACTCAAAGGATACAACTCAAAGTCAGACCATATATTTTCAATAAAGCTTCAGGGTAAACCTATAAATATCACAACAATCCAGGTATGTGCACCAACCACAGATGCAGATGAAGAGGAAATTGAGAGATTCCATGATGCAGTCCAGGAAGAAATTGACAACATACCATCACAAGATTTCAAACTAATCATTGGAGACTTGAATGATAAAGTTGGCAACAAAGAAGAATCAAAAACAGTAGGAAGATTTGGATTAGGAACAAGAAATGAAGCAGGACAGTGTCTGATAGAATTCTGTGAGGCCAATATCTATTCATTGCAAATACCTGCTTCATTCAACCAGATAGGAGACTATACACCTGGACATCACCAGATGGTAAACACAAAAACCAGATGGACTACATAATTGGAAGTAGAAGATGGAGAAACTCTATACTTGTGGCCAAAACCAAACCAGGAGCTGATTGTGGCACAGACCATGAACTGCTCATAACAAAAATCAGAGTTAAGCTGAAGAAGAAAGCAAAAACCATCATTATACCAAAATATGACCGGAATAACTTTTCAGATAAACTCAAGGACAATCTAAGATACACTCAAAGACAATTTGAACTATTCAGTATAATCATCTGGGAACCGGAAGAACTGTGGACAGAAGTCAAAGACATAATTAAGGACGAATGCAAGAAAACGCTAACATTGGCCAAAAAAGAAAGATAAGAAACAATGAATGACAGATGAAACACTTCATGCAATAAAAGAAAGAAGAAAAGCAAAAGCAAAGGGAGATAGGAACAAAGCCAGAACTATGAACACAACTGTCCAACATCTGACATGCAGGGATAAGAAGAAATACTACAATGACCAGTGTAGAGAAGTAGAAAAAAACAACAAAAAGGGAAGATTAAGAGATCTATATCAAAAAATCTGAGAAATCAAAGCCAAGTTCAAACTGAGGGCAGGGGTGCTCTATGGAGAGAAAAAAAGAACATAATACATGAACAAGAAGAAATAAAAAAAATGCTGGAAGCAATACACAGAAGAGTTATACAAAAGAGGTGAGGAAATGAATGATATTTAGAATGAGGAGCCATATGAAGATGAAACCCAAATTCTAAGAAGTGAAGTGGAATCGGCAGTAAAGGAAATAAATCACGGGAACAGATGATATCCCAATTGAAATGCTACAGTGCTTACAAGCAGATGTAACTTTAGTGTTAACTGAAATATGCCAATTAATATGGAAAACAAAGTTGTGGCCAACAAACTGGAAATGCTCACTATATGTACCAGTCTACAAGAAAGGAGATACAAAAGATTGGAGCAACTATGGGCCTCTGCAGGCCAGCCCAAAGGGCCAGCCTGGAGGCAGGGATGGGGTGGGGCAGCCACACAGCGGCAGCCCCAATCCCACATGGGCAGCGCCCTGATGCCGCGCACTGTTGTGCATGGTGCGTGGTGTCAGGACACCCTCCCGGCACAGCATTTTGATGCTTTGCACTGGAAAGGGCGCTAAAGAGTCGCACACCAGCTCTTAGGGCGGTCTTTTGCCACTCCTGAAAGGAGTGGCATTTTGCTGCTCTTTCAGGGGCGGCAAAAAGGAGTATCGGGGCCATGTCAAATTAAATTAATTCTGCAGTGTTTCTGCATCCTAAATCTTATAATGTCACATTTCTTCTTCTGAACAACAAATTAAAACTCAAGAACTTTGTTCTCCTTTGCATCTGTTCCAAAGGGTCCAAAATTTTATTTGGAAAACTGCCCATCTCTTTCAAAGAAGATATAAATGGTTGATCGGTTACAAAAAGAAATGCAGGGCAAAAGCTGACTTAGATGAATGTTTACTATGGCATATCCAATAATAATCTGGAAAAATATCTCATGGGAAAATGATGATGCTAGATTCAATACTATCTTTTCATGTCTTTTTAATGTAAATATTTTTGCTGCAAAATCAGCTTGTCCTCAGCCTGATTTTTTTCTTCCTACTTCATTATTACTTGGAGTCAATCCAGTTAATTGTCCGTTTTTAAAACCTTCAGCCTTTAAGGTCGTGCAAAGAGTTAATACCTGGACGACATTTCCCCTTCAAACCAGTAAATCCAGTGCATTGCTCTTAATACTAGGGGGGAAGGTTGTCCTGCAAATTTATTTATTTATTTATTTATTTACTATTCCACATTTCTCACAGCTCATTATTCAAGATGGCTTACAACCATTTAAAAAACACAGCACAACTTAAAAAAAATAGACACAGAACAAAAACACAATTAAACCAGACGCTATTTTAAAAACTCAATTTAAATAATGTTAAAAACAGTTTAAAACACATTTGAAACATAATAAAATAGAAATACAACATACACACCCATTAAAAGTGCCATCTGCTCCAACATATTAAAAACCAAATGTCTCCTTCAATTTTTTTAATTTTTTTGGGGGTACCTGCTGGCAGAAAAACAGTAGGGAGAGGGAGAAAGTTCCACAGCCCAGGAGCAGCCACAGAGAAGGCTCTCTTCCATGTACCTGCTAGATATGCTTGATGATGATGATGAGACCAAGGAGAGTATCATAAGGGACCAAACGCTGGGAGTAAAAGGCATACTTCCAGCAAAGTAGCGCAATCATGCTAAAACTTTTCAGACACATTGTGCTTATCCAGGACTTAATCCTTGAAGATCCAGCAATGCTCCACCAACAAACCATTCATGGGGAAGTTCCATGAATGGTTTGCTGCTGGAGTATTGCTGGATCTTCATGGGTTAAGTCCTGGATAAGCATGACATCATCTGAAAATCTTCAATGTGATCATGCTACTTTGCCAGGAGTATGCCTCCCCTCTATTCCCCCATCTGATAATCTCCCAAGAGAAAGTCCTGCTCCACAGACCTTAAAGCTTGGCCAGGTTCATGTACAGATATAAGGTATTTCAGGTAGTGTGAATCCAATATGGTTGCTCCTGGAGTTTGCAGGAAAACTATTGTCCTTTTTTGGTTAGAAAAAGGGAAGTTTCT
Organism: Phrynosoma platyrhinos; assembly: GCA_020142125.1. Taxonomy (NCBI): domain Eukaryota; kingdom Metazoa; phylum Chordata; class Lepidosauria; order Squamata; family Phrynosomatidae; genus Phrynosoma; species Phrynosoma platyrhinos. The sequence goes on along the minus strand of CM034703.1, from coordinate 10,288,874 downwards.
CCAGGAAGTCTAGGGCATATAAACAGATTTGGGGATACATCCAGGTCTGTAGGATCAAGGGATCTAAAAAGAAACTGCTGCTGGTAGTAGGAAGTAAGCTTAGAACTACACTTCTGATTTACATTGTCTTTGTGTGTGTGTTGTGTGCCTTCAAGTCATTTCTGATTTATGGTGATATTAAGGCCATGAACCTATCATGGAGTTTCCTTGGCAAGATTTGTTCTGACGGGATTTGCCATAGCCTTCCCCTGAGGCTGAGAGTATATGACTTGCCTAAGTTCACCCAGTGGGTTTCATGGCTGATCTGGGAATCGAACCCTGGTCTAGGGATGATTAAATGGCAGAAACCATCTGGAGAACATATCAAAGTCCAGCTTTTTTTTTTTTTAAAGTATTCATGACCAAGATAATCTGGGCTGGAGTCATCTGGGAATATGCCTACTCAATGTGAAGAAGGTAAGCTCACTGCTTAAAATGGAAAGTTTTCTTGAATGTCTTGGTGAGGGCAGATTATAATGCTCCATAAACCTAATGGAGACCTGTGGGAAGCCTTGTGAAGGCAAACAGCTCTGAGAACTAGATTTACTGCTTATAGCATTAACTGAGGCACAAACCTTGGTTTATGCTCCAAGTAATATTTGTAATAAATATAAACTGTTTTTGGAGATAAAGGGGGGGGGGAAATTACAGTGCTTATTTCAAAAAAGGTTAAGACGATCTCTCAGCTATGCTGTGGGAAGCTGTAAACAGCATCCTAAATAAGCATTGATTTGATTTGAAAGGATGTACACAGGGATCCCAGAAGTCTCAGCTGGTCACTACTCCAGCATTGAAAATCCCATGACTACCAGGGAATGTAAAGGAAAGTTCTACACTTTTCTGATCTTTTTTTTCCCCATGGCAGTTTTAGTGCAAGTGTTGTACTCTTGGAGCCCTGATCTGGAGCTACCACTTAATCTTCCAAAGCTCTCTTCTAAGGGCTGGAGAACCATTGTGGCTGCTGATGAAGTTTGTGGGGACATGTCCTGCTTTCTCTTGGCATCCTGCATTTTAAAATTATTGCCTTGATGACACACAAGTAAAGGAAGGAATACTCAGAGGTGGTCTGCCATTGTCTTTCTCTGAAATATAGCTTGTAACACCTGGCATTTGTTTCTAGTATCCCATTCAAGTATTAACCAAACCTGAACTTGTTTAGTTTACAATATTAAATGGGACCAGGTGCTTTCATGGTAAACCTATTCTTTCCCTAAGCAACAGAAGTATGGAAAGTACGGCATGTGTCCAACTAATCAGACACTTTAGGGTAGCAATTCCCAGAGAGGAGCATCATGAGATTCTTCAATATTCATATTTCCAAGCCACTGAATTTGAATTTCATTGGCTTCAGTAGCCCTACTATTATAGTTTGCCAAATGATGCACAATTTTGACTTAAGGAATTCAACTTGTGGGAAGATGTTCTATCCATCTAGACACTTTCCTACAATGATTAATTAGTGTTTTCTGTTAAAGATTACTTATTTCTAGTTCCATTTTAGCCTGGCTCTGGTTGTCAGCTGTTAGAAATCTCCTCCCATACAGGTACTTGTGGCTTGCTCTTAATCTTCTCCCACGCTCTCAAAGTCTTTCAGTACATTGCTTTATAATTACTCGATAATTAGCTGACTTGTGTCACCACTGCACTAGAATACTTAAAAGAACATAAATTGTCTATCAGTGGTGGCACTGACACAGTGGTTTAGCTTTCTAACATATCCCATTTCCTGGTCTTCAGTGAATGAACTCCATACATACTTTGAATCATATTTTGATTTCTGCCATTTGACTTTTCCCAGTGCTGCTTGTATAATGAGTTGCTCCTAATTGCCTCTCTCCTTGTTAATATGGTATGTGAGTTTTGAAATGCCATGATTGCTTTCTTGTGGAGGTGAAACTAAGAGTCAAACACCATAAAACTCAATGTGACCTGAATCTGATTGGTTTCTCCCAGCCAGAATAGACCCATTGTATCAATTGTTCAATGGTAAGTCAAAACATAAGTAAATTACATTTATTTAATGTGTCTACAGTTGTGGGAAATAACAGTAGGATTTAGGCCAATATATGTCAGTTGGAGTGTTACATAGCTTTACTATAAATGTCAACACTTGGGGCTTCTACTCAAGGCTGAGAAGGTGACACTCAAGGAAAAGATGTTGGCTTTTCCTCTTAGGATGAAAATCAACCCATGGCAAGCTATTGGTTTTGAGAGGGGTGGTTTATCATTGCCTTCTTCTCTGTACTAGCTTCTGTAGAGATACTTATGGTGCCATTGCCATTGTGTCTGAGAGATCCTGTGCCAGTGCCATCCCTCACTACCTCTGTTGCCCAGTAGTTGTTTGGCATATTTATTCTGGTTCCTCAACAAAAGCATGTCCGACACGGAACACCCTACTAGCAGCAGTGCTATATCAGCATAGCCTCTTGCATCACAGGGGCTATGGACAGGTAATGTGCCAAGGATGCACAACAGTCCTTCACACCCAATTTTGTTTATACTGCCATCAGCTGGACACAGTTGATGTACCATGTCACAAAAGATCATTCCACATATGTAGGATACCAACATCTGCAGATGCTTAAATTCCATTGCTAGCAATAGGGGCACATGCACGTGGCCACGCCATCATTAGGAATAGGGGCACATGCACATGGCCACACCATCAATTGAACTTTAATGCGGCACATGCACGTGGCTGTGCTACCATTAGGGACAGCCCCTTTTGTGTCTGGTGGCAGTGCTTGTACACGGCCGCACTGCCATTAGAGACAATGGTAGTTGTCCCTAATGGTGGCACAGCCACGTGCATGTGCTGTCACTGGGGATAATGCGGGCTGTCCCTAATGAATCCTTGGATGGCAAGTCCGCGGATAGTGAGAGTCAACTGTACATTCATGACACACCAACTGGATCCCAATCTTTGTGTTCCTAACAGTTTTGATTGCAGGGAGTTCAATAGGTGTTTTCACTATCATAATCAGCTGAGTGGCCTGGGTCTGCAAGAGGAGACAACAGTATCACTCAGAAGTAATTGGTGACATCCTTTTTCTTCAAATACTCAGGCATAGTTCTTTCCTACCTGTGATTTGAAATTGAAACTGACACTTTCCACATGCAACACAATGGTGTGGGATCTGTTATTAACCTGTGCCCTCCCTCTCCATGTGGAACCCATTCTCCATCAAGCATATTGACTTTTTACACCATAAGCTATTCTGAGTTTCCTACTTTCTTTGTTTAATCACATACATGCTGCATCAGCAAGTCACAAGGGAAGACTTTGTCCAGTTTATCCACTTAATGCTGGTTTAATCATTTGGATGGTACATATGAGATTGACTTGAGAGTCTTCTGCATGGGCTGAGTCAGCCTCTAATAGCTACCCAAGTGTCACTAAGGAACCAAAATTTGGCTCACAAAGTAATTGTCCAATAAATCAGATGATGACGAATGCATGTTATACTTCAATAACTGAATTTTCATGCAGCTAGATCTCCTGTGGTGCCATGTCTAATATGCTGCTGTGCCAGTGATTTCAGAGGGTTGGGGAAATTATGACTTCTCACCTTCTAGTCTATATAAACAGTAGACTGAGGAAGAAATTATTTTTGGAAGCTGAACACTGATTGATTGATTGATTGATTTTTAAAAGGCTTCTTTGCGCCTCAGACCTTGCGCTCAATCTTTTGATCCATATTGGAACACTTTGGGCCTTTGCAGACTGTCAGAAATAGTGCACATTAAATTGAGGCACTGCCCTGGCTCAGTGCTAGGGAATCATGGGAACTGTAATTTATTGTGTCACCAGAGCTCTCTGAAAGAGAAGGCACAATGTCCCAGAAAAAAAATACAATTTCCATGACTCCTTAGCACTGAGCCAGGGCAGTGCCTACAAAAACTTGGCATGTGGGCAAAGAATATGGCAGAGGTAGCAAAGGAAAGGGGCATGACTCTTGGAAACCCATCTGTATCCATAGTACTAAGGTTACTTTTCTGCTCGTATAATGATGCAGTGACAAAACATAGATATTATAATAATGAGTATTTGGAGGCTGTTAAGAAGAGATTGGATGGTTATCTGGCATCTGTTTTTTGTTTCTTTGTTTGTTTTCTGTATTTTCCCCAGCCTTGGAACTCAAAGTAGCTTATAAAAGTTAAAATGGATGCAGATGAGAAGTTCTCATTACTAAAGGTCTGTTGAAATAAAACAAAACAAAAAAGGTCTTTCCCTGCCTCTAGAAGAAGTCTAGCCTCTCTAGGGAGGGAGTTCCAAACCCTAGGAGCAATCAAGAACCTGTCCTGTGTTCCCACCAGATGTATCTGTGAGGATGGTAGGATGGGATGAAGAGCCTCTCCTGAAGGTCTCAAAACCTTGACTGCTTCATGGGAGAATATGGACCCTCAAGTGTATATGGCTTTGTAGGTCATAACCAGCACTTGAATTGTGCTAAGCCCAAAACAGACAGGTCAAAAGTGCTGCTTTCAGGCCAATCTGGGGGTGTGGCATTCAGATGACGCTTGCCCTTGAATCAGGCCAAAGCTGTGTCGTGGCTACCTAAAGCAGCCCAAACTCAGTCACAAAAGGAGCATAAAAAAGTGCTCCTTGTTGACAGTCTGTTGTGGTGTCTGGGCCCCCATGCCGCTCATGGCATGCTTGTAGCTGGAGTGGCCAGAGGCCATTCCAAGCCACCCATCTACTTGAGACCTAAGTTGGACTAGATGAGCCTTGGGCCACTTTTCAGCTCTAATTCTACAATTCTCTGAATTCTGAATGAAAATGGCCTCACCAATTCTCTACCCTATTTTTGCCCACATGGGGCCCAATATTTTCCTATATCACAGGGCTGAGATTCTTGAATGGATCAGAGCAAAGAAATACTTTCCTTCAAGTATTTGAAGGCTGGAAACATTACACCTTATCTCTAATGTTCAAGTTCATCATCAAGATGATCATGATTTTACAGTTCATCCTATGCTAGGATGCAGACTATGTGTACATAAAAAGGATAAAATAATTATTTCTCAACCAAACATATTGTGCCTGGAAAGTGAGGTAAAGGTATGCTAGTAGAGAGAGGGAATTTTCTGAAGAGCCCATCCAACTGGAATAATTTTTCATTTGATTTGAACTTCTCTCTTTTTCATTCTATTTTCCTAGTGTATGCAGAACCTGTGGCTGTATGATAATTTGGCACTATTTAGTGTTTTGAAAGCTTCTGCCTAGGGATAATAGTTTCATCCCATTGCAAATCAAATTTATTTATATGGTAACAATGTAGAATCATAAACTCTACATTTGTATTTACTTTATATTTTTAAGTCACCTTGATTGCGGGATATAAGGTGGGATATAAGAAATAAATTATTATTATTATTATTATTATTATTATTATTATTATTATTATTATTATTATTATTATTATTTAAACTCATACAGTTGGAAGAGACCTCAAGGACCAACTCCCTGGCATGCAGGAAGATACAATCAAAGCACTACCAACAGATGGCCATCCAGACTCTGTTTAAAAATCTCCAAAGATGTCAAACAGCTCTTACCATCAAGAAATTCTTTCTAATGTTTAGGTGGAATCTCCTTTCCTGTAGTTTGAATCCATTGCTCCATGTCCTATTCTCTGGACCAGCAAAAAACAAGCTTGCTCCATCTTCAGTATGGCATCCTTTCAAATATTTAAACAGGGCTATCATATCATCTCTTAACCTTCTCTTCTCCAGGCTAAATATATCCAGATCCCTAAGCTCTTTTCGTAGGGCATGGTTTCCAGACCTTTCATCATTTTGTTCACCCTCCTCTGAACATGCTCCACCTTGGCAACATCCTTTTTGAATTGTGGTGCCCCAAACTGGGTGCAGTATTCCAGGTGAGGTCTGACCAAAGCAGAATAGAGTTGTACTAATTACTTCCCTCAGTCTCTAGACACTATATTACTATTGACACAGTTTAGAATCATATTGGCATTTTTAGCTGTCACATCACGATTCCTAGATCTCTTTCACATGAACTGATGTCAAAGGAGGAATACTCCATCCTATATCTGTCCATTTCATTTTTTTTTCTGTCTAAGTGTAGTACCTTAGATTTCTCTCTCTTGAAATTCATTTTTTTAATTTTGGTCTAGCTTTCTAATCTATTAACATCATTTTGAATTTTGATTCTGTCCTCTGGAAATAGTGGTGTTATAAATAGGAAAAGAGAAGGGATCCTGTAACAACTTTAATTATTTCAACATAAGTTTTTGTTGCCAACAATCTACTTCATCAGAAGCAAGAGGGAGGAAAACATAATGAGAAAAGGCTAAGTTAGATCAGAGTGAGAGCAATGATTTTTTGGGATGTGCTATTTGCTCTCAGTGAAGCCATGACATAAGCCATGAGATAGCTTAGCCACAGAAGTCCATGCACTGGCAATGTTCTGGTTAGATGACTGTAATGCACTCTATATGGGTCAACCTTTGAAGGTGACTTGGAAGCTGCAGCTAGTGCAAAATGCAGCTACAAGATTGCTGACCCAGGTATGCATAATACATAGTGTCAGTCTCAAAGCAACTGTACTGATCTGAATTCAAGGTGCTGGTGATGACATTCAATAGCTTGGGTCCTCAGCTTAAGTCTTTGATATTTAAAGGAGTGCTTCTCCTTCTTTATATCTGCCCAAGGATTGAGGTCTGCCAGAGGGAGCTTCCTTTGTGTCTTACCAAGGGGGCAATATAATGGGGGAGGACAAAGGAGAGACACATTGCTTTCTTTTTTGGTACTGGATCAAGGCAAGACTTTTATTAAAGCCTTTGTGGCCTACTAAATTTTTAAGCATGTACATCCTGTAGCCTTTTAAAGCTGTTTTAACTTTAACTTGTTTGAGCTTTCAATATGTTTTTTAATTCTTTACTAATTTTAATTTGTAATTGTTTAAATTTTTACATGTTTTTATCTGTTTGCTTCCTTGAGATCTTATGATAAAGTGGTAGGATAAAAGTATAAGAAGGAAAAGGAGAAAGAGAAGCAGTAGCAAGCTAGGATGAGGAAAATGTACCTTCCAGGACATCCTCAAAACTCCAAACCTCTCAATGGGGGGTAGAAAAAAATGTCTCCTATTGTTCACTGCTAGAACAGCACACAAATTTGATAGTTGGGCTTTTTTGCCGCCACAATACCCCAATTCCCAATTTAAAACAATAACAGCCAAAAATCAGGAAAAAAGCTAAAGCAAAATCAGAACTGACCTCCTGTTACCTACCGGTTTTCCTGAATGCATCATTGTGATCCACCAAGGTGATTGGAGTGTGGGTTACATTGACCATTGGCCATCTTCTGTGGCAGATTCACCACCCTTGACATAAGCAAATCTGATAGAACATTTGATGATGTTATCTTTATTACTATACTATGTTATTATTTTTCAAAGAATAACAACAACAACAACAACAAAAGAACTGAAAGATGAGCCAATCAGGAGTAAAAAGATTCATACTGATGTGCTTTTAGAGGCAAGGAAACAGAATAGAATTTGAAAGCAGATAACCATGTACTGTGTAGATAGCCATTAGAATGTGCAACCGCTTCATAAGACATTGGCCAGAATACTGGGATCTTATACATGTGTATATTCCCCCACTGAAGTGGTGGGACATTTTTGTCTGATCTGGAACAACTATACCCAATTAAAGTTTACAGAAGTAGAATAGCACATGAAGTGCCATTTCTGTGTATATCTAATAGGTGCATGCATATTTGGGCATTCAAGGTTCACACTTGCTCTATGGTTCAGCTGTGCAACATTACCACTCAGCATAAGGTATTGTTTAATTCACTATGTAGACACGTTGACTGGCAATCTGTTGGTTATTCTGATCTAGAGTAGACCCACTCAATCATCTGTTGTATGGCAAGTCAACACATAGGAAAACCGCATTGATTCAATGGATCTGCTGTAGTCAGGTCTAATAACAGGATTTAGGCCATTGTTTGTGAGGGACAGTGTCACAATGAAGGACAGTGCTATAAGCCATACTGAAATCAAGATAAATAACATCCACAGTGTTCCCTTCATCTAACTAGGTTTTAACTCTTTTTCTCAGAGGCCAATGAAAAATTCCTGCAATATTCTCCCAGATGGACCAGAACAGGAAAATTTTAGTGCAGTTCTTGATCATCCTCCATATTTTGGGAAGTTTTACTCCCTATAGAAGCACATTTTTTTCTGTTGAGAAATACATTTTCTGTTTAGAAAACATGCTTTCTGAACAGAGGTGCCTGAGATTTCTCTCTCCAGAAAACCCATTTCTGTGCTGGAAGATCATGAAAATATCTGCACAGTTTACCTTCTGAATTTCAAAGAATCTTGTAGGAGCCTTATGGGTGTCAGCATTATTTTCAGTAGGTTTTTGAATCTCATGAAACCCCTTTTCATCCAAGGGTGAAAGTAATACTTGAAAATATTTTTCAAAATGGTTGAAAAAGGCATTTCACATGCAAAATATGTGTGTGTGTTTTATTCAGAAAACATCATTTTCTGTGTAGGAACTAATGTTTTAATGAATATATATTCATATATTTCTGTGCAGAAAATGCAGTTTTCTGGGCAAAGTAACTACATGCAAATTTTGCACAAAATGCCACTCAAAGTGCAAATAGTCATTGAAGATGGCATAGTTTTGAAAGCCTTTCTCACAGTGGGAAGAAAATTGCTAAATAACTCATTGCTTTCTTTGAGCGCCAATGTAGTGAAGAATTATATCCCTATTGTCAGCTGAGGAACAAGAGCTCATGAATATTTTTTTCCATCTTAGTCTGACATTACTTATTTTTGAGAACCCCCTGCTGCCTCTTAATAATTGCAATATTCTTTTCTAAGTGATCACAGTCTGCAATGAGTCACCAGTGACCCATACCCAACAGCAGCCCATACTCCATAGTTTTGTGAGGAACTTTCTTTCACCTGTCCTGAACCTTCCAATAGTCAGTTTCTGTGGCTGATCCTAGGTTCTTGCATTATGAGGGAGGGAGGACATTGGCTACATCTACACAGCAGAATTAATGCAGTTGGACACTACTTTAATTGTCATGGCTCCATGCTATGGAATTCTGGAATTTGGAGGTTTGAGGGATATTTAGCTTTCTCTGTCAGAGAGCCCTGGTGCCACAACAAACTACAAATCCCAGGATTCCATAGAATGAACAAATAATAGTTAAAGCAGTGTCAAACTGCATTAATTCCTCAGTGTAGATGCAGAGCCCTGGTGCCACAACAAACTACAAATCCCAGGATTCCATAGAATGAAGCCATGATAGTTAAAGTAGTGTCAAACTGCATTAATTCTTCAGTGTAGATGTGGCCAGTGCCACCCTATCCATTTTTTTTCCTGGCATGCATAACTTTATATACATCAATCGTGTTAAGCCCCCCTTATATCCACATGTAGCTTTTCCTGCTATAGAGGAGTTGTTCCAGACCAGGGGTAGGCAACCTTTTTGAGCCGGGGGCCGGGTTGCTGTCCCTCAGACAATTGACGGGCCGAAGCACCAAAAATAAATAAATAAATAAATAAATAAATAAATAAATAAAAATTAAAATTAAAAAATAATTTAAAAATTTAAAAAAATGCATGCACACTCTCTCAGCCCCAGAAAAGCCATGGCAAAACCCCTGTGAAGATTTTGCCAAGAAAACCCCAAGAACAAGTAATAACAACAATAATCAATATCATCATGGGGGGGCGGCGGCGGTGGGGGGGCAGCAGCGGCAGGACCGGTTTGGGGCCGGTCCAAAGGCCTTGCTGGGCCGCATCCGGCCCCCGGGCCTTAGGTTGCCTACCCCTGTTCCAGACCCTTGATGGTTTTCTTTTCATTGTCTTTTTCTGTGAACTTTTCTTATGAATCTTTTATACAATCTTTTGATACAACACTGTGAGAAATAGCTAACAGATTGGAAGATAGGAAAGGAATTGAAAGATTTAGTAAACTAGAAAAATGGGGTGAAACTAGTAGAATGAAATTCAATAAAGATGAATGTAAAAAAATCTACACTGAGGCTACAATAATAATAATAATAATAACAATATGGTTTATTTATATACCGCCCCTCTGGCAAGCCAATCGAGGCGG
>CM034703.1:10263661-10278613 GCA_020142125.1 Phrynosoma platyrhinos | reverse complement strand
GGAGAAAGGCAGGGAAGGAGTCTCTGCCCCGGCGGGCCTGGTCCTCTCAGCCGCTTGAGCCGCTGGTGGAATTGCGGCTGGGAAGAGAGCTCTTAAGGGCTCTGCTCCGCCCTGCCACAGGTGGAGAAAGGCAGGGAAGGAGTCTCTGCCCCGGCGGGCCTGGTCCTCTCCGCCACTTGAGCCACTGGAAATTCATGCTTCTCATTCTTGCTGAACATGGAGCACACTCTGGAATTCCTCCTCGCCCTCCATCTTGGGCTCTTCAAAGTCTCCTCAAAGGACGAAGAGGAGGCCCGCCTTGGAGCCCCAGCGCTGCCTTCCCTTCTGCCTTCTCTCTTCAAGGATCCCCTTGAACAAACAAACAAACAAACAAAAAACCCACACACTTATAGGATAGGGGATACTTGGCTTGAGAGCCAGTATGATGTGGTGATTTGAGCATTGGACTAGAACTCTGGAGATCACTCAAGTATAAAAACCCACTGGGTGACCTTGGGCAAGTCACAGTGTCTTCCTCAGAGGATGGCAATGGCAAAGCTTTTCTGAAGAAACTTGCCAAGAAAATCTTATGATAGTAATAAAAATAGAATAATATTTTTTTTATTTTTAACCTGCCCCTCTGCTAAGCAACCGGGGTGGCGTACAACAAGTTAAAATGATACAAAGTAAAACACATCAATCAAATTACTCCCCCACCCCCCACCCCTTAAAAATAGATTAAACTAAGACAATATTAAAACAATCAAACCAACACATTATACAAAAGCCGTTAAACAGGCATAAAAACAGGCAGTGGCAGCTAGGGGAACGAGTTGACAGAACCAGACCATTTTGGGAAGCCGGGAGATGATTCCAGGAAAGCCTGCTGAAAGAGATCCATCTTTACTGCTTTTTTAAAGCAATCAAGGGTGGTAATAAGACGGATCTCATCCGGCAGGCCATTCCTGGAATAATTATGATAGGTTCACCTTGGGGTTGCCATAAGTTAAAAAAAAAAAAAAGACTTGGGGGACACAACAACAACAACAACAGCAACAACAACAACTGGCTTAGTAGCAGTAGATGTGAAAAGGATGTTGGGATTATTGTTAATCATGAATTGAACTCGACCCAGCAGTCTGAAAGCAAATATTAATTTAGCTTGTGTTAACAAAACCATAGTTTGTTCCAAGGCAAGGGAAGGAGCATTCCCATTGTAGTCTTCACTAGTTGGCCTCATCTGGAGTAGTGCATCTGGGTGCCTCATTTTAAGGAAGTTATAGACAATTTGGAGAAGGTTCAGAGAATGGCAACAAGGATGAGAAGAGGTACAGCGAACAAAACATATAAGAAAAAGTTGAGGGAGTCGGTCATGTTCAGCCTGGTTAAGGGAAACTAAGGGGTGACATGATTGCACTCTTTAAATAACCAAAGAGCTGTCACAGAGAAGAGGTGCAGCTTTGTTTCCTAATGCTCCAGAGGGTAGGACCATGCTTAATGGTTTTACGATACAGAAGAGTAGATTTCACTTGGTCATTAGGCATTCCTACACTGTTCAATGAAACACACTGCCTCAGAGTGTGTTGGAGTCTCCTTCTTTGGGGGCTTTTAAAGAGAGGCTGGATGGCCATCTGTCAGAGGTGCTTTGATTGTGTCTTCCTGCAAGGCAGGGGATTGGACTGGATGGCCCTTATGGTATCTTCCAACTTATTGATTCTGTAGTTCTATGATTCATATTCTGCAGAGAATAAAACAGCAAGAACAGGAACAACAACTTGTAGTTAAAAATATCTCTAAAACTGAAGTGTTTCCCCCAGAGCTCTGTTTGGGTCGTGGGTCAACTCCTAGTGATGGATAAAAATTGAACCAATATTTTGACTGAGTTTGTAAATACATCCCAATATATCTACATCTAATTCTTCTCTTAGCTAGCATTAAAAAAAGGGAAATACTATTGGGTGACAATAAGGAGAAACGTGCAGAGGACAGAAGTAGAAAAAATAGTTGTTGAAATCATATATCATTAGAGTGATGCTCACCAAATTGCCTCTCACTGGGTCTGTCAGAATGTGTGCTGCCCTTGTAATATAATGGGAATGAAATGTCTTCTGACCCCCAAATATTGTTTCTAAGGCCAAATGTGTTTTTTCACAGTTCTCCTCTTGGAGTTGCTAAGAAACATTTAAGGAACAAACCCAAACAAAACAAACACAGAGAGAGAGACTGGAAATAGTGTGACTGGAAATATAGTGACATGTCCATCATAGTTCCAAAAGGAGGTGGAGACATGCACACATTCAGAATGAGGGCAATGATAATTCAAAATGGATTTGGTTCCATTTAGCTTCTGTGATGCCATCACAAAGCCCATTGATGCCATCATATAGAGCAGAGGCAAAGTCCTCTAAGGATGTTTTTTCTTGGCTACTCCAGAATGCCCAGACTAACCATTTTTCTGGTCAGAAGAGAGGGTGAATTGGTCATCCTGGAAGCCCCTACATATAACAATCTATCTTTTAAATAAGTTTCCAAGACTTCCCTGTACTGTTTAACATTTTTTGAAAAAGAGAACAAGAAGTGGACTTGCAGTCTCTTTTGGAATGTTTTTTGTAGTCTATGTGTCCTGTGGAGGGTCTGGGATTATAATAATAATAATAATAATAATAATAATAATAATAATAATAATAATAATAATAATAATAATTTATATCCCGCCCCTTTGCAGAGCAATCGGGGTGGCTTACAACATTAAAATTTCCATACAGATATACCATATTAATACAATCTAAACAGAACATAAAAATCCCAAATCCCACCAGTCCTTTAAGAAGTAAGAGTTCTTCTTATTTTAGGTCTGATGGTGCTGGGCCTAGTGTCTCTCCCCCAGATGACATCAGATGGTAATGGAGGGAGGGCTCTTTATCTTATTCCAGGCCCAATGGTGCTGGGCCTAGTGTCTCTCCCCCAGATGACATCAGATGGAAGTGGCCCTGAACCTCTCACATTTCCCCCCATCAAACATAGAGTATGTTGAGCCATTTCATTAATACTGGGAATGTATATTTTATATCACCAATGTATTAATCCATTTCATAAAAAACAAAACAAAAAAACCTACCATTGTTCTTAAGAATCCCCAATTATTTTTCTGGAGGGGGAAATGGTAATAGGACAGCAAAAACAATTAATTCACCTGGTAAAAAAAACACAAATTAGACCTGACAATGTTACCATAAGTAAGGATGGGGTTTGGTAGAGGTATTTTTTTGCTTACTAATCATTTTCCTCCCAGCTGAACTTTAATTGCTTTTGGTTGGGCCAATTGTGTTGTCCTTGCTATAGTGCCATCACAATTTATGATTCCACAAGACAAATACATTTTTTCAGTGTACTTCACATTTCATTCCAATGTCAGTATGAAGCAAAGCAAGCTCCTCTTTAAAAAAAAATTAACAGCATGAGTGTTGTTATTTTTCCTCTCTTTTTTATCAGTAGTGCAGTTGATTACAATTAGATCTCATTTTAATTTTCATTATGCAAGGATTTTCCTGCTGTAATTACAACAGTGGATGCCAAGGCTTTTTGAACATGCTCGCTGCAAATTTATGCCTGTGATTTAAATGGCATGCTAAAACTCAGCTTTACAAAATCATCTGGAAGACCAATGTGGAATTACTTTAGTTGGAAGCAAGGTCATAAAGCTGGAGAAAGTAGCCAAGCAAATGCAGACTAATAGCTATAGAGTTACTATACCCATAGACGAGAGGCCTAAGCAGACTGCCAAAAATAGCGCACATTAAATTGAGGCACTGCCCTGGCTCAGTGCTAGGGAGTCATGGGAATTTTGTGCCACATATTTTTCATGCAAAAAGGTAGGCAGCCATCATTGCATGGAGCTTAGGAACTGTGCCTTACTACATTTCCTGGTGATATGTGGAGACAGCCTGAAACATTATTTGATTTGATGACCATTAGAAATTGAACATCGTGCAATGGAAAAACAAGAAAACCCAGTGGTGGATTCATGAACAGTTGCATAATACTGGCATTCACCACCACTGTGTAACTCAATGGGCATAGAATTCAGTGACACAACACTGCTCAAAGTGTCTCAGAGGTGCTGCAAGATCCCTTTGTATACTGATATTCCAGACTAACATGACTGTGGGCCTTTGCAGACTGCCAAAAAATAATGCAAATTGAGTCCACTTTAACTGCCCTGACTCAGTGATAGGGAATCATGGGAACTGTAATTTATTGTGGCACCAGAGCTCTCTGACAGAGAAGGCTCAATGTCTCAGAAAAAAAAAATACAATTCTCATGATTCCCTAGCACTGAGTCAGGTCAGTGCCTCAATTTAAAGTGGACTCATTTTGCACTATTTCTGGCAATCTGCAAAGGCCCTGTGTCACTGAATTCTATTATTGAATTCTATGCCCATTGAGTTACACAGTGGTGGTGAATGCCAGTATTATGCAACTGTTCATGAATCCACCACTGGGTTTTCTTGTTTTTCCATTGCACGGTGTTCAATTTCTAATGGTCATCAAATCAAATAATGTTTCAGGCTGTCTCCACATATCACCAGGAAATGTAGTAAGGCACAGTTCCTAAGCTCCATGCAATGATGGCTGCCTACCTTTTTGCATGAAAAATATGTGGCACAAATGGCGAAGGCAGCTGCCCATTATCATTACTACTAGATGCCACTTCACAATTTAGATCGGGGTGGACAAACACAAGGGATCCAGGAGATGATTCCCCCATCCTCAGCCAGGCAGCTCTTAAAATGGTGATAGGAAGATATGTGCCTGTTATCATTTTGAGGATACTGTAGAAGAAAACTGAGGTATTTCCTTTTCAAATGGTGACAGGAAATGAAGAGGACAAATATGTAGGACCCTGGGAGCCACATTTTTCCTACCCCTGGTCTAGACATTGCTTAAATAGTAGGAAATCCTCTTCCATAGACAGATTTGAGGATCTAACAGTTTATAAAAGGGATGGTGTGCAAGGCAAAAGATCAAGACTGATAAAGCTGTTTCATGTTTTTCCACAGAGGAAGTTGTGTCAGTGTGTGGATGGTGGGTGTTGCAGTGATGCTCTTTGGCACCCAGCAGAATCTGCAGGACAAGCTGGCTGCTGTGATCCACAGCCACTTTGTAACTTTTACCATCAACTGGCTCAGCTTCACTTCTTCAGGTTCCTGTCTTCCTCAGTCAAGAAGACACATTGTAAAGTCCAAAAGCATAGTTTTATTAATACATATAAAAGTAAATAAGATAGCTAAGTAAAATCCATTGTGATGAACTTGACGAGTTCAACCATGCAAGATTACATCTTTAACAATCCCAAAAGCTTAGGATCTCAATTTGTTGCAGTTGAAACCACTGTTGCCAGGCAGGCTCACACATGCACTCACATCTTGAACAATAAACATTCTAGACAAAGGCTTCTCTAGGCCCTTCCCATATTCCACCTTCTACGTGTTAACCTTATGTTGGTTGGATAATGCCTGTATGATGTATATTAACCCAGCCTCTTGCTGTCCATCATCCACCATGTGACTATTTTTTCAGCCTAACGATGTTTTGGATACTGCTATCAAGCCTTTCTCATAACAAAAACTGTGTCTATGAGTTGTACCTTTGGGAAAGTATATGTTTATGTCTGTGTAGCCATCTGGTGTTAGATTCACTTTGTTTCTCTAGATGTTGCTCTCATGAGGAAAATTCCACATACACATCTCTACATTTCACCTTTGACTGTATAACCCATCTATATTCTAACAAGTTGAACTCTAACCCAGCTACTGAAAAGACTACCTAGTCTGTACTTACAGTAGCGGCTAGTGGCTTCATGTCAGTGGAGGGGAAATCTGGTCTAGGAACTTGTCTACATGGGTTATTTACTCTGAACTCTCCTTACCTTCACTATGTCCAAAACACCAAATCAGGCACAGTCTGTCTTCATAACATTCCCACCCCATTTGGCCTTTTCTCCCCTTAACCCAAATTTTAAAACCTTACTTTTTTCTCCAGGGTTAGGTTCTCTCTGCAGCAAAAATGGACTACTGCCTTCCAATGTGGTCTTTGCAAGCTCCCCAGTGCCACTACTGTGGACATGACTTACTCAGAGGTCAAAATGAGGCAGTGACCTCAGCGGTAGTATTGGGTAATGAACAAGGATTTCATGGGAAGGCAGCTGCCCATTACCATTATGGAGAGAGGACAGGTAATGGGGGGAATTCAGGGCCAGAACACTCAGGGGTAAGCTGGAATATTATGGCCAGTGAAGACAAACTTTCAGTTTTACATCATACTTTTAAAGGAGCTATACAAATCCTATATAGCTGAATCCTATCCTTAAAATACCTTGGATGGCTTTTTTAAAAGTTATACCTGGACAGAATAACCACCCCGCTGACATAGTAACCATTGCTTGTCACTGTGTTCACAGCTGATGTCTATGCTTTGTATACACCTTATACAGGTAGCCTGGAGGTAATTTTATATGCAATATTTTTTATAATTGTGTGCATGAAACAAAGTTTGTGTACACTGAACCATCCGAAAGTATCACTATCTCAGCCACCATGTGAACAATTTTGGATTTTAGAGTATTTTGGAATTCCAAATAAGAGATACCTCTAATTCAATTTTCAAGTGGCACAGTACAGGTTTTGTAGGACAAAAAGACAAAAAGAGGAGGGGTTGATTGCCAACTTGAGTTTTTCAAATAAAACTGCAAATGACAGATGATAAACAATGCTCCCTTCCAGTTGCTAACAATTTTTGATATCATCCGAGTTTGCAAATTTGAAGCAACTCATGCATTGGATATTTATATATTTCATCACATGGATATGCACTGATGTCTCATAGAACCACTGGAAGGCCATCAGATCCATACTTTTTGCCTTGGGAATTGGTCAGCCACAATGCAAGTCAAGAGCGGAGCCATCACATACACTACCATAAGGACCTTCCAGAAACAGTAGAGTGAAAGACACTGTAGTTTATTGTGGCACCAGAGCTCTCTGACAGAGAAGGCTCAATGTCTCAGAAAAAAATACAATTCCCATGATTCCCTAGCACTGAGCCAGGGCAGTTAAAGTGGACTCAATTTGCACTATTTCTGGCAGTCTGCAAAGGCCCATAGTTGTGCTGATCTGGAATATCAGACAAAGTTTACAAAAGCTTATGCTACAACTTCTTTTTCTCCAATAGTCTCAAAAGTGCTACAAGATTTCTTTGCATACAGTGCAAATAGTGCATACAGTCTACATCTTGTAACTTTACAAACCTGTCGCTATGTTGCAAAAGCACAACAAAACTCTGCTAGTGAATTGTGAAGATATGCATCAGATATTTGCAACAGTGCTCCAATCCTAAATTTTAAGTATGAACTAGCTGGTTCTACACATAGCGATAAGTCTTTATAAGGATGGTACACTTCTTCCTCTTACTCTCCCCAGTGATCCCCCACCCCTTCCTCCCATTGCAGCATGGGTTAATGTAATCCCTGCCCCTTTGGGGTCTGAATAGGTAATCTTTGGTTTGCCTAAGAGTGGCCACAGGCACACTTTTTTGCCCACTCCATGCTGTATGCTCACCTATTTTGGCTCATTGGCAATGTCTATCACAACTGGCTGAGTATAAGCACTCTCATGGTTTAGGAGCTTTTCCTGAGAAACTTTCAAGTGGAAGGATCCATCCTCAGAATTCACACTGCCAACCAGCTGGGGAGGTCTAGTTGGGGGCAATCTCTTGACCTGGAAGGGATGCTGTCCAAAAATGCTGTCCATCACCAAGGGATAAATCTGCCGATGGCTCTTATGTTCTGTTGTATGGGGAGCAAATCAAGACAAACCATCCTGTTTCTGAGACATGATTGTAACCAGCCAGTTTCTGAAACAGGTTGTCTACCCATCTTTCCACTGAGTAATGATGTAAATTTCTTTCATTATTCTTCCCTGTCCTTGGTGGGGTGGGGTCTCAGGACATTTTATTATTATTCTTGCACTTCTGTGAAGAGTGAGATATTTCAACTTGGATGCCTCACACAGAAAAGCAAAACATTCCTGACAAATTCATAAAGAAGGAGGGCAATAAAACACTCAGCTGGCTTTCCCTACTAACTCTTCCTGCAATTGGCAGTGTGAACCATAAAACTCTGTTCTCAGTGTCTAACAAGTAAGGATGGCCCATGTTTATCTTTACAATGGATTCCCTCTCCCAGTCTCCTTCTTTAGCCCAGTGGAATAATTCAAATTGTCTTGACTGTAACTAACACAAATAAGAAGGAGAATATCAAATTAGCTAGGTGATCCTACTGCAGCCATGTATGCCTTTGTACAATGTCAGGTGTATGTGAAACACACATGCATACAGATACTTTTATGATCCAAAGTTAAAATGGATCTTTTGGTGGTGACTGGGAAGTGCCATAAAATATTATTCTATCTTTCCCTTCTACAGTGTCTAACAAGGAGCCTCTGTTTATCTTTAAGATGGAATTCCTCCCTATCTCACCCCCTCCCCTCCAGTAATATTGTCCCACATTTTCCTTCAAGTGGGAAGGCAATTAAATTTTAGCTTCATCTACAACTTATCCTACTATATGTACTTTGTTTGTACATATGTTTTCTTAATAGGTGCATTTCTGTACATATCCTTCCATAACAGAAAGCATATAACCTGCATGTTGAAACAGCTTCTAATCAGAATTCAAAGTATGGTTATAAGCTATAAAGCTCTATACAATGTAGGTATAGGCCATCTAAAAGAATATATCCCTATATGAAGCTACTTGAGTTTTAAGACATTCAGGGCAGGGCTTTCTCTTGTCCACATCACCATCACAGGTACATCTGATGAGAATTCAGAAGAGAGCCTTATCCACAACTGCTCCCAAACTATGGAATTCTCTTCTAAGAGAGGTCTGATTGACCCCCTCTCAGCTTTTTTTTCACTGGCAGGAAAAATTGTTTATTATTATTATTATTATTATTATTATTATTATTATTATTATTATTATTAGTATAAAAGGCCTTCAGCTTTTAACTGCTATTTTAACTGGTTGGGGTGGTTTAACAGTTGTGATGGTTCTTAATGTGTAAGAGGATTTAATTTACTTTTAACTTCTAAATTAATATTTTAAGTGGATTGTTATTTAATGCTTGTTTTAAAAAAAATGTGTTACAGATTTTTTTTCCAGCTACATTGTTTTAACATACGGTGTAAGCTGCTTTGACCCTATATGAAAGACAAGCAGGATATAAATTAAAAAAATTAAAGCATTTTTGGCGTGCCACTTTCCTTCATCATAAAATTCAGAGATTTTAGAATCCCAAAAAATACTGGCATTCAGTCTGTTAGTAATGGAAGTGGGAATGAGGTCAGTGCAGTTTAAAATGTGAAACAAAGAAAATTCACCAGCAGTGCTAGCCTGAGGCAGAATTTTCTTATTTTTAATTGCCCACCAAGTTAAAACTTTGTGACTTCATTTTCCATCCTTGGCTTATCCATAAAGGCCTGGTAAATTATATAAAACCTATTATTACAATTTTCTTACTGATGTTACAAATGCAAGAATCACAAATGCAATGATCAAGAAGACCTATTTTTTATTTTCTTAAATCTTTCACTACCTTGCATTATGATCCCACTATAATTACTGCTATTTTGTCATCTCTGAACATTGAAAAGAATAAACAATACCTTTCTGGGGTTGAATTAAATTTAACAGGCTTGTCTTGGGGAAAATGTGAAGCTGCACTGAATTCTTCCATGCAGGGAAATCATCACACAGTTCTACATTTCCTGTACTCTTCAGATCTGAAACTGTTAAATTCAAACAAATTGTTTTTAATTTGTTACTGCTAGTTGAATATCACTTATTCAAAACTTTTGGGACCAGAAGTGTTTGGGAGTTTGGAATATCTTCATAGACATAATATCTTGAAGATGGGACCCAAGTCTAAATATGAAATGCCCTAAGTCTTTAAAATGTAGATTGTGAAGTAAGATCTCAGCAGATTTTATTTTAAAAAAGTTCATCCCAAAGTTCTACCTTGATATTTATGGGCGAAACATGTCCTGAACATGTGGAGATACAGCCAGATGACAGCTGTCTGAATATTGTTATATACTTAAGGAAAACTATTTCCCAAATGAAGTGACAAGATGATGCTATATGAATATTAATGATAGTTTATTTTTATCCAACCCTTGTGGTAATATCAAATATATCATATTTCCTTTCTCCCTATATGTAAGTCAGGAATGAAAGACATCAAATTAACAATCTCTCTGCAAGGACAAACTTGCTATGTAATAAAAGATGTGCAATTCAAAGGACTGAAAGCAGTTATTTGCAAGTACTGTCAGCTCTCCATATCCACAGATTCTACATCCACAGGGTCAATCATTCATAGCTTGAATTTTTTTTAAAAAAATCCATTAAACAAACCGTTATTTCATCATTTTGTATATGGGACACCATTTTACTGTGCCATTGTATACAATGGGATTTAAGCATCCACATATTTTGGTACATGGGTAGTCCTGAAACCAAATCTCAGAAGATATCGAGAACCCATGTGGTAGCTGTAAGAAGACCTGGTCTGTATTAGTACTGCAGCAATGGGAAGGTGATTTCTCCCCAATGCCATTTTACCAGTAGTTTCACACATCTCCAAAATCTTATCTCCTTTGGCTTTGAGTATTTGGAATGCCTATTGCATTTCTTTTAACAACGCTGTATGGTTTGTTGTTATTTAACCTTGAGTTGACCTCAGCTCCTTGTGACCCTGTGGATGAGACACCTCTAAGACCCTATATCTCCCACTGCTCTGCTTTGCTCTTGAAAATCCGGTCCCATAACCTCCCTGATTGAGTTTATCCATCTGGTGTGTGGTCTTCCTCTCTTTCTGCTACCCTGTACTGTTCCTAGCATTACTATCAGATGCTGCTACATTGTGATCAGGATGAGCATCATGCTAATGCTGGGACAGACAAGCTTCTACTTTGTCTTCTTTAGCAGCATGGTGCTGATGCAGTATTCCACATGAGTCAGATTGCGGAAATTGACCAAGTCCTTCTAAGACCAAACTCCAGTGACTTGCTTTGGGAGTCAAGTCACCAAGATAATTAGCCAATGGAGTCATGAACTTACACTTACACTGAATGAGGTGGGAAGACATCACTCACACATTTATTTACCCTCTGTCTCAGATATTTTAAGTGTTGGGTTTTTTTTAAGAATCAAATATGTACTTGAGAATTAAATGTAAATGTGGTTAAAATATAAATGCAGTCTCCACACAAGGTATGTTACTCATATCCTGTCCCTGTCAAAGGGACAATGAATGTAGTTCAGCTAACTGAAGCCCCATTGATTTCCAATGTCCTTAGAAGCTGCTAATATTATTTTGTTTAGGGCAAACGGAAATCGAAATCCTCTAAACTCTCACCACATGAACACTTCTGCTTTACATGTTGCATTTTTCCTTACAGTGTTGCATATGAGTGAAGTGAAATACTGTAAACCTCTGTGATGTGTGAATATCACAAAACTGCAATTATATATGTTTTACATAGGGATGTGAACTCATTGGATTCACATTGCTATGAGCCTTTACCTAATTTAGATCTCATAGATCTGAACACACGCCAAACATAATATAAGGGGGGGAAATCTAGACACTACCAAACTCGTGGTATGGTTTTCACAATAACAAAAATGTGTTTATGGACTGTGTACATTTGAGAAATGCAGGCAGAAACAAAGAGAATATTTTGGAAAAAATGTTCATAAGCACACTGTAGTCTATGAGAGAATGTGTACCAAAAAAAAAAAAAAATTAATGCATTTTGAAAAGCATGCATGGAATGCATATCATGAATCTCTCTGTGTGTGTGTGTGTGCATGTGTGTATCAGTGTCAGGGGGGTGTTCTCAAATACACTTTAAGAAGAAAATTAGGAAGAACCTCTTGATTGTATGAGTTTCACAGTGGAATAGGCTATCCCAGAAAGTAGTGAACCTTTGATAGGGACAGGATACTTTGTGTGGAGACTGCATTTATATTTTAACCATATTTACATTTATCCATTGGGGTTTTTAAAACATAGGATGGACGTTAGCCAAAAACATAGCTCTATTAGCATTCTTTAGAAACAGATTCTTCATGATGGGGGGAGACTTGGGTAGCCTGTACAACCCTTCCATGCTATGTTTCTGCAATTCTAAAACCCTTTTCTCCTCAAATTTTCTAAAATCAGGAATGGATCTCTGGCTGCCTCCTCCTCCTCCTCCTCTTCCTCCTCCTCCTCCTTTTTTGTGGGGGTGGGATGGGGGAGAGGTTGTCTTATATTGTCTTGATTGGGAGTTCCTGCATGGCAGGGGGGTTGGACTGGATGGCCCTTGTGGTTTCTTCCAACTCTATGATTCTATGATATTTTTCTGAATGCTGTTCTTCTGGCAGGAAATAGATGGATACTGTTTGCTTTGGGCTAAAATTGGGCCATAATTTGAGCCAAATAGCCCTCAGAAAATTCACGGTGCTAAAATCCAGAACTCAGATAAGCTATTTTGGGGGATTCCAACATCTGGAATCCTGAAGCCAATGTAGCTCATGGCCAGTAACATTTCCAAGCTCCATATAGAGCACACCCATGAACAGGATCCCTGGTACTTGTTTTAACTTGGGCAGAGGGCCTCAATGTTCATTTGTTTTAACTAGTTTTGATTTTATGATGCTTTGCTTTTTAACTTTTGTGTTTTTAATTTTTAACTATATTGCTTTTAACTGTTGTAAGCTGTGCTGAGTCCAAAACTATAGGGAAAGGGGGGATACAAATAAATGCAAAAATGTCTATCTTTATGGTTAATAGTCTTTAGAGAGCCATGTGAATGCTTTCCTTTGTAGCCTTTCTAGAAATAGGTTAGAAGAACCCCAATCGCTGACACTTCCTTAATGAGACACCCGTTTCTAAACTGCTTTCCCACATATAGGATCATTATCCTGCTCCGATGCCAAAGAACCAATGCATCAGCAGTCCTTCTGTTTATAGACTGATGATTGTTAAGCACCACTTAATTCTGTATTTGACAAGAGATCAGACCTCTGGTCCACAAACCTTTCACTACAGCAAACTATTTGACTTGGATTAATGAGTAGCTGCAATAAATAAATGAAACTCTAGCAGATCCTGGCAGGTAAAAGCAAAGCATTCTGGGAGTCATCTGTATACTTTTGGAGCCGATCCAGAAATGATGTTTATTTTGCAAAACTGAGAAGAACTGGAATGCCTGCTTTTCTTTTTTTCTTTTCTTTTTTAAAAAAGGAATATGTAGGGATGTTCAAATCTGTTTTTCTGCAAACATTTTATACCTTGTCACAAAGTGGCATTGCATGTTCAGAATATTTATCTTCAAAAATCAATAGATAACTTTGGAAAAACTAGCAGCATCTCAATTTTATTTTGCACATAAGCTTGTTGCTCCTGTCAAAGTTCTGACTAGTTTGCTGTACGGATGTCAAAATACATCAGTCTCATTCTCACTGAGTTCCCCATGGAAAAGGTGGAGGAACAGAGGAATCAAAACAGTGCTTTTGATCTATTTTAGCATGAGCTTGTGTGGATATCAGTCCATCATTATTAGTTAAGATATTTCTATATCACCTCCGATCCTACAAGCGCTCCCAAGGCAAAGGTCAAATAAAAGCAATTAAAACAATACCAAGATAAAAACCTATTAAAATGCTCTCTAAAAACCTTTCACAAGCAATCTAAAAATATTGTAAAATATAGTTTTAAAACAGTTTAAATAGAGCAGTTTCAAGCACTGAAGGTACTGTTTTGGATGTCTACTAGAAGTTCAAAAGAGATGAGGCCACCCTGAGCTCCTTAGGTAGGGAGTTTCACAGTTGGGGTGTTGCTACAGAGAAGGCCCTGTTACATGTGCATATCAACCTAATTTTACAAGATATTGAGACATGCAGTCCATTAGAAGCAGTGAATTGATATCCATGAAAAGTCATGCTAAAATAGATAAATTAGCCCCAGAGATGAAAGTGATGAGTTGTTCTTTAGAAACGGTCAGCACAATGATCATTATTATCACAGCATCATGATCACATAATGATCCAAGGCAGCTACAGAACTATAATTGTAGCTAATTATTTTTGCAAAGTAACTTTCTAAAGCAGGGTCTGTGAGTAAACTTGCCTGGGGATGGGACCTACTTTTCTCTCTTGTACACATGCACATTTCCCTGGTTGTACCTCATCAGCCATATGGAATATCTCAGGATGACACCTTTCATATGGAGAGGCACTTCTCAGTGGAAGAAAGGGGTGGGAAACTGGAATTTATGTTGCTAAACAAAAGCTGAGTACTGCTGAGATAGAAAAGATTATTAATGAAAAAGAATACACAAGCTAGGAGATGCTGCAGCACTTTACTTTTGCCTCCAGGGAAGGGCAAGACTCCATGCTCTCCTCTCCTCTCCTCTCCTCTCCTCTCCTCTCCTCTCCTCTCCTCTCCTCTCCTCTCCTCTCCTCTCCTCTCTTCTCTTCTCTTCTCTTCTCTTCTCTTTCCTGATGAGTTAATTGAATTCAATCTATTTTTGCACTTTGCAGCAATTGTAGTAAGCTGAAAACAAAACAGAAAAGTGGACGAGAAAAGAAATTGGGACATTTGGGACATTTAAAAAATATCTGAAAAAGTGGGATGACAAGGAGTTAACTGAGATTATCCCTGTCAAATTGGAATAATGACAGGGAGGGGTGTACTCAGGCATTGAAATGTACTGGGTCACCTTGGGCAAGTTACAATCTTTCAGAACAAGAGGAAGGCAATCTGGATCAATCTTGCCAAGACAAGTCTGTGATAGGGTTATCAAAAGTCAGAGTTCATAGAATCATAGAATCATAGGACGTTATCACACGGGGGCAAATCTGCT